>CAMZMU010000038.1:84991412-85574139 GCA_947311845.1 Poa pratensis | reverse complement strand
GAGCGGTGTTGCTAAGGATTTATTTATTTACAAAGGCGGTAACGTTTTTTAGTAGCATTCCACTTTTCACCAAACGGTTGACAATACCTATATATCTATTCTATTCAATTATATACTAAAGGCAAAATTAGTTAGTTTTCGAGATACCACGTTCAGCCACATCCCTTAATTAATTTTGATAGTTTGATCTAGAATTGATGGTTCAGATTAATAAATAGTTGCGTTACACGATGGTTCGGTTCAGGTTAAATAGTACACAAAGTCACGTGTCAATGTGGTACACTTAAAAAACTGATCGGTAGTTTTCCCAAAAAAAAATCGGGAATTAAGGGTCCACGTCCGTGTGAGAAGACCATGTGCAATACGTACATGTCCCAAAAATGCTGACCCAGTGACCCATGCATTGTGTTCCACCTTCTAAAATCGTGCAGCTTTTGGACGCCAAGTCTGGCTATCAACCAATCGATCAAAATTATATCCTTGAGGTGTAGCATGGCACATGAATGACCGGCAGCCAAACGCCATTACATTGCGGATGCGCAGGCGGTTGATTGGAGTCGCCGGCCGCTGCTGCGACGTCTCCTCATGCGCGTCGCCACAGCTTGCCTTGGTGCCATTGGCCGGGCGGTCGGGACTCTTCCCGTGCTCATTAAGGAGGTGAAGATTATATTTTGCCTCACGCATCAGATCGTGCAAGATTAATTAACATATAACTAGGTTTCTACGAATGCATTGTAAGTTGTAAGTATTTTTAAAATAGTAGTTGCTTACAAAAAACTATTTTAAAATAGTAGTTGCTTACAAAAAAACTAAGCTTCGTTAAAATCGATGCTATCAACAACTTATAAAATTCTTGAGGAGCGACAAACTAAAAAACAGGTTCTCACGTCATCAAGTATCGACAAATGAGTAGGATAAGGAGCGTTCATTTGGGAACCAAATGCTTGGAGGTGTGCTGGTCATTAATGAGTTCAATTTTTATTTTATATACCTTCTATGAGTTATGTTTTGTTCGTTTTATACCAGGACACCATCCCTGGGACACATGATTTGAATCTTAATCCATTACATAAAAATGTGTCAAATTATATAAATGTGTGGTCAATGTATAGTGGAGCAATATCGATACCCTATTGTTCATGTACACAAATTTGCACCCATTGACCATGACCAAGTAACAACGAATATGTTTGTATGTGTCAATCAACATGATTTATTATTTGTTGGATTTAAACAGAATGTACCACTAAATTCGACATTTTTTAGTCTTAAGAGTCAAATAAATGCCCTAAATTATTGTGGTGTTATGATGTTGGGCACGATATGACGATTGAAAAAAAATCATCTGAGCACGTCAAACAATAAAACCGAGTAATTTTAATTAATATGTCCTCTTAGTTGGGTTCTATAATACAACATATACATAAATGACAATGTAGAACGAATGGATCAAAGGCTAGAAAATAGATAAAAATATCGGTACCTTTGTTTTAGTACATATCACATTGTAGAATATTGCAGAGATTAAATTTTTTGCATCTTAACATTCGAGCACAAAATTTATTTTTTGGAATTCAATAATTTGTAATATATTATTAGTAATTCAAATTTAAATCTTGGAAATGGTTTCTATGTCTAAAACACGCCATATTTTAGATTGAAAAATGAAGCATGTAAATATTTAAATAGATTAGCGAGTAATGAGGAAAGATCCACGCAACATAAGATGAAAATCTTAATGTAATTACCTTAGAACAGCACAAGCATATAATATGTGGTTTCCAATTAAAGTTTAACTAAATCTTAAAATGGTTATACAGACATCATATCGAATTATGATAGTGTTGTATATTGAGTAATTAATCTGATGTATGTTTATGAGACAAGAGCATAACTAATTGGTCTTACCAACTCTCATAAAGGTCCTGTGAGTGAGAAATCATTATTTACACATGAACATATATAAATGGATCAAAAAACGGTTTGCATCATATGAGTTTTAAATTCACGCTGAAGTAACTTTAAATAATTTTTTAATATATATGCCGCTCAAGTGAAATTTTATTTCTAATGCCGTGACATAAGTTTCCATGGAACCATATAAATAAAGTTATTAGACACATTCAGACAGTGCCCTCGCATTTGCGAGGGCCACCTTGCTAGTTTAGGAAAAAGAAAAAGAATGTACCTCTTGCCTTGAAGATGCTCCCTGATATTGTCAATAAGGTCCTGCGCATCTGGGAAGGAACGGACCTGCGGTGCCTTGATCTGCTTGAGAATACTGGTGAGAATCATTATCATGTCTGGAGTCCGGGTTACCCGTACAAAAGCCCGGCACTGGAATTTCCCTCGGAAGTTATGATATAAGGTCTTGGCCACAGTTGTCTTCCCCACGCCTGGAAATCCTAATATGCACACCACCTTGAGTTGTTTCTGGTTGTCATCGTCGAAAGCCAGCAAGTCTGCAAGCTTGTTCACGGGCTCCTCAACACCAACTAATCCACAGATGGGTGTAGGCAACACCGGCAGTTGGTGCTGCAGACGGGGTGTGAGGCGGCTGACACCGGCTTGAGCAAGGTTGAATCTTTCACTCACATCATCCAGGACCTCCGCACGAGCCATTAATTCCAAGAAACTGGTGACAACTTTTCGGGGTTGCGGCTTCCGATTTCTTCTCTTAGTGCAGATCTCCCGCAATCTTGAGGCGCTGGCCGATCTTCCTTGAGCCTTTTTCCCGATCTGAGCCTGAGGGCGCCACTCCAGTTTGCTGCCAACACGGAAGATGGTGCTGAGACGAGCGCTTCTGCGACTGCGAGCACCCGCAGGGGACTGCTTCTGCTTCAGAACCTCGCCCAAGTAGTCTTCCGTGTCGTAACAAAGCTCTCGAACCTCCTTCATCCACCACTTGGCCGCGAAGCCAGCATCCTTCGCCTCTGACACATCCATGAGGGAGATGCATAGTCCTCCGATAGTATCTTTCAGAAGCTGGATCTTGTCGTCGTCAACCCCCTTCGGCCGACTTTGGAGTTGCCGGAGGATAGGGCCCATGGGGCCGAACGAAGCAGTAACAGGGAACTCCATCGCCGCCTGAAGCGACGCAGACTCTGGAGGTTCCATCGCCGTGTCAGCCAAACCGCAACCCGGATCCTCCATGGCGGCCTCAAGCCGAAAAAATTAATCCATCAAACACCTCTACCTGAAACAAGCGCACGGTATGTCAAATTGTTGTCTTGGATGAGAACAAACAGCACGAGGAGGACATATATACATACCAGGAGGAAGTCTCGACTCGACGAGCATGCGGTAGAGGAGGAGGTTTTTTCGAAGCTATTTGTGAGCCTAGCTTGTGAACAACAAAGCTCAGCAAGCATTGACCTGCCGGTTTGTAGAGAGGAGAGAAGGTCCATGCTACCTACCAGAAGATAACACTAGTAGAAAAGGGGCAATACGTTTCGACCATTAGTACCGGTTCCTTAGGAACCGGTACTAGTGGGTTAGATTTACCCTTTTCCAACGGCTACAACGGCTGTCCCGGACCTTTAGTCCCGGTTCCAGACACGAACCGGGACTAAAGGTCCACCACACGCTGCCGCAGAGGCCGGGGCCCGCGCGAGAACCTTTAGTCCCGGTTCTAGCCTGGAACCGGGACCAAAGGTAGACCTTTAGTCTCGGTTCTTAGCTAGAACCGGGACTAAAGATCTCTCCTATATCATCTTCCTCCCCGAGCCAGAGCTTCATTTTTCCAGCTCGTGTTTCATCTCCATTTCCCTTCCCTAGGTCAAGTTCATCCCCATTTTATTCATCATTTGTCAAGATTTGACCCCGAGGTTAGCACAGCTTCATCCATTCTTCCGGCGCTCGTTTTGTTGCTTGTTTAGCTCATTTAGCTCATTTCACATTTCTAGTGCTAACTAGGTGTTTGACGAAATGTCTAAGTTAGGGATTTGTTTTGTTTTATATGCAATTTGAGCTCAATTAAACTAAATTATGATTTGTAGATTTTAGTGTCGTCCCGTCCCCGTCCTCACCGCCGTCGATAGCCCGCGCCGTCTTGTCATCTCGGTGAGCCTCTTTTTTATCTTTTATTTAAAAAATTACTTGTATGATTTAAATGCATAGTTATTTCCTGTATAATTTTCTTATATTTTTTTATATGTATAGTGTCATGGTTTTGATATCCGTCCCCGTCGGCCCTCGTCCGGTCTATGATTCGGATGTGGTATATTTTTATAACTATTTGTTTCGTTTCGTGTTTATCACAATCATGCCGACCAACTTGACATAGATATATTTCTATTTAGGAGGTAGTTGAACCGGAAATTCCAGCCGCCCTATTGTCGAGTTTTTAGAAAAAGAAAACAACGATTTAAAAGCAAAATTGAAGATAAGTGAAGATCTTCGTCTCCAATGCCTGGAAGAGAAGATGGTATTGGACTTGAAGATTGCCGACATCGTTGATGCTCACGGGGTCGAGCTTGCCGACGTCGTTGCTGCTAACGAGAGGAAGATGGATGCAATGCGCGTCAAGCTTAAAAAGATTAGAAAATATGCCATTAGTCAGGAGGCTTGGTATCATTATGTTGTTGGTTCAATAATTACCTTAGTTGCGATTCTGATCGCATTTGTTGTTGGATTTAAATTGTTTAGATAATTGTATGTTAGTTTCAATTGATGTATGTTTATGAGAACTATGTATTAGATTTGGTCACTACTCTACTTTGCTTGATGAACTTGTATTAATTAATTTGGTCACTTATCTATTCATGATCGATGTAGTATATATATAATGGTTTTTGATATAGTTATATAATGCAGATGAGACGGCAATGGATGTACGGTGACCGACGCTGTCCCGAGTTCATTAATGGCATGCATGATTTTCTTCCGTGTGGCTGAGACAAACAAGCGGACAAATGGTTTTATATGTTGTCCATGCAGTCTTTGTAAGAATATTAAGGATCACTCTTGCTCATCAGTTATTCACGGCCACCTGTTGCGGAATGGTTTCATGCTTGGTTATTATTGTTGGACCAAGCACGGAGAAAGAGGGGTTATAATGGAAGATAATGAAGGAAGAAGAGGATAATGACAACTATCCTATGTTCGAAGTTGAAGAAGATCCCATAGTTGAAGAAGATCCCATTGTTGAAGAAGATCCCATTGTTGATGAGCCTGACGATGATCTTCGTCGGGCCATTCGTGATGCACAAATGGACTGTGGAAGTGAAAACGAGAGGTTGAAGTTGGAGCGCATGTTAGCTGATCACACCAAATTGCGAAAATGGCCAGAAAAAGTTGGGTAGCACACTGGAATTGCTACAATGGAAGACAGAGAATGTTACTACTGACAAGGGATTTGAAAATTTGCTGAAAATATTTAAGAAGATGCTTCCAAAGGATAACGAATTGCCCTCTAGTACGTACGAAGCAAAGAAGGTGGTCTGCCCTCTAGGATTAGAGGTGCAGAAGATACATGCATGCATTAATGACTGCATCCTCTACCGCGGTGAGTACGCAAATTTTGAATGCTTATCCTGTATGCGGTGCATTGCGGTATAATATTAGGCGAGATGACCCTGGTGATGTTGAGGGCGAGCACGGTTGTCCAAGGAAGAGGGTTCCTGCCAAGGTGATGTGGTATGCTCCTATAATACCACGGTTGAAACGTTTGTTTCAAAACAAAGAGCATGCCAAGTTGTTGCGATGGCACAAAGAAGACCGTAAGAAAGACCATCTGGTGAGACACCCCGCTGATGGGTCGCAGTGGAGAAAAATCGACAGAGAGTTCCCGACATTTTCAGATGACGCAAGGAACTTAAGATTTGGTCTAAGTACAGATGGATTTAATCCTTTTGGAGAGCAGAGCTCCAATCATAGCACTTGGCCTGTGACTCTATGTATCTATAACCTTCCTCCTTGGTTGTGCATGAAGCGGAAGTTCATTATGATGACAGTGCTCATCCAAGGCCCGAAGCAACCTGGCAACGACATCGATGTGTACCTGAGGCCATTGATTGAAGAACTTTTACAGTTGTGGCGTGAAGAAGGTGTGCGTGTGTGGGATGAGCACAAACAAGAGGAATTTGACCTACGAGCGCTGTTGTTTGTAACCATCAATGATTGGCCAGCTCTTAGTAACATTTCAGGACAGTCAAACAAGGGATACAATGCATGCACGCACTGTTTAGGTGAGACTGAAAGTATACATTTAGGTAACAAGAATGTGTACCTGGGCCATCGTCGATTTCTTGTAAACAACCATCCCTTGAGAAAGAAAGGCAAACATTTCAAAGGTGAGGCAGATCGTCGGCCGAAGCCTACCCGCCCTTCTTGTTCTGTTATTCATGATATGGTCAAGGATTTAAAAGTAATCTTTGGAAGGGTCCTGGCGGTCTATCTGTTCCGAATGACGCTCTCAACCACGTACCCAGAATGGCATAAGCCGGCGGCCGCAAACGACGATGACCCCTGCTATGTCCACCAGATTACAAAAGATTTGATATATGACACACTCTTGTCACATTTTAACCTCCCGGAAGATGTCTCTGAAATCAAGAAGGAGAAACTCAAGCAGTGGACTCTCTCGAAGATGGCCGAACAATTCCGGAACTGGAAGAAAACAATATGGAAAAAATATGAAAATGAAGATCCAGATTTCAGTGGAAGTTCCGGAACTGGCCGAACACTAGTGAAGATACAAGATGACTGGGCCGCGTTTAAGGCGTATAAGAAATCGGCTACGGCTGTGGCCCGATCGGAGAAAAATAAGGCAAATGCTGCGAAGAAGAAATACCACCATAGGTTGGGGACAGGTGGCTACAGGTCCGCCATTCCTAAGTGGTTAGCCGCTGAAGACAGACTGGTTGCTAAAGGGATCACTCCACAGACACTAGACTGGCCTGAGAGGTCCAAATTCTGGATGTTCGCGCATGGTGCATTTTTGGACGAGCAAACAGGGCTGATTGTTGCAAAAGGAAGATGGAAGGAAAAAGTAGAAACAATCCTCCCGAAACTTATAGTTGCAATAGATGAATCTCGCCGGGGTGTGTACAAACCCGATAGAGAGGACGACGAGCTGACACGGGCCCTGGGTAATCCTGAACACGTTGGACGATTACGAGGCCAACCCGGCGGTGTCACCGTGAAGACTGGGTTTCCGGAGTGCGCTGATAGTTATAGAAGCCGTGCAAGAAAGAAGAAGAAGGGTGAAGAACGGCTATCGGAATTGGAACTAAAGGTGCAGCAGCTCATGGAGTCACTTAATCAGCCAAGGCCGTCTCAACACAACTAGAAGATCCTCAAGCCAATGCCGACCGATCTCAGCTTAAAAGCAGCGTTGGTTCCACGCAAGTAGAACTCGATGCTCACTACGCCGTGGATGATGTCACGGAGAGGACAGATTGTGAGCTACATATGCCATTTAGGAACATATCCATGAAGGTGGCAGTCGGCTATGTTTTACCAAATGGACCCGAAGCAAGCTACCATACTGGTGACATTCCAGCTGGCTATGCTCGTGTCGGGGTGGATGAAATTATGCCGGGTATGCACACATTGTCTCTTGAGATTCCTGGAGGTGACGGTGAGACGACATTGGGAGAAGTCAAGAGTGGTTTTGCCCTGTGGAACAAGAAATACATCGTCTTGCCAAGGCCATCGACTCCTCCTTGTAGCAGTCCACCTCATCAGCAAAGCCCAGAACTCCTAGAGAGGGACGTCATGAGCGCGAGTCCATCTCGATCTCCGCCGCGTGAGGAACAGCCTGTTAAGTTTCTCCCGAGGAAGCGCAAGGTCGGTTCGCCGATTAGGAGGAGACCTAGAAAGCAGAAAACACCGCCGCCTCCTGAGAAGTTACCATGTGATAAAACTGTCGAGGAAAACGCCGCCGCGTGAAGGCCTATAATGCAGCATTCTTTGCACCGAAAGTGCCCGAGCAAAATTTACCGCCGGCTGCGCTCCGGAGGCGTGTCATCGAACCATCGATAACCTATATAACCCTCCACCATCGCCGCCATCAGACTATGAGCGTTATATTAGCAAGTCATATGACGATCTGATGGAGGTCCCGCCGCCGAAAAAAGGTAAAGAAGTTCCCCAGCTCGGACAACAAGAAGTACAATCGGTCCCCCGCTCAAGGTGTTTGACGAAAAAGAAATACATCGTATTGCCGCGAGAAGCGCAATGTACTCCACAACAAATAGGTTCGTCAACCGATTACCCCATCGCTGAACTAGCAAGAAAATATGTTCCCGGGGAAAATTTGGTCGACGGCAAGTTATCAACAAAAATGCGTGCGTTGCATACCTGGTACAAGAAAGCCGTAAATAAGGGGAATGTCAGTCTGCTGGTGGGAGTTAATGAAGAGCACTACTGCCAACTACAATACGCTGTGTCCGTTGAATTTACCGAACTTTTTCAGTTATACAATATCCGGGCCCTCGACAAATCTATCCTCAGTTCCTATTGTCTGTAAGTGATTTATTTCTGTAATTTAAGTCTTTACCTCATCGTTCATTGTCTGTAATTATCCTCACTATAATCTTTTGTGCGCTATATTTTGCAGAATGAAGATGCTCGACTTGAAAAGGAAAAAAAACAATGACTTTGGGTGGATTGACCCCGATAAATATCATGAAGTCACCATAGAAGATCCCATGTATAACAAGGACACACCGGGGGATTTGCTAAGGTATTTCAAGCAACACCGTGACAAAAAGACTATATTATGGCCTTACAACTTCAAGTGAGTGTTACTGTCTCTTCTACACATTCTATTTTGCTCACCCGATGTTAAGTTTAACTGACGAGTTATGCATGACTGTGTATATAAACACGTGCAGGTTCCACTTTATTCTTCTCGTCATTAAAATTCACGATGGAGAAATTCATGTCCTTGACTCATTAAGGAAAAGTCCTGTAGATTACAAGACATGTTTTGATATGCTCACAAAGTAATTTCATTTCTTATCGCCTCTTTCGTTCATTTCCTGATATCAAGTCATTAATAACTCCTTTGTTAATTTTATTTGTCGGGCAGCGTTTGGAAAGAGTTCATCAAGGAAGAACCCGGTCAATGGACACCGAAGCTGACATGGCGTCTGAACAGTAAGTAGTACTACCTAGGTCCACGCACCATTGTCATACTTGATTATTATTTGATTGAATTCTATTCTTGTATAGTCTTGCGCGGAACAGCCACAGGGAACTGATTACTGTGGATACTTCGTCTGCGAGTACATACAAGTTCTGACCTGCGAGAAATTCGAGGGCAAAAGAAGTACAGAAGTACGTAAACATTATTCACAGCGTTATTGTTTTACCATCAGTTTGCTGAGTTTCATTCATTTCATATATATATGTATACACACACAACTCATGTTTTATTTTGATCTTATTCTTTTAAAGTTGGCAAAAAAGCGCTGCAAGCTACCATTAGAGACCCGCTTCAAAGCCATTGCGGAGGAGTTGGCGGGATTTTACCTTGCGGAGGTCATACCTGATACAGGAGAGTACCACTATAATACATAATTAGTATGCCTCCATGTAATACTGATCCGCATGTAATTAAGTACCTGGAACCGGGAAAACTTGATCTTCATGTAATTAATTTGTTTGTGTCATCAACGTGATCTTCATGTAATTTGTATGTGTTAAATATATATGACTTCATCTTCGTGTTTTTGGCGCATCGACGTGATCCCTGTACGATGGAAACAATCCGATACCCCTAAACCCCCTCCTAAAACCCTAAATACAGAAAATTAATCAAAATAGAAAAAAAGGAAACACACTAGTCCCGATTCGTGTTACGAACCGGGACTAAAAGTTCTAGCCCCACGCGCCTGTGCCGAGCCCACGTGGATGGCATCTAGTCCCGGTTCGGAACCAACCGAGACTAAAGAGCGGGGGCCTCTAGTCCCGCTTTGCTAGTCTCGGTTGGCTAACCGGGACTAGAAGCCCTCTGGAACCGGGACTAGATCCCGTTTTTCCACTAGTGTAAGAACTTCCAGCCTAGATGTGGACGCTCTTGCAAAGTGATACGAATGGACATAGCTGGAATGATTTATTATACACAACCAAATTTTTTTTTCCATGTTAAAATATGTCCTCTATGACGTCCCTCCATTACAATGAATAAGACGTATAAATTTAGCCCAAAATCAACAACATCTAGTTAAATTCATTAAATGTATTATTATTGTAGATATTGATAATTTCTTCTACTCTATATATTTGGTCATATTTAGTAAAACTTTGACTTCGACTAAATGTATACGCCGTATTCAATCGAACAGGGTTTGTAGTGTATATTAGTTTTGTCCTACTGGAATCGTATGTCGTATCCACAACACGTGGAGGCGTGAGATATGGTTATGGTGGACTAGATATTTAGATGATCGCATAAGCTATGTTTGACCGATATGTATGACATCCTAAAAATAGGATTTGTAATGCATGAGTGCAATATGTAATCTTATTGACGGCCTTAATAGCTATAAAACTATTTTATTTGAGACTTATATCATTACATAATACTTTGCAAAATGGTTTCTAGTGCATGTATCTATGTGTGCTTGAGTCGATAGTAAAAAGTTGTCCTAAGTTCTAAATTTTGATAAAGTTTATAGTAAAAAATATTCATATCTCTGATACCAAATAAATATACAAAAGTAAGTGAAAGAGAGGTTTTTATGGCCTTTAACAATGATAGAGACTATCACAAATAATGTGAACGTTGGATTCCATTTGAGAGGACAAAGTCAAGAAGTATGAAGTAACACAGGTTTAGACAGAGAAGAAAGAAACATTGTGGCTTGCTTGAGGGGACACAAAACCATCCGAGTTACAATTAAACAAACAGTGTATTTTCATAATGGAAAAGCCTACTGTTCCCCCGGGGGATCGCGAGCTCGCATCCTCCGCCTCGAGCGTGCGACATGCGTCCCCACTATGGACCCACCTCCTTGCCTTATCCCTTCTGGGACGACTTTTCCCCTCCACTCGTTTCCATAGCTTTCTCTCCTTCAACTTCTCACTACTAGGAAACTAGCTATAGGTGGATCCCCTTTCTGTGGCGCACCGTTTTTCGGTGCGCCACAGAAATTTATCAGGGGCGCATCCCCAGTGGTGCGCCACAAATTTCAGTGGCGCATAAAATATCCATGCGCCACTGAATATGCCATTTCTGTGGCGCACTCCGCGCCATGCGCCACAGAAATATCGTGGGTCCCACCACCCACGTTTGTTTTCGAGGCCCACCACACATTTCTGTGGCGCATGGTTCTGCATGCGCCATAGAAACATGAATTTCTGTGGCGCATCTGTCCCCATGCGCCACAGAAATATGAGCTTACTGTGGCGCATGGTCATGTGTGCGCCACAGAAATGCTGGTTTCTGTGGCGCACCTAGTCTTATGCGCCACAGAAACCCTAATCTGTTCAAACACTTCAGTTCCCGCGCGCTGGTCTTTGATCACACGGGGAATGAAGAACCCTTAATGGATTTGGGAAGCTGAAACAAAGGGCGCCGGATTAATTCAGTTCTGGAAGTTGAAACAAATCTTAATGAAGAACCCTTTCAACTCTCTCTTGCTAGCTACATAAGAGAGCTAATGGTGTCATTTGGCAAATGCACCATCTCCCTCTCTCTCTAATCTTCTCTAAAATCCTCTCTCGAATCGCTGCCGCGCGCCATGGAGCCACCTCTACGTGAGGAGTACGAGTACAAGGACATCTCCGTCGACATGGACTTCAAGGTCGTGGTCACTCACCGCGCATCAACCGTGGAGAGTTGGATCGGCGACGTCAAGAGGCGCTACCTCGACGCCGCACCGATGAAGATCGTGGGCCTCGACTGCGAGTTCACCGACGCCACACCCGAGGAGAGGCAGCGTGCCGCCGTCCTGCAACTCTCCGTGGCGACCGACACGTTGGTGTTCCATATTTGCCACGCTGATCGGGTCCCGCAGGCCCTCAAGGATTTCTTGATGGACGAAACCATCAAATTCTGCGGCGCGGCTATCAACAACGATCAGCGTATGCTGGCGCCTTACATAATTCATATTCCGTCCGCCGTCGACCTCCAGCGGGCCGTTCACCCTAACCCAACATTCCCTGATCTTCCGAGTCTCTATGCTCTAGCCAATTTTTCTATTGGCACAACGCTTGAGAAGAAGAAGAAGATTAACAAGAAGAAGAAGAAGGATGACGAGAAGAAGAAGGAGGAAGAAGAGGACCTCACATCAGGTTGGGGCAAGTTTCATTGAGCTTTTATCGCATCAAGTATGCCGCTCTGGACGCTCGCCTAGGCTACGAGATTGCTAGGAGGTGTCTCAATGTGTCGATCTAGATCGTCTCAACAATAATTGTCATATGTGAGACGTTTGATTGAAATTAAAAGTTATGTGATCTTTGGATTTATTTAGCCCTTGTTTTCCTTTTATATTGTTAATTATCTCTGGTCCATACTAATATTCAGCAAGAGCAAGTTTGTGCACGTATCAAAAGTAAATTTTTTTGATTATAAAGTGTTCTACACATTCTAAGGATTTAAATGACTACAAATTTGTTGAATTTGGCCAAGTGGATCAAAAGTTATGGAATTTGAAATATTATGCTTGAATGTGGAAAGTTTTGTCAGATTCAAAAATTTGCAAAAGATAAAAGTTAATGCATTTTTGAGAATAACAAATATGTTTGTGTTCTTTATTTAAATTTAATCAAAAAGATTTTTTTTAAAGAAAAAAAATGTGGGACAGCCAGGATTCAAACCTGGCTGCCCAAGTACCAAGGTTCTGAAGCAAACCACTAGAGTATGTGTGTGTTGTTGTCATAGAACCAATTTTTAAATATAACCAATTCTTTCTTTAAATATAACCAATTTTTTTTTGAAATTTAACCAAATGTGTGTGTTCTTTATGTTTTAAATATAACTAAAAATATTTTTTAAAAAAGAATAACAAATGTATGTAGTGTTGTTTATTTAAATTTAACCAAAAAAAATTACAAAAATATTTGAGACAGCCAGGATTCGAACCTGGCTGCCCCCAGGTTTCAGGTTCAGTGGCTAACCATTGGGATATGTTGATTTGTTGTCACATAACAGCAGCGCGCGTTTTTAAAGTTTCAAGCGTTACAATTCTGTGGCGCACCTAGGCTGGGATGCGCCACAGAATTATTCTTCGGCCACTTACATGTCGGTCCCCCAACTCCTCTCGACACAGAGGACCTCCACTCGCTCGCGACATCACCGCGCCGGCCAACTCTCGCGACATCACCGCGCCGGCCCCCAACTCGCCGCCGGCGACCTCCCTGCGCCCCACCCAACCTTGCACGCGCCCCGCCCCAACTCGTCGCCGTCGATCGACCTCCCCTGCGCCCCGCCCCCGCCCCACCCTCCCTCCGAGCAACCGCCCAACCCGCCCCGCCTCGGCCTCAAGCCGCCGCCGACGAAGAAGACCACCAGCGCCGCCCTGGGACCCGCCACAAGCCGCCGAGGACCTCCACTCGCTCCCCTCGCCCAGGTGCTGCCCCTTCCTCCCTCCCCTACCTCTCCTACCATGGTTGCACCTTAGGTGCTTGATGAAATGACCAAATCAACAAAAAATAAAAATTTTGACAGTAGGTTAGTTACTTGTTTTAGTTAGGTTAGTTGTTAGTTTAGTTTAGTTGCTAGGTTAGTTTTTAGGTTAGTTGCTAGGTTAGTGTCGCTAGGTTAGTTGCTAGGTTAGTTTAAAATTTAGCTAAGTTAGTTGCTAGGTCACTAGATTAATTTTATTTTATTCTCTGCAATTGCTAAGTAATGCATTATTTTGCCGTATGCAGGAAATTTAGAAGAACCTCCACGTTCTTTCAGGTGAGATGTCGATGTGGTGATGCCACGTATGTGTGTGAGATATTGTGGATGTGTGTGGATGTGGATGTGTGTGAGATAATGTGGATGTGGATGTGGGTGATACTCCATATGTTGTTTGTTGCCGGCTGGAGATGCGGCCGAAGATGTGTGGATGTGTCAAATGTTTGTAGGTACCCCGAGAGGCCCTTGAGTTTGCCGGAACGTCGATTAACTTCCGTTCCGGCAAATTCGGGTACTCCATATGTCTTTTTTAGCAAAGGTCATGCCGAAATTTTTCGTGAATTTTGGCATGACTTTGCTAAAAATAGGACATATGATTTGTGAAATGTCTGCAGGTACCCATGAGGCCCTTGAGTTTGCCGGAACGTCGATTAACTTCCGTTCCGGCAAATTCGGGTACTCCATATGTCCCTTTTTTAGCAAAGGTCATGCCAAAAAATCTTCAAGCTGTTTCACTATAGACGGCTGGACTATAACTTGGTCCGCCTATACGCGCTCAACCAGGCGATGAGGATCAGGAGAGATAATACCCTGTACGTCAAGGTAGTGGATCCCTACTACATGCGCGACAGCCAGCTGGTGCAAGGATCAACGACACGGGCCATGGCCACGGAGTTCCTCCGGAGAATCATGCTGAACAACCAGGATAAGAACAGCCTTCTTCTGCCTTTCTTTTCCGAGTAAGTACACATCCGGTCGCCGCCGTCATATCTTATGTTTTCTTATAGATTTCTTCTGTTGTTGATCCTTTCCAACATTCCGTTTCAATTGTGTTGAGCAGGGACGAGTACTGCATACTCATCGTCGTAAGCCCGAGGTGGTCCATTGCCTGTTATTTCGACTCGGGGAGTCTTAAAGACTACACCAGAATAAAGGGTGTTCTCGATGAAGCTCTCGAGGGCTATGCCCAAATGGGAGGCCACTTCCACAAAGATAAGAATGGAGAATATTTCACGAAGGACAACAAACACGGTTTCCGGCATGGGACCGGGTTCCATTGCATCAAGCATGCGCCTGGCAGCGTGAAGGATTCCTTCTACGTCCTCCATCACATGAAAGGGTTTGTCCGGGATGCAGAGCAAACGAGGTGGCCAACGAGTCTCCAAGAATGGAGCAAACTTAGTGGGGATATCACCGACGCTGACCTTAGAGAAGACTTCCATCGCATCCAGATGCACTTATCGCAAATTATCTTGGAAGATGTCATGACAGAATGGGGGTCCTTACACAACGCCAGAGGTAGGATGTATTATAAAAGAAAGCCTTGCCTCACTCGATAGAAGTGCTTCTTTATTTTATTTATTATAGACTTATCCACTTAATTAGATGAATAAATCATACTCTATTTATATTATTAACCAAATATATATCCCAATCCATCTCCAGGGTTGTCTAAGTGGGAGATCGAAGAACGCCTAGACAGGCAAAATGACACGAGGACGTGGATGACGAAAGACTGCTATAAACCGTTCCCGGAGCCGAGCAAGAAGAAGGCTCAATCCTACCCGTGGAGCTAGACGTGTTCTCCATCATCGCCGATGTACTCGATTTGATCCTAGTGTAGGCGGTGAACACTTCATTTTGTAACGTGTGACATGATCGATGAACTTTTGTATCATAACTTGTGTAGATATTCGGCACTTGTCACTATATTTATGTATCTCGGGCTCCAAGTAATGTGATGACATAGTAATGTGTCTGTTTTCATATACCGTGTCAAATATATTATTGTTTCTATTATATCTGTATAAATCCTGTATATATACCTGTATTTCCTGTAATATACCTGTATTTATACAGCAGGTAGCAGCAATTTCAGAATACCTGTAAATTATTCTGTGGCGCATGTATTTGTGTTTCTGTGGCGCATGCATTTCTGTGGCGCACACCAGGGAAATGCGCCACTGAAATATTTCTGTGGCGCACCCTGTGCAGTGCGCCACAGAAACCTGGGCTTTCTGTGGCGCACCCAGGCATGCGCCACAGAAAACACATTTTAGTGGCGAGCTAACTGTGGCGCAGCCTCCATGCGCCACATAAAACCTTTTTGGTGCGCCACTGATAGCCTGTTTCCCACTAGTGTCTAGTCGCTTCCACGCGACGCCGCCCAGCGAGCAACTGCACGGCTGCCGACGAGGCTCGGCCCCGTCCGTGACCACCTGGATTTAGCTCCCTGGTCGGCCGCCCGCCTCTGCGTCGAGCATCCCTGCGCCAGCAAACCACGCCGCCATGGCCTACTCCGCCCCTGCAACCTCTCGTTTCCAGTCACCGGCGCCATCACTCAGGGGCCGAGTGGCGCTTCCTGCGCACGACGCGGCCGCTCCTTTCCTCACGGTTCACGCACGCCCGTGCGCACGACGCCCGTCGCTCCCCCAGATCCTCTGTCGAGCTCGTCGCCGCCTGCTCCGGCCTCGGTCCTCCTCCCATATGCTCATGTTGCTCGCCGTGGCGGCGACGCAGGTTCCGGCTGCCAGGGTGCTGAGATGGCCCTGCACCTGCCTGAGGTCGGAGGGAAGCGACATTCGTTGAGCTGCGCGTGTGGGCTGAGAGCAATTTTGTTTTCTTTTTTTTTTTGCTACATTCGGTGCAAATTCTTTAAATTTTGTAGCATTTTTTCTTATTTTGATGCAAATCCCCAAATTGATTGTAGCAACTCTTATAAATTTCTTGATGTGGTGCAAAAATTTGAAAGTTTTGTAGCAGAATTTTGCTTTTCTGGTGCAAATCTAAAATGTGTGTAGCAAATTTCTTCTGACGGGAGACTGATTGTAGCAATTTTTATTCACATGATGCAATTTTCTTGATGTGGTGCAAATTTTTGAAAGGTTTGTAGCATAATTTTCCTTTTTTGATGCAAATCCAAAATGTATGTTGCAAATTTCTTCCGACGAGAGACTGATTGTAGCAATTTTTATTCACATGATGCAATTTTCTTGATGTGGTGCAAATTTTTGAAAGGTTTGTAGCATAATTTTTGCTCCTTTTATGCAAATCCATATAAAGCCTCCTTTTATGCAAATTCTTCCTATTATGATGCATTTTCTTTTCCTGTGATGCAATTCTTTTTAGCGTATGTAGCAGATTGCTTTTACTTTTGATGCAATTTCACATAACTTTTGTAGCAAACTTCTTCTTCACATGATTCATTTTTATTCATGGGGTGCAAATCCTTATAAGTTTTGTAGCAGAAATTTTCTCCTTTTGATGCAAATTCATATTGTAGCAGAATTCTTATTGGTATGATGCATTTTTTGCTACAAATGGTGGACGGCGGCGCTATCGAAGAAGAGTGGCGTTGCTATCGACAGTAGCCGGAGTTGCTAGACAGTATCTGGCATTGCTACCGACAAGTCGGCGATGCTACCGACAACACGCAGCGATGTGTGCTGCCGATGGCGCGCATGACATTGCTACCGACGAGTCGAGGATGCTACCGACGCGTGACGCTGCTACTGCTACCGACGAGCCGACCATTCTACCGACACGCGAGATGCTACTGACGGCTCGCGGCGTTGCTACCGACGAGCCGACAATGCTACCGGGGACACGCAATGTTGCTACCGATGGCACACAGCGATGTTACCGACGGCTCACATTTTGCTCCGTAAAAGCATATACGATGGTGCGACCCAGTGATGCCTCGTTGGAACTCTGGAGGAAGATGCTACCACGGACCATCCACGTTGTTGAATCGCCTACTGTGACGTTGTTGTATTGGCGACGCCGCGTCGGGGGTTCTCCAATGTTGCCAGCTAGGTCTCGTCGGATTTGTTACAATACCAAAAATTGCTACAAATAAAAAAAATCTCCATAAAAACATTTTGCTACGAGCAAAACAAAAAATTGCTACGAATGAAACTTTTTGTCACCGACGCACCACTGCTCGACCCTCGACTGCGACAACCCTTCCTCAGCTTAACCTCGCGCACCCGTGCGCCCGCGTGCCCCCTTAATCCTGTCGCATCCCGTTAGGACGCCTGAGCGCCACTATAAGTACGGCGTCGAGTTTTGCTACGTACGGCACGTCGGGATATGCTACATGCGGCTGGCGGTGATGCTACGTGCCACGTTAGATTTTGCCACGATACTGCAACAACACGAAATTTTGCTACCAAAGTTTTTTTATTTTTGCTACAATAGCACGAAATTTTCTATCAAAGTTTTGTTATTTTGCTATAATAGTATAATTGTGTTGCTACACGGTCTCTGGTGAAGTCGTTTTTGCTACAACAGCACAATTAATTTTTGCTACAACGGTTTTGCAGTTTTGCTAACAACGTGTCCACGGCTCGCAGTGTTGCTACCGATGGCGTATGGCATTGCTACCGACGAGCCGATGATGCTACGTGCGTGCGGTGTTGCTACCGAAGGCACGTGGCGATGCTACCGATGGCGCGTGTCGTTGCTACTGACGAGCCGAAGATGCTACCGACGTCTCTCGTCATTGCTACCGACGAGCTGGCGATGCATCTACTGAGGTATGCGGCAAAACTATGAGCGGATGCCATAGACGTCTCGCGGCGTTGCTACTGACGAGCCGACGATGCTACCGACAGCGCATGTCATTGCTGCCGACGAGCCGGCGATGCTACCGAGGGTGCGCGACGTGCTACCGACGGCACGCAACGATGTTACCGACAACGCGCCTTTTGCTCCGTAAAAGTATCTATGATACCGACGAGCCGACAATGCTACTGGCAGTATCCGACACGTGGATGTTACCGACGTCTTGCGATGTTGCAACCGACGAGCCAACGATGCTACCGGGGGCGCGCGACGTTGCTACTGACGGCACGCAGTGATGTTACCGACGACGCGTGTTTTGCTCCGTAGAAGCATCTCCGATAGTGCGAGATGCCTCGTCGGAGCTCTGGAGGAATATGCTACCATAGATCTTCCATGTTGCTGCAAGCGCCTACCATGGTGCTCCTGCATCGGCGATGCCGCGTCAGGTGTTCTCGAACGTTGTGTTGTCAGTGAATTCTCGTCGGATTTGCTACAATAGCAAATTTTTTGCTAAGCGAGGTCTCTAACAAGGTTGGTTTTGCTACAATAGCACAATTTTTTTGGTACAACGTCTCCGATTAGGTATATGCCTCGTGTCTTTTTTGCTATTTTTGTAATCGAATCATTTTTGCTACAAGCTAAAAAGAAATTACTGCCATGATGCTGCGAGCACTCCAGCGAGAAATAATACCAATTTCAGTAGTTCAATGACGAAAAGAAGGCCAAAACGTGTATATTCCATAAGATATGCACAAATCCAGTCCAGCTGAGTGTTTTCTTTTAATTTAGTCGAGCTGAGTGGTTAGTGCGTCGTGGAGTGGTGCAGCAGCCCTTTTGGCCAAACAGAGGTCGAATCTCCTTAACAGCAATTTTATTTTTATTCCTATAATCAGTCCCCGCACGGCCGGACAACGTGGAGACACGAAATAATCAAACATCTCGTGCGGAAAGCGACGTTTTTGTTTTCTTCTGCATGCGAGCATGCAACGCGCAGCTGTACCGAGCTCCACCCGGGGATCGGCGCACGAGATCCCCGGGAGACGAGCGCTGTCCTTTCATAATCCCATTATTAAAATAATAGTCATGAAGAAAACAAAGTAGCCCCCAGACCTAGGCGTGATTAGAGCTGAATTTGAAACTGATGCACAATTGCTAGCCATGGCGTTAAACAGCACGAAGCATGACTGCTCGGCAGAGGCAGCTATCAATTATCATTGACCTGAAGGTCCAGAGTCGTATCTGGTTTTCCTCGTGCCTGATCAGGTACAGCAAGAGACACTCGAACAAAGCTGCACACGCTTTAGCACAAGAGTGTCTAAAATGTAATCATAATTCACACCTAGCCTGGGATTATGAGGTGCCTCTATGCGCCAGTGTGGCTGTAATGGGTGATTCTACCCAAAATGTTTCATAATAAAGTTTAGGGCTTATATTCAAAAAGAATTGACATACGAATATCAATTGTTTACAGGCCAATGGCACAGGGTTGGGAAAAAGAGTTGTTCTCCGTTCGACAGGAGAACGCCACTCCTCACCTAGCCGCCGCTAATCGTCTAACACAGATCTCCACCGGCGAACCTGCTAGTCCCCTCTCCCTCCGTCTGCTGCTCCGGCAGGCGGAGGAAGGGGATCCGGGTTTCTCCGCTATGTAGTTAGGTTTTGATTTTGTAGCTCGTGGTGCGTCGTTGCGACGGTGAGGGCGGCGTCCGGGAAATAAATATGTCTAAACTCTACTCCCACACCGGCGATGTCCTTCATGGCGGCGTCTCGGAGTTGGTGGCATTGTGTGCTTGCCGATTTTTTAGGTCGGTGGTCTTAGGGTTCTTGGATGGTGTCGGCGAGGCGGCGGCGACTTTATCAGATTAGTCTTTCCTCCTGCTATGTCCCCGTTGCTGCGACGTTGTCTCCGGCGCTATGGTCGAGCAGAGATAATTTATCCAAGAGTACTTGCAGACGTTTGTCTGTGCTGGTGACAGACGGAAGATGGTGCACCTTGTGCTGGGGTTGTGGTGGAGGTTGATGGTTCTGATTCCCTACTCCGACGTTGTCATGCGGGGGTGCCGGTTCTGAAGTTCGATGGCGTGTCCGCGGTCGTGCTGGCTTGTTCTGATTCTTTCAACGACAATGATTTGTTTTATGGCAAACTAATTTGGAGATCCAAAAAGCTGTTGATCAGCGATAGAGCCACGTCGATCTCGGGTGACGTGATCTGTCCCGCTTCACGGTGGCAGCTACGGTGGTGCCCAAGGAGAGGTATAGACATTGATTTATCACTCGCAGATCTAATGTAAGTGGTATCTTATCTTCTTATTTATTAATTAATGAGAAACGTATTAGCTTGAAAAAAAAACAGGGTTGGGCACTTGGGCAGCAAAGGCCCATCTGTATTAGAACGCGGCTGGGTTTTCTTTGGTCTGGTATTTATTGCCTGGTATGTGGCAATCACACATTTCAGTGGTCTCCTCATTATTAGCACATTTGAAGACAATTTACTGTAACATCACACATACCAAGACAATTTACTGTAACATCACACATACCAAGAAAACCCAGCCAATAAATAATGAAGTTCTTTGGTCTGGTATATTAGCTAGTAACATCACACATTTCAAGACAATTTTGCTTATGTGGCAAGTAATTAATGAGGAGAGAGGTGCTTGTGGTAACTTAGCTACTTCCTCCGTCCTAGTTTGTAGGGCACAATCTCAAAAACAATTTATCCCACCTCTTAGGCACAATTGCATTTAATTCCCTCTCTATGAGTGAGTGGGTGGTTGCCTCTCTCACCAATGCATGCAAGACTTTACCTTCAATCAATTAGCACCTTGGTCCAAGAGATTTGCAAATTGAGCCTTATAAACTAGGACGGAGCGAGTAGTTACTGTAACATCACACATACCAAGACAAAATAAGTCTATAGTCTAATAAATGAAGTCTTGCATGACACCACATATTTGTTACTCCCCACTGTGGAGGTAGTAACATAGAACTAGTAACATCAACATGTTACTACTCTATGTTACTCCCCACTGTGAGCAGTCTGATACAGTTGTTGGCACTGGACGAGTGGGATACTCCACGTGGCATGTGCCCATTGGTTGAGACAGACCTCGACTTGCGCAACTAACGTCACTGCATGCATCATAGGCGCAACAGATCTTCTGCGGGGAGAACGTAAGTCTCAGGTCTATGGCCAGGGTTGCCGTAGAAAAAGCCACTATGGCTAGCCAATGGATGGCTCTCGGGCCCATCAATTTTTTTATAACGTAACATGACTTCGATAAGAAAAAACTATGTTTGGCCGAGTGATGGCCCCCTTGTCCACATTAGTTTTTTCTATATTCTGATATGTTTGGCCAGTGGATGGCTCACTGGCCCATCTCAGAATTTTTTACATCGTGACACCCTATCAGTCGACTTCGATTAATAAAAGTAGTATGTAAATGGGTGGTTCTCTAACTCTATCTCATATTTCTTCATATGAATATTTTGGTTGTGTCTATACTTACTCCTTACATATACCTTTTTGAAAATCACACTACAAATGCAGACACTCACAGCACACACACTTACCCTATGACTGAGGGAGTCGGGTTTTAAGATTGACGAAGTTATCCCAAATGTCTGGTTATAGATCAAAACATTGTTTTTCCACTGCCTAAATATGTCATCTTTATAGGCTGGGGGCACAACCATCATTCTAACCATCTAGCCATATGGTGGTACGCTATTTACATCACATTTAAAGAGATAATATGTCATCTTGACATAGATATATTTGAAACGAAAAATATTTTTCATTGTAGTAGATGAGATTGCTTAATTTTGTATGCGTCACATTTGTCGGGAGTTTTGTGTGCATCTTGGTCAATGGAAGTATTTGCTCTACAAAAAGGATGATCCCACACGGGATGGCATATAGCCATATACCCTTTTTCCACCCCGTTGTTTCGAAGAATGTACCTACTCCATGTGTTCGTCCCTTTCTTTTCTAGGTAGACCAACACCAGCTCCCCAAGCTTATGCGTAGGGAGGAGCGCTAGCTGAGTGATCATCCAGCCAACAAGGTAAGGAAATAAGGAGAGATCGATGGAGGTTGCTGTGTCCGTAGTCAGCTCGTTAGTCACCGCCGCCGTGCTGAAGCTTCTAAAAGTCGTTGACGAAGAACGGGGGAATCTGAAGGTTGACGCTGCATCCATTGAGCTTGATCTAAAGCTGATCCAAGCTACCATTCTTGGCACCACTTCGATTGGCAGAGTGATCAGCAGCCCGTTGCAGAGGGAGTGCATCGCGCAGCTGAGACGCCTGGCAGACGAGATCGAAGATTGCATTGACGGCTTCCGTGTCGGCAAGACGAACCGGAGGCAGTTCAGCAGAGCAATCGGTAAGCTCAAGGGAAAATCGCAGGACATCCGCGACAAGATGGAGAGTTATATCAGGCTGGAGATATCCCTCACAGGGTTCTCCTCTTCACAGGAGCAGCAACCGGGTGCTCCTCCTCCGGTCGTCCATGAGGATCTTGAAGCGTTTCTCAGTACGTATGATTCCAACTCTAGGCCTGCTATCCTCAACTGCCTGCTGTATTTCTGTATGTTCCCTCGTGATCGTCCTGCCAGGAGGAATCCCTTGATACGGAGATGGCTGTCTGAAGGATTGGTTCATCAGGAAAATGACGCTGTCAAGAATCTGGAGGCCCTCATTGACCGCAGCATCATCGATTCCATTCAAGTCAGCAACAGTGGGAAGGCCAAGAGATGCCAACCTCACGTTGGGGTGATGGACTACATCTCCGAGCAGTCCATATCACAGAGTTTCATGATGTCCTGCGATGACGTCACGGCCGGGCGGGCGGTGGAGTATGTCCGCCGGCTCTCGCTCCATCCTGGCGGCGGCAGCTTGAATTTGCCCGAGAATTTGTGTCGTATCCGTACCCTGGCGGTGTTCCCTGCAGCCAATTATGTGGCAGCTAATTTTAATCTTGCCCGCTTTGAGGTGCTACGAGTGCTGGATCTCAAGGAATGCTCTCACCTGGGTAAAGATCATCTTAGTGCCATTTGCGTTCTGTTGCTGCTGAAATACCTGAGCTTCGGAGGCAGTGTTCGTCGGGTTCCAAGGAAAATTACGAATCTGTTAGGTCTGGAGACACTCGACTTGAGGAGAAGCGAAACAGTGGACCTGCACCCTGGGGTTATCCAGCTGCCCGAGCTAAAACACCTCCTTGGCAAGTTCAGGCTCTCTGGATTGGACACCACCAAATCTGGAATGGAAAAGCTACTGAAGTTCTTGGCGGAAAAAAGCAACCTGGAGACGCTTTCGGGGTTTGTAACCGGGGGGACACGAGGATTCCCAGAGCTAATGAAGCACATGAGACGGCTGAGGAAAGTGAAGACATGGTGCGATTCCACCGCAGATGCAACAAATCTGACTCATCTCATGGAGGCCGTCAAGGTGTTTGTTCGTGATGGGAACAATGACCTTTTACCCCGCTCCCTGTCCATCGACTTCCAGGAATGCTCGCTGGCGTTCCCGGACACCCTGCAAGCTCCGGGCAGCCTCACGTCGCTGAAGCTGTGCGGCAAACTGTCTGGATTCCCTGACTTTGTCACGCAGCTGAATAGTGTCGACGAGTTGTGCCTTTCATTCACCAACCTAACCGGAGATACGATCCTAGACGGCATCAAGAGTTTGCTCACATTGAGATATCTGAAGTTGACTGAAGATAACCTGGGGCCTCTCGAGATACGACCTGAGCATTCACCGGGCCTCGAGAGGATATGCCTTGTGGGTATCCAAAGCCTGGAGGTCAAAATACAAGATGGAGCCTTGCCGCGCCTTGTCTCACTGCATCTGCTCTGCAGAGATCTGCATCTTCTTCCTGGGATTCCCAGCGGCATCGAGATCACACATATGGCAGGGCTAAAGCATGTCGGGCTCTATTCTGAAGTGGAACATGATATAAGAGATGGATGGCAAGCAGCTGCTAATATCAATATGTTCAACCTTTCCTTCGTTCCGAGCCCCTCACCACCTTGAACCAGAATCAATGTGAGTCTTGATTCCGAGCTTTACCGTCTGCTTCAACAAACTTAATTATGTACTCAATACACAATTTGTTAGTTCAGGAAAAATCAATGAATAACATTGTGTATAGTGCAAATTTTTTTTGCATATTTTCGGGAGCCATTTTGGTCCACCCTCTATCTGCTTCACTCTGGATGTACCAACAAGAATGGTGTAAGTTTCTCCTCTACGTTCCTAACACTACAGGAATGCTGCGCTATGCCGATGGCCAGCGGCAACGCCGGCGACTTTTTGTCGGAACCGTCGGCATAGACCTCGAACAGGCCAGGCCACAAGCAGCCGTCGAGGTAGTTCTCTTTTAAACTATGCCGACGACATTGCCCTTGGCATAGGTCTCTTTTGATTTATCATCTACTGGCACTACCCGACAATTCTACAGGTTGTTGTAATGAAGTTTAGGAAATATGATGTTCAATTTCCATTTTTTCCAAGTTAATCCACTACATGCTATTTTTGTATCGTATTTTTGTTGATACCGATATTGCTTCGTGTTTTTTCAATAAAGAGCAATATATTAATATTAGGATGATACGAATTATACTTAGTCTTTGCAAGCAGATGATCCATGATACTTCATGGTACCGGACGTGAGCCTATACTAAGGTACACCATAAATTTTTCTTTTATTTATACTTCGTGGATATGATCCGCAACTGGACAAGCTATCCGAAGGGGGGTGGCGGACCGCAACTATCTATGAGCATATACCAGCAACATATGTGGTAGAAGCTGCATATGAAGCGTTTTTTTTTCCAGATCTTCAGATGTATCCGTCTAAAACAACTGAGTTCAAAGTTGCAAATAAGCAACTATTATTCCTCATCGCCGGTATTAAACTTTAGTTGTTTGGCGAAAATTTTACGCTTGACCCCCGAACCACTAATACTATTCATCTACCAAGTGAATGAACTAGTTTATGAAGAAAAACAATTGATATGCTATGTGAATGAATTGATGATCTCGATGGCACAATACGAACTTCAAATTTCTATCAGTTAGCTTAGTTTCGACTTACCAGGATCCAAAGAACCCACTAAAGCTGGTTACCAAAGAAAAGGGCCAAAAGGCCAACCTTGTCCTCCAGTCCTGCCAAGCTTAACTGCTGCTGAATAGTGACCTACAGCTTTACACAAACTTGATCTTTTTCCAGAGAACAAACCGAGACTTGATGCAACAGTTCAAGGCGACAAAGAATTTATAGAGGTACATCACGACATCTGTTCTGTTCTGCCCGACAATATTATCAAGTAGTATTATTGTGCATCTGCTATCGTCATATAGGAAAATTTTCCGGTACGAGAATATCCGGAATATGGTTTCGCAAAAAAAAAAAAAAATCCGGAATATGCTGGAGATGCTCTAATTAAATGGTTTGGAGTCAAACCCAAAAATCAGAAATGGTGGAGACACCTAAATGGCTAAATGGGTTGGACTGAAATGGATGAGACATCTGAATGGTTGGATTCAGCCCGCACCAAACGTTCGGGTCTTCGCCTTCCCCATATCCCCTCCTGTGTGTGCGACTTGAGCTCGACCTCCATTCCCATGGCTGCCGCCGCTCAAGGCTAGCTAGGGTTTCTCCTTCACTCCGCCCCTACCCTGCACCACCTTCTCTCGGTCTCTCTCTCCCTGTAGCGACTCCTTCACTCTCTGCAACCTCGCCGGACGCTCTGGTGCTCCGGGCGTATTTCCTGTCTAAGTAAGATCCGGTTCTCGTCTATGCGGCTCCAGCTGATTTCCTGTGAGTTCTGATGCTCTAGTCTCTACTCTCTGTGTTTCTTGCTGTTGGATACTAGCAGGATAGATAGTTCCTAAACATCTGAAAATATGTACATCATGTTTTTGTATGAAATGCGGTACCAAAATGTGTCAATTAGCCAACACGAAGCTGATCTACTTGTCTTACACTTCAGCAAAGAACAAAGTTAGACTTACAGTCCAGGAACTTTACTAATTAGCACAGCAACATAGTTTGGACTCTAATCCCCTGAAATATATAACTTGCTTATTTGCACCAAATAGATAGTTTCTTTTTTGTTCAGCCTGTACAAGCGAAGGCATAACTAGGAAGAAACCCATTTGAGTGCTACTAGCTACTCCATTAACCACCTGCTGCTCCCGTAACTGATTTCTCTGCTGGTCCTTCATTTCTCAGTCAAATGTTCCGTCCTATTTTTTCCCAATAGCAAATGTCCTGTCCGTTTTTTGGGCAGGTGGGATTAGAATTTGGATTGGATCTTGCAACCAAGCGAACCTGGAACTGCATCTTGCTTGGAGCGATGGCGGCCACGCCAGGAGAGGATCTGGCGCCTCTTCTTCTTCCCCCGCCCAAAAGGGAGAAGAAGGGCCCCAGCTATCTATATATCCCACCGGCCACTCCGGCGACTGCAGGCTGGTCCTCGCTCCCGGACGACCTCGTCCGCCGCATTGCCGACTCCTTCCTCGCACCAACGACATCGACTTCTACATGTGCTTCCGCGCCGTCTGCCTCAGCTGGCGCGCCGCCACTGACGACCCCAGGAACAACGCTGCTGACCGCCGCTTCAAGCCGCGCCGGTGGATCGTCCTGGACGAGGCCCAAGGCAAGCTGCTCCTGCTGAACACGCGCACCGGCCGCTTCCTCCACATGAATCTCCCGCCGCTGCTCCGCGAATGCTACGCCGTAGCAACCGCTCCCAGCGGCGTCTTCATCCTGGCCGCGACGACCCCTCCTCACGTCGCTCGCGTCTTCAACCCTCTCACCGGCGTCCTCACCCGTTTCGCGGCACCCGTGCCCCCTGAGGCGAGGATTGCCCACACCGGCCGCAACAGAGACGGCTCGCTCGCCATCCTTTTGCTCGCCGACTCGTCTTGCAAGATTTACACGACCGATCTTGACCATGAACGTTTCGGTACGAAAGTCTATCGGGAAGAAGGAGCCTACAATTTATTCCGGAACGCGGTCGTAGGTGGTGCCTACGAGCACATCTCCGGGCCGGCATTTGCTTGTGTGTTTCCTGGGTTATTCGACTTTCTGAGGTCTCTTCATGCTGATCCTCTCAAGGTTTTCTCCGCTGACTATCCTGGAGATGCAGACGACATCCATTGCTTTCTCGTGGGTTTGGATGCATATATGGTGCTCGTCATGAAAACACACAGATTACCTGTTGTGTTCAAGGTGTACACCGAGATAGGTAAGATCGAGACTGCACAGAGCATCGGCAGATTTGCCATCTTCATTGGTCACTGCAGGTGTCTGTCTGTCGATGCTACTATGTTCCCAGGCATCGAGGCAAACTGTGTGTACTACACTCAACACGTCGGTTCGTCGGCTCACATCTACAAGTACAACCTTAAGGAACAGAAAGCAGAGAGGATCTCTGAAGCCGCAGAATTCGTGAAGCAGGAAAAGCAGTTTGCCCTTGTCGCCGACCGTCCTTTCACGACCATCCAGCTTCTTTGCAGCTACACCATCAACGTCCCGGATTCTCAACTGGCCTTGCAGCAGATGTCGTAATTAAGGCACCAACAGATCTTGTTCCAACTTTGAGGATAGCGATCTCGATAACCAAAAATGCCATGCTTTTGCTAAAGTAACTGTTCTTATTTTGTCTAGTCTCCTGTTTGTTAATTTGGCTATGCCTTGCGTTGTTCTGGGCAAGAAAACAAGTTTACTCTGTGGTGGAACTCATGTTTGGTGTCTTAATTAGAGAATGGTATCAACCTATCATCCCTGATGCAATCTTATGTCGGCGTGTCGACTTGATCTTCTTTCATAGTCTTGTATACCTTCTTAGTAATGACATCGAGGGCTTAATTTCTGGCAGTACTAAATGTTGGCCCATTGAGCT
This sequence comes from Poa pratensis, assembly GCA_947311845.1. Lineage (NCBI taxonomy): Eukaryota > Viridiplantae > Streptophyta > Magnoliopsida > Poales > Poaceae > Poa > Poa pratensis. The sequence continues at coordinate 85,545,867 of CAMZMU010000038.1, read as the reverse complement.
CCGTAGGTTTAATTCATTTGTTTTGCAATGCCATGCTGTGAGTAAGGAATAGGTTTTTGATTTGCTTCCTGGCACTCTGTGGAACTGCTGCATGTTGCGTCCAGGGCTTAGAACATGCCATGGAAGTAGTGTTTCATCTATATTTCTGATGCTCCCTAGCGTTTATGCTTCAATTCCTTGTACTAGCGGATGCATTTGTAACTTGTTTCTTGTATTTCCGGGCATTGCTGCAGGAACAAAATTTGTCGCACATAATTGCTGTTAAGAATTATGGGTGTGCTTTGCAGCTCATCGTTCATTCCTGCAAAGAACTTAAAAGATTCACTGGATAAATATTCTTTACATACTTTTGCTGGGCAGGTGTTTTACTTCTGCATACATTGTATCCTGCCAGGGTAAATAAAACAACCTTCCACAAGGAGACTCTTGCAACTTGCAAGTGCAAAACAATGGGTGTAGGTTTCAGTTGTCCACTGTCTGTCTGTTTTTTCGCTGGGTCTGTTTTGGTCGGCCTAGGTCGTTGTAGTTTCTCTCCTTTGTATGTTGCTTTGGGCAACGCTTCTTTTCAAGACCTCAGCCACTTTGTGGCTTTCTTTCCTTTTATCTATATTAATACATGCAGTGCTCCTGCATGGTTCTAAAAAAACAAAGGAGACTCTTATGCAAATGATGAACGAGAATTAAGGTGAAATGATAGAGTACGGAGGTACAGGCTGATTTAGTTCTTGAATAGTCTTGCAAAAAACATCTCTTTATTTTACTTATCTCCCAGGGCTGAGTTCCATGAACATGCGATTAATTACTAATTTTGTTGCTTGCTGGCGTGCTTGTTGATGCATCGACTGCGCTACTTGCTCTCTTGCATTTTGGACGCCCCCCTATGTTATTCGGAGGTACACCGAGCAATCCCATCAGCTGGTTCAGATCCTTGTCACGACCAAATATTTTCTTTTCACTCAGTAAGGAGATGGTCTCGGCCTGAGTGATTTGTCGAGCCCTAGTGTCACTTGATGCATCCATCCCAGGAATCTCATTGAGCTTACTAGAAATGCCATTCAGCCTCTCTTGGATATCATTCACTTTGTTCACGCTTCCTTGAATGGTGGTTCTATAGAATTGACCAAAAGCGTATTCAGTTGCAACGCCCTCTCCTGCCACATTCAGCTCGAGCCATCTGAACTCGTCAAGAATGTCATCAACATCATACGCAGCATCTTTGAGCCACACAGGTTTTGTTACTCCTCCACTCTGCTCGGTCGATAAGGCCGTACATTGCAGGAAAGGCAGAATCATACTGTCAGAAAGGCAGAATCAACAATAGCGCCTACCATTAACTCGAGAATCAGGTTATTATAAAAACCATCAGCCAGCAGCCAGCAGCAGCAAGAAATAACTCTTGGAATATCCATTTCTTTCCACAGGGTGCAGTCCATAACATTAACATCCACTTAAATCAAGGATATAGATTATGATAGTGACTCTAATAATGATCACTTCCAATGTTTTTATAACCTACAAATCTGTCAACTTCACATTATGCATGATCATAACAATTTCCACAGCAAAATTACATCTGTTCATTCACGACCAACAGGCGTCTACTGTCTCTACGTTAGCACGTCGCAGCAGGCACAACGCTGCTACAGTAAACAATATTGTGGCGATGGAACAGGTTCTCGCCATGCTCCCGATAATCCTCCAGCGTGAACGTTTGCCTCGCAAACTTGCTTGAGGCCGCGAAGGCGGCGGCGCCACGCCATGCGTCCAGGATGGGGTCAGCAGCCATCATGAGCTTCAGCGGTGCGAGGTAGGGCCGGAACTGCCGGATCCCTGCCTCCAGCCGAGGGATCATGCCAGGGAACAGCGAGCTGCCTCCCGTGACAAGGATGGACTGGCACAGCCGCTCTTTCACCGACTCGTCCTCCACCAGCCTCCGCAGGGAGATGCTCACCATCTCGTCGATGCCGGCCTGGTCCACGCCGATCATGCCCGGCTGGAAGAGGACCTCGGGGCAGCGGAACCGATCGATACCTATTGCGCTCTTGTAGTCCTCTACAGTCAGAGGCCGCACCTTGTGAGGGTCTGCAGCTGGCTCTCTTCGATCTGGTCGGTCACGACGGAGCCGGCCCAATCTTGCAAATCATGCAGCCCTAGTGGCTCAACGCTGGCGCGAATGGGATCTCTAGGCCCCAAGTAGAAGTACATTTTGTGCGCCCGAGCCTGCAGCAGAAGCAGCCGGCGAGACATCCAGGCCAGGGTCAGGTCCCGGGGCGTCAAGCCCTTAATCACCAAGCGCTGCAGCCGGCTTAACAGGGCCTCTTCCAAAGCCTGGTCGCCGTTCACCTTCCGGATCCAGGCCTTATCAGCCGGCGGAACAGGGGAGAAGGCGGATAGCCCGATCTGATCCCTCTCCGTCAGATTTTTGACATAAAAGTACAAGCTCTGCCACTTCTTGATGGAATCAGGCAACTAGATCTTGGGCAGAGCCGAGGGGTTCTGCGTGTAGACGGTAACGCAACCGCACTCACGAAACGCCCGGTCGTTCGTCTGCGCCCGGAGGTAGAAGAGCTTGGCGAAAAGCTCCATGCACGGCCAGACGCCCAAGTACGCCTCGCAGAGGGTGACGAAGCATGCAATCTGCGTAATACTGTTGGCTCTCAGGTGATGAAGCTGGAGCCCATAGAAGGCCAAGAACTCCTTGAAGAAAGGGCTCACTGGAGCCCCAAACCCCTCCATAGGTGGGAGGTGAAGACCACGAACTCGCCCTCCGCCGGGTTCGGCGAGACCTCGTCCTCGTTGGGGATGAGGATCTGCACCTCCTCCTTCAGGCCAAGGAAGCCCCTCCTGCGGAGCCTCCCGAGCTCATGGCCGTCCACGGTGGAGCCCATCCATGCGCCCGAGTTCGCCATCGAATTTTGGTTCCCCATCGAGGAGAGCACCGACCAGGACGAAGGAGCAGAGAGCAGAAAGACGAAGAGCACGAGAGGATTTTGGCAGTGGAGAACGCGAGAGCGGAAAGACGAAGAGCTGCTGATTCACCTGCACAAGCCGATAGGGAACTGAATCCCGTTGAAGTCGCCGCATTAGCCACTCGCCGATCACGGCAAGATCTTGGCGTCGAAGATGGAACATCGGCGGGACCTGAGTTGGATGTCAAGCCGGCTTTGCCACCGCAGGCCAGCCTCCCAGCTTGCAAGAACACCTTGAAAGGGGAATAGGAAAAAGCTGCGGAAGGCAGCAAGATCCACTTTGCCGATGCAGAGGAAGAGCAGCAGCGCCTCTTCCGCTCCACGCCACCATGGCCAGTTAGAGGAAGAATCCACCACCGCATCCCTCGATCCACAGAGCAGACGATACGGCCTGCGATTTTATTGAAGCGGCCTTGGCCATCTTCATCCCTGCAAGAGAATCACCACCGATCCGCCGAGCAGAGGGGAAGTGACCTGGCTCCAGCGTCGCTGCGGGTCGCCGGAGGCCAGCCGGAAAGAAAGGGGACGGAGAAAGACGGCATACAGCCACACGCCACGAAGCCTTCCCTGCAAACAGCCAAGCCTCCCCGCGCTCGGGGGCTAGTGTTGGGGAATGACCCCCACGTACCCTCAAGACACTGAAAACCAAGGCCAAGCCCAATAAGCGAAGCCCAATAACCATCAAAGCCCAGGCCGGCTGGACGAAGGATGCCGCCTGCCAAGATGAAGACCTAACCCTAGCCGGCTGGACGAGAGCAGCCGGACAAATCCGACTGCGAGGCAGTCGGACTCACCAATCGACAAGTCCGTACAAGTGGGCCCGTCTCCAGGCAGCCGACATGCGTGAACAGTACACCCGGTCAGCCGTTACGACTACACTTCATGATGACCCAGCTGATGTCATAGGGCTAGATATGTAATTCCTTGTAAGTTACAAACCCTAGCTCGCTGCCTTTATAAGGCGAGCTAGAGCCTTCTAATTCTCTAGACTCTACAGGCGAGACCTTTCTTCCTCCTCCAGCAGGTTGACCAGAGCTGTCGGCCACCTCATCACACAGCTGCAGGAGCAATCTGTAGCCCGAACTCTTGTGATCAAGCAATAAGAAAAGCAAGGCAGGACGTAGGGATGTTAACTCCACAAGAGGACCCTGGGCCTGGGTGCGTCGCGTGTGTTAGCCGTGCTCGTATCCAATCCCGCGCAAGCGCCATCGTCGCCGAGTCCCACAACTTCTCCATCCCTGATGGATATGCCGTGCCACCCACCACGACATATATCTTTTAACCGTTAAACGAACTGATGATCCGCTTTAACCGTTGGGTCGTCTTGATGAGTGCTCTAAAACAAGATCCCATCTTATTATGTTTTGACGAACTTTTTTTTCCGTCATCAGTTGCCAGGTTATTGTACTGTAGTTGCCATCTTATTAGTTAACAAGTGTCATCCAAATAACACACATTCATCACATAATTTTTACATGTTTTATATCGTAGCAATGATCAACATGTCCAGAGAATAAGTATTCGACCCACTCTAAAACCCATAGAAGATCACATGAACATCAGAAAAGGCTTACATTGGTGAGTAGCGAACTTCAAAAAACCTGGCAACCATTTGATTTTCACTTGGTGACCAACATGACTATACGTGGTGACCAAGTAACTATAATCTGACAAATAAGCCTGGAACAAAGAGTTTTTCAAAACATATCAATATGAGATCTACTTTTAATGATCTCGACGTGATAGAGCTAACCGTGAAAAGGGATCTGTGTTTTGACTTACGGTTTAAAAGATAAAACATTTTAAATATTGAAAGCTAAAGAGAATCATACGTACATGCAAACCTAAGTTGCCATGTTTTGAACCGTGTCCACGAACAAACTAATCTCTTTTTATCCTACTAGTAATCGTGCACATGCAATGCACGTGTAATCTTGGGAATTTTTAGTCTGATGATTATTTAGTGCTACCAACAAACCATAATCAAATGAATCAAATCTGATTAGTACATTCATTCAATTGGAAAACACAAACATATATCTCATTACAAATTTATTTAGGTGACATCCAAAGCCCATCATATCCATTAATACAAATTTATTTAGGCGCAATACATAGTTATTAGCTTACACACAAAAGATGGAAAATATTTAAACAAAACTGAAGCCTACAAATGTTCCAACGTTTGGTCGGGGCATGATCTAAATAACATCAACTAAACAACACTGAGCCGCATCTGAAGCCTCTCGTATCAGCCTCTCGCCTCCCCATGCTGCCCGTAATCTGCAGTATGGTTTCCTACTATACATGAAAAACTGCTCCTCTGATGAAAAACTGCTCCTGCGCCGCTGAACACCGAGTAGCTTACATCGCCATGTTTCCACCAAAAAGGAATCATGCACACCTCTTGCCTGCGATCTATACTCTTATCTGTTGGAGGGTACATGATAATCAAATCACAAAAATAGAATGCATGCACTACAAAAAAAATAACTCTGGAGTATAATCTGCATAGTTCAGTGTTGTAATAAAAACGGAAAGAGGTCCATGGACTATGAAGATTTTAGAGAAGACACGCCGAGAATAACAAATATCGGTGCCATCAATTTTTTATTTTTTTTATTTCCAACAAGCACAATAGCAGCCTCGTAGCATTACATCACGCAAAATAGAAGCAATATAAAAATATTACCTTATATCACCTATTCACATGGACAAGGAGACATAGACAAAAATCCATGCTGGAGTATTTGAAAATATCTCATCATTAATTATCAATATAGCATACATATGAGCAAGAAAACAGGAACAGTCAAATCACATAAAGATTCAGGAACTACATAAAATTAGATAATTCTTCTCATCTAAAATTCAGTAGGGTTTACCATCTTTTCTCATCTCTGGCAGTAACCTCTTCCAATTTTCTGGAATATAGAATAAATTTTTTGAGATCTAGTATGAACGAAGCGTTCAACAACCCTGACGTAAAAAATAATTGGATCACTTTCAGCCACAGAAATCATTACCTGCAAAAGTGGTTATAAGGTCAGCAAATAGTAAATAAACAGGGCCAGTCAAGAGTTATAGATACCTTGTGAAGTGGCTGTATCAGAACTTTCTTACCGAAACACCAGCTATTGGTTTGCCTAACTGAAACTGCACGAACTGAAAAGGTGAAAAAACATATAGAAAATTCTCTTGTTCTACTCCACCGGATGTGGAAAAGAAGAAAGGTCTAATGCATAAGCATTAAAAAATACAACAGTAATTAGAGTAGAGATGCCATCTCTTTTCCGACACATTGACCAATCCATATTTATAAAGACAATCATCATAGAAGCCATAAACCTGCAGCAATGCATCAGTCCAGTGAATAAACGAAATTACTGTAACATCACTAAATGATATCCAGTTTGAAAAGGACCCTCGCTTATGTTATCTGCATACTCTCAGGATTTCTTGGATAAAAGCATCCATTTATGGAAGGAATACAGAAACCATTGGATGTCGACAGATGGCATACAATGTTTGAAGAAATACAAAAACCATGTCCAGAGCAAAGAAATTATAGTCGTATTTTTACTAAAAAATGCACATATTATCTGAGCCGTATTCAATTCTTAGGAAGGAATTAGTTTCAGTACCATGAAAGGTAAAAACAGTAAAGCCCTCAAAAGTTCTCGAAGTGTTTCATAACCAACAAATAAAGATACCTTCAGAATTTTAGAAGCAGGGTGCGCTCGAGCTTTCCTTGGATGTCCAGGCACGCACGGTCTAGCTGGGCGCAGACGGTCACTGCAGTACGGCGGTGGCGATCCAAATCCGGTCAGACAGGTAAGGGGCGTCCAGACGTCCAGTGCGCAGTCGCGCGGTGCGGCAGCGGTAACGTGCGGGCGAAGGAGGTGCGCACGGCAGGGACGTCCAGTGCACTGCGGCGGAGGGGCCGTGCGGGCGTCGTCCAGGGCGGCGACCGCAGTTCGTCGGCGGCGAATTAAACAGAGTCGGGCAAGTGCAGCAATGGGCAAGGCGGCCACTGCAGTTCACCGGCGGCGAATCAAATCGAGTCGGGAAGGGCCGGGGGCGTCCAGTGTGCAGGCGAGGTCGGGGTCGTGCGACGACGGCGTGCAGGTCGGGCAAGAGGTGTCGTCGGTTTGGGAAGAAACCGTAGACAAGATTTGATTAATTAGCGATTAGCTATTGGATTAGCGGGCATGTGTCCGACAATGTTTTTCCGCCAAAGACGTTGCTTATCTCAACCGTTTGTTAAGATGATCTGATGGTCCAGATCCTTTGAATCCCCCACTCTGTCTCCTTTTATATTAGTGGTGATGAAACTATTGAGAAATGCAAAGGACTGATTTCCTTTTTTTTTTAGGGGAAAAGGACTGATTTCCCAATTAGTACCATCAAATAGACCGTGTGTGTGTGTGGTGAACTGAGCCCAAAATCCGGGTCAAAGCCCATGTAGACGACGTGAGCGAGACGACACCTCTGTCCTCCCCTGGCAAATCCTTTATATCGCCTCAAGGCGACGCTCCAGCCACCCGTCGCCTGAAGGATCTTCCCGACCTGTACGCTGCCTTCTTTTCCCTTCTTCTTCACTTTTTCCTTTTACGTTTTCTTTTCCTGTTTTTGTTTTCTTTTCTGCTTTCATTTTTTTATTTTTTCGTTCTTTTAATTTTTCTTTTCCTATTTCTTTTCTTTTCTCATTTTTCACTTTTTATTTTCTGTTTCTGTTTTTGTTTTTGTTTTTTGTTTCTTTTCTTTTTCCTTGTGTTTTTTCACCCCCCCCCCCCCCCCCCCCCATTTCCCCTGTTTTTACAATTCGTTCAAAAATAGTTTCCGGTCATCCCATTTTCTGTTCACTTTTAAAATCGTTCAAAATAGTTTCTGTTCCATCGTTTTTTCTGTTCACTTTTAAAATCGTTTAAAGATAGTTTCCGTTCACCCCCATTTATGTTCATTTTCTAAAATCGTTCAACAATAGTTTTCGTTTACTGACCTTTTCTGTTCACTTTTTAAAATCGTTCAAAAATAGTTTTCGTTCACTTTTAAAATCTTTCAAAAATAACTTTCGTTCACAAACATTTTTCTGCTCACTTTTCAAATCTGTTCAAAAATAATTTTTGTTCACCGACAGTTTTTATTTACTTTTTAAAATCATTCAAAAATAATTTCCGTTCACTTTTAAAATCGTTCAAAGATAGTTTCCGTTCATAAACCTTTTTTGTTCATTTTTTAAAATCGTTCAAAAATAATTTTCGTTTCACTTCTAAAATCGTTCAAAAACAACTCCCGTTCATAAAAAATTTCAGTTTCACTTTTTAAATCTGTTCAAAAATGAATATTTTTCATCGACCTTTTTTTGTTCACTTTTAAAAATTGTTCGAAAATAATTTTCGTTCACTTCTTAAATCATTCAAAAGTAACTTTCGTTCATAAAACTTTTTCTGTTCACTTTTTAAATCTATTAAAAAATAATTTTCGTTCACTTCTAAAATCGTTCAAAAACAAGTTTTGTTCAAAAAGAAATTTCGTTCACTATTAAAATCATTCAAAAGAAACTTTCATTTATAAAACTTTTTTCTGTTCGCTTTTTAAATCTATTCCAAAATATTTTTTGTTCCCCGACCTTTTTTGTCCACCTTTTCAAAATCGTTCAAATAGTTTTTGTTCACCGACTAAATATTTTTGTACTTCCGATTTCGGTATACATGTATTTCCAATATTTTTTTACTTTTGAAAAAAAAAAATCATACTTATCGTCTACTTACATGCGTGTATTGAACTGTACAGTCAGAACGTACGTGAAATATGTCCACGCGCCGCTTGAGCTAGCTAGTTAGATTAATGTCTCCTTGAGAGATCGTGGATTCTCGATGGACGTGGGCAAGAGCCATCGCCATAAGGCGATATAGAGGAGCTCCCGGGTGCCCCTCCCTCGCGAGAGGGCGATCCCCGCTCTCATTCCGCTCAAGGAATATTTATCTGTGGTCATATCGTTCAATCGCACGCTACATGTTTCTTCATTAGCTGCGCCTGGGCCCGGCTGCACCTAGGCCCACGTTGTCAGACAGACCTCCTTGTTTCTCTCGTATTGCTCGTACACATGTGGGTGAGCGAGCTATTTAAACTGCTGTACATGTTTGCTAACTTCCGATGTGGGACTAAAAATTCTCACCGACGTGCCCGTGCGCATGCGTCCGAAGAGTGCGGACTGCCGTGCATGTGTTAAGTACACCATGTTAATAAATTAACTACGACGTGCGCCGCGCCGGTGAAATTTGACAAAAATAACCTTTTGCCCAAACTTCATCCAAAAATAACCCTTTTTTAATTTTTTTTCGAAATCTAACCCTTTTGTGTGGCTCCCGTATCGGGGGCGCCACACATAAAGGAACCGCGCCCCCAGCTGGGGCGCCACACCACTGCCAGCGTGGCAAGGCAGGCCCCAGCCCTGGTTAAGTAGCGCCGGCGCTGGGGGCGGCACACCTCCATGTGTGGCGCCGGGGCCGGGGGCGCCACACATTGACATGTAATTTTCAGCGCCGCGCCCGTCCCGCGCCCCAGCTCATTCTCTCACAGAAACAAAACGGCAAGAACACACGCGGCGGCGGCGACGGTTCCTCACCTCTCCCTCTCAAATCCTCTCCAAATCCGGCCCGATCTGAAGCGATTTCTTCTCCCCATCGGTCCTCACGGTAAGCTCCTCCGTTCCCCTCAGTTTCATCCAATAAACATTTCTTATTTGTCCCCTTTTTGGAACCCTAGGTGAAATATTAGTTCAACCTAGATTTGGAAATTAGTATGGCATGAGGCTTGTTTTTTGTGGTTCTTAGCATTTGTATAGCAGTTGTAATGGTTGTTAATCAAGTGGAGTGTTTATTTACATTTTTTAAATTAATTCGGTATAGATGTGTATATGAGAACCATGTGTATGTGAGGTGTATTTGTGGATGTACAAGTGGTTACCTAGCTAGATATGTATGTAAATTGTACATGTGGTGTATGTGTGGATGTGGTAGATGTCCTATATGATGTCGAAATGAATATTGAAAAAATTGAAAAGTGGTTACCATGTGAAATGAATATTGATTTTTAATTAATTCGGTATAGATGTGTGATATGATTTTGTGCATGGTCAAAGTGGTTACCCAATTTCTATATAATTTTTATATGTTGTGTATGTGTGGATGTGGTAGATGTCCTATATGAGGTTGAAATGAATATTGAAAAGATATTGAAAAATTTCTATCTCTTACTAGTTTTTAAAAATATGTAGAATGGAACTTATCGAAGAACAATATGATAAGCCGCACCGTGCGAGAAAGATTGCGGAGGGAAAGGTAATTTGTAATGTTTTGCATATTTTAGATGTTATTTCATATTTCTATTCGGCATGGATATTGTTGTAACTTGTAATTATTTTTTTAGGTACTTGCCCCCCTTCGTCTTCGGTCTCACGAGGCCTCCTTGCAACATGATGACAAGGGCAAGGGCATGCCGTACGACGAGAGGTACACCGAGTACATTGAGAAGCTTGGACTCCTTCCATTCATCCAGCTCGTGTCTCGGTCCACGCCAAATTTCAATCCTTCGGCCATCACTGCTCTTGTTGACCGTTGGAGGCCGGAGACACACACCTTTCACCTCCCCACCGGGGAGATGGCGGTGACTCTTCAGGACGTGTCGATGATCCTGGCACTACCCATCACGGGCAAACCTGTGTGTTTTAGCACCGCATCTGATGGGTGGCGCGAGCAGATGTTCAGCCTTATTGGTGCGGCTCCTCCAGAGAAGGAAGACTCTAGTAAGGATAGACTCTCCGCCGGCGCCTCATTTGTTTGGATCCGGGAAAAATTTGCTAAGTGTCCTGAAGGGGCTGATAAAGTGGTCATTCAGAATCATGCACGCGCATACGTGTGGTACGTGATCACGAGGACTTTGTTTGCTGACAGTAGTGGGCGGACCGCTCCGTGGATGTGGCTGAAGGCGTTAACACGCTGGGAGAGTAAGCAAAGCTGGGGTACGGCTGCGCTTGCTTACTTGTACCGGCAGGTAAATATTTATCTTGCTTTGTTTCTTGTGTGTGCAAAACTTATGAAATTCTAACATGTATACCTATATGTGCAGTTGGATGAATCGTGTCATCGGTTCGTCGGTGAGGCCGGTATCGGTGGTCCAGTGATCCTACTTTTGGTTTGGATGTGGGAGCACTTCTCAGTTGGACGGCCGAAGCTTTTGCCATGGAAGCCTTGGACCGTCCCTGACCATCCCCAGAGGCTTCGGGAGGCTACATGGGCGTACAAGTGGGACAGGGTTGCGGAGTTCACCGGCGACCCGCAAAAGGAGTACTTGCGGTACATCAACGAGTTCGACTCGCTGACCCCCGAGCAGGTAATAATTAGATTGCAAACATGTCAATCACAATCTATCTTAAATCCCAACTGCACATGCTGAAATGACTACTATGATATAGGTGAAATGGCAGATTTATGGTGTCGGGGAGAGATTTGGTTGGAATCCGGAATTCCCCCTAAACCCGAAGTGTTTTGAGGAAGAATATCTTTGGATGATGCAGTGTCCATTGATATGCTTGTATGCCGTTGAGTTCCACCTGCCACATCGTGTGATGAGCCAATTTGGGTTGTTTCAAACTACACCGCCGAAGTGGATAAACACGATGTTTTCGTTGCACGAGTGAGGCTCCGAATTTTGTCTTACCCAATCTTCTTATGTATTAGTGTAGTTACTAATATTTCATTTGTTGACCATGTAGATTGGACCGGCGCCGGCAGAGGAGGATCACGAAATGGGACAAACATCATAAGGACACATCACTACATTCAATGCCGAGTTGAAAGAGGCAACGGACAGGAAGGTGTATATGCGGGATCGCCCCAAGTACCGTCAAGAGGCATTCGATGCATATCTTGGTTGGTATCTTGCACGTACTCGTGTCCGTATATGCCCCCCGGCTTATGAGGAGCTCTTGGAGGACATGGACGATGATGCTATTGTTGAGCTCCGGTACAACAAGGCCGTAAGAGAAGGCAACCGAACTGATTTCGCTCCCGTGATGAATTTTATGGTAATTTTTGCCCAACTTATTTCATCTCATCATAATTAGAGTTTAGTTGTTGACATGTTTGTTTTCATAGCGCAATGAGATCGACCGGCAAGCGGTAGCAGCCGAGGAGGCTTCCATGTTACCTCGTGGCAAGAAGGGTGATGCTGCCATTAGGGAATTTGTGAAGGTAAGTTAGACGATCTCCGCTTCGTGCATAATTTGTTGTTCATTTCTATTAAGATATTGATTTTGCAATGTCATAGCGTTCCGCAACTCGGTTGCGCACTTTAGCGCATTTGCTTGGTTGTCGCGGCGATGATGCTATGCCGACTCGCTCGAGGTCCCCTTCAACCCCTATCCGTGGTGATGCTTCTAGTTCGAACCCACATGAGCCCAATGATGAGGAGGTTGAGGTATGAATATGTTACATGCCGGTAACCCAAAAATGATTTCTTGAACCTCAACCATGTACTAATTATTCCGCTTACATTCTTTCATTTCTTGGGCAATTTTGATGATAATGTGAACGATGACATGACCCTGCAGGCATACCAGCGATCCTTCCACCTAAGATCCAAGAAGAAGGCTGCCAGGCGTTTCTCACCGGACGACTACATGTCGGAGGAAGAGGACTCGGAAGATCACGTCGGAAAAAGGGGCCTGCTGCGGATGAGGATGACGACGATCACGAGTCCGATGATGCGGAACAGCACGTGTCGGAGGACTCCGACTCGGAAGATCACATGTCGGAGGAAGAGGACTCGGAAGATCACGTGGCGGAGGAAGAGCCGATGAAGAAGCTACCAGTTTACAGTAGGAGGAAGAACGCGGATCCGGCGCCGACTCAGCCTTTGAGGAGTAGGAGGAAGAACGCGGATCCGGCGCCGACTGAGCCTTTGAGGAGGCTAAGGAAAAAGAAGTAGATTATTCGTCATTTGTACTATGTCGTGAACTTGTCGTAAACTTGGTTTCCCGTGGTCCTTGTCGTGAACTTGTCGTTTCGATGTCGTGAACTTGTCGTTTCGATGTCATGAACTTGTCGTTTCATTGTGGACATTATCGTGAACTTGTTCAACTATAACTTGTCGTGTTTTGTGGACATTATCGTAACTATTTTGTTGTTCTGTTTTGTTGTTGTGAATCAATGCTCATGATATATATTGTGTCATGTTTACTCATGTGGTGTTCTGAATTATTTTGCTGAACTGAGCTAGTGTGGCGCCGGTCGCTGGGGAGTGGAGTATTAAGGTGTGGCGCCGGCGGCCGGGGCGTCGCAGTAGTGTGGCGCCGAAGGCGGCGGCGGCGCGGCAAATAGACAGAGAGCAGGAATTTTTGCGCGCGGACCGCGCCGGCGCTCGGGGAGCTGGGGTTCACGGTGTGGCGCCGGCCTCTCCGGCGTTGCACATGTGCGGCGCCCTAGGCTGGGGCGCGACACAAAGATGTGTGGCGCCGTGCCCTCCGGCGCGGCAAATAGACAGAGAGCAGGGAATTTTGCGCGCGTACCGCGCCGGCGCTCGGGGAGCTGGGGTTCACGGTGTGGCGCCGGCCGCTCCGGCGTTGCACATGTGCGGCGCCCTCGGCTGGGGTGCGACATAAAGAGGTGTGGCGCCGTTCCCTCCGGCGCGGCAAATAGACAGAGAGCAGGGAATTTTGTGCAATTGTTTTTCTGCCGTGGCACAGTTTTTCTGCCGTGGCACAGTTTTTCTGCCGCGGTTACGGGTTCAGTTTCCGTCGAGTTTCGTCAGGTTTCCGTCAACGCGCGACACAGTTTCGTCAGTTTTTCCTGCACTTCAAACTACAGTTCCAGAAATCCATCAAATTCATCAAATTCACTAAGAGTTCACCATATTACATGATTCAACGAAATCCATCAAATTACAAGGTTCACAACTAACTCATCAAGATCACAAGAACATAAAACACACTAAATGTGCATGACATTACAAGGTTCCTGCAAATTAAATGCCCACGACATTACAAGGTTCACACAAACCCAAAGTCTAGGACATTACATTGTCCCTACTGAGTAAGACGTGGATACTTGCCCTTGCGCCTCGCTGGGTCTGGTTCCGCTCGTTCCTCCTCTCGTGCACGGCGATCCCTCTCACGCCTTCTCGCATCCGCCTCCTCTCGTGCAAGGCCAACACCTTCACCTTGTCCTCCCGCCTCCTCTCGTGCACGGCGAGCCCTCTCACGCCTTCTCGCATCCAACTCCTCTTGTGCTTCCCTCTCACGCCTTCTGGCATCCAACATCCCTTGTGCACGGCTTCTCGCATCCAACATCCCTTGCGCACGGCGAGCACCTTCAGGTTGAGCCTCCTCTCGTGCACGGCGAGCACCTTCACCTTGGCCTCCCGACCCCTCCCTTCCAAGTTCGCCGTCAAACGCCGCCCACGCCTCATGGTACCTTCCGTCCTCTAACGGCCCCTCCCTTGCACGTTCCGCCTCCCACGCCTCCCTTGCAACACGTGCCTTCTCAGTCTTCTCCCCTCTCCATCTCGCGGAGCATCATTTCGTTCTTAGCCTCTAGTGCCTCAATTTTCGCTTGCTCATTCTCCTTCTTGGCCCGCTCCTCTTCACGATCTTTCTCCCAGAATCGCTCCCACGCCTTGTCAGTCATAGTTTTTACCTCCCACCGGTAGAGGCCATTTTGCTCAAAGTCTATCCACCGGTAGTATTGGCAAATAGGCGGAGGTGACTGCAAACATAATAGCGAGTCAAAACATGCAACTAGATAAAGATAAATTCTTTACAAGAGAGGCGGAGGAGACATTTACCCGCGGACGCTCAATAATATTTGTTTGCTTTGTCTTGCGTTTTGTTTGCTTCGACTTGTTTTTTGTTGGCTTCGGCTTCTCCCAAGCATAGTTCGGGCACATCCAGAACCTCCTTCCTCTTCTATCGTCCCAATCGCTGGACTGCTTCATCTTGCAAACGTCACCACACCAACAAGTCGGCGCATCGTGCCCGACTCGACTGTCAATGCTGTGTTGCCATGCCACCGGCTTCTCCTTCAGATCGGAACAGTCCATCCCTACAAAATTGCAAGTTTGAACTTAGTTGACAGTAAAATGGAACAATTGAAAATAAGAACCATCCCTACAAAATTGCAAGTTTGAACTTAGTTGACAGTAAAATGGAACAATTGAAAATAAGAAATAACAACCAAATAAATTTCAGTCATACCAATCATCTAAGTCTACCACCTCTACGGCCACGACGCCTACCCCCTCTTAGCTCGTCAACATTGATGTACGCCTACCGCCACCGCGACCGCCACGATGAGAATGACCATGTTGGCTACCACCATGGTGGCTTGTGCTACCACCGCCACCGCCATGTTGAGAATGACCATGTTGGCTACCACCATGGTGGCTTGTGCTACCACCGCCACCGCCATGTTGAGAATGACCATGTGGCTACCACCATGGTGGCTTGTGCTACCACCGCCACCGCCATGTTGAGAATGACCATGGTGGCTTGTGCTACCACCGCCACCGCCATGTTGAGAATGATCATGATGGCTTGTGCTACCACCGCCACCGCCATGTTGAGAATGATCATGGTGGCTTGTGCTACCACCGCCACCATGTTGGACACCTTTCGATCTCTTGTTTCGACTACAACCTCTAGTTGTGCCCACCACCATTGCATTCTCCACAACGGGCAGCCACACTAGGCTCCTGAAAATGTTGGTTGCCCCACTCTCGGAGACCTCCTGCACCCCATGCGTCCATGTCATTTCTAAAACGTTTTGTCTTCCGTCTTCCCCGTTCGTCACCTTCAGTATTGGATCGGGCCATAGTTGAATGCCATGATATTCTGGCCATTGTGATTGGTCAAAGTAAGGTTCAAATCTGCCCGCCCATGTCTCCTTGGTAGCCTCGATCGAGTACTCGGACAACCTAACCGGATCAACGTATCCCACTTTTCTAATGCGTGCCGCCGTCCGCAAGTGCGAGCAAGGGAGATGAAGCAACTGAGGCCTCTGGCACGAGCACAAACATTGCTTTAGCAAGACTTTGCACGCACGCCCTCCGTGTTGCACACCACCTACCGTGGTGCCTCCTGGCTCATTGACTTGGTAAATCCACTCGTTGTTGTCAAAACATTGGGCTGTATTGGTCTCCGCCTTCCTTAACTGGTATGTCATCCATTTGTCAGCTTCAGGTGGATACTTGTACTTCTTCTTGTGCTTGTTCTTCCCTTCCATCTGCTCAAACGTTTCCTCACTATATTTTTGAAAATACTCATTCAACTTGTCGAATGTGTATTGAACTATTGCTGTCACGGGCAACCCACGGACTCCTCTGAGCACATTGTTGAAACATTCTGCCATGTTGCTTGTCATGTCACCGTACCTCCTACCGTCGGTGTCAAATGCTCTAGTCCACTTGTGCCTCATAGACGCATGCCTATCTAGGAACTCTCGACCCCCCGGCGATGTGAGAGTTAGCAACCTGTTGTACAATCTCACAAAATGCCGCTCGGTGAAAGCGAGACAACAATCTTTTAGATCATCAGATAGCTCCTTATTTCCGCATGCCCTATAGAAGTTGGACACAAAATGCCTCACGCACCATCGATGGTGCAAAGGAGCATGCCCGGGAATATCAATCTCCACCGCATTGAGTATGCCTTGGTGGCGGTCCGAGATGACACATACCTCTCTTTGAGGCTCAAATACCTTTGTTCTCACTAGACCCATGAACCACTCCCAGTTGTCCTGGTTCTCCGCCGTCACCAAAGCAAAAGCCAACGGCAACAACCGGTCGTTAGCATCATGAGCTACGGCAATCAAAAGTGTGCCCCTGTACTGGCCTGTCAAGAATGTGCCATCCACGGAGACAACCGGTCTACAATGCTTGAATGCCCTTATGCATTGCCCGAAAGCCCAAAATGCACGGCCAAAGACACGGACGGTTGCACCGTTGTAATCCCTAGTCTTTTGGCCAAAGGGCTCCACACACGTAACCATGTCCGGATTTGTAGCAGCCATAGCTCCCAACAATCTAGGAAGTCGGTTGTATGCTTCCTCCCAGTCACCATACAACATCTTGAATGCGGCTTGCTTGGCCCTCCATGCCTTCCCATACTTCACCGAGTAACCAAACATGTCTTTCACCGTGTCCATGATAGCCCTCACCGAAAAAGTGGGGAATGCCTCTATGGAATTGGAAAGTCTATAGCCGATGAAATCGGAGGTTAGTTGCCGATGAATGTCCTTCGCATCCTTGTCATCATCATCATCATTGCCACTACACATGTGAGTTGACACACATTTTTTTAGAACCCATTGAGAGGTTCCCTTGATAGGTCTTGCACGCACAATCCACGGACACCCATTATGCGCGTCATCACACTTAACCGTGTAACGCTTCTTGACATCCGAGTGAACCACTTTGTATGGTCTAAAGTACTTAACCGCATACTCCTTGAGCCATGTCTTCAATTCCAACAAGCTTTCAAACTTCACTCCCTCAGCAATACCATAGTTTTTGGGATTACGATCCTTCTTCGAAGTTGGCCTTGGTTCAAGAATTTTACTCGTGCCACCATCAACCACGGCTTTATCGGCGAGACTAAGATCACGGAACAATGGTAACGATGATCCCGGCCCACTACCTTCTTGAATATTTCGCTTCTTTAGCAGTGAACCCATCTTCATCAACATCTTCTTCGGGACCGTCGTCATCCGAGTCCGATGCATAGCATCGGTTATAAGGGATGTCATGGTCCATGTCCTCATGCCTACAATTTGTCTCCACATCACCAATATCATTTTTATGAAGCTCAACTCCGATGCGTCGCTCTCCTCCTCCGACTCTTCATATTGGTCACTTTGAATTGGGCTTGAAGGTTGGCTCCTTTCGTGTTCGGTCATTGTTGGTTGGCTAAAATCATGTTGAGTCATTGGAGGTGGACTCGACGTTGGATAGTACACTTCATGCGCATGAGGTGGCTCATTTTGAACCGGCCTCCTAACGTCATGTTCGGAGGCACACCGGTTCAAGTCAAACGTCTTGTGGCAAACAACTCAAGAGCCTTGTCTTGAGATGCCGCCACCGTCTCCTTATATGCACTCCAACACAACTCGGAGTTGAGAGGCATAATCTTCCAACGAATATGCATTCCGAACCCAACATTATGCCTTCCCTCCAAAGAAAGAACATCATTTGGATCCGTCCAATTCAATGCAATCCGCACTCTCTCCACAACCTCGGCATAGCTAGGACTATGGCCAAACACCACCACTTTCTCCTCCAAGTCATGCTCCACATTGCCTTTCAAAAAGGCCTCCTTGTCCACATGATGAACACTAACCATTTTGTCCATCTAAAAAAATTTACAACAAACCGATGCATCAAATGATTGATACATTGCACTAAGCTATGCATTTAAAACAAAATCAATTTACTTATCTTAATTTTAAATCAATTCATTATGCACTAACCCTAACTAAATCTAGCTCACTAACTACATCTAACAAAAACCCTAACCCTAACCTACAATCAAGAGCCCAACACTTCATATCCATCATACCCACACACATTGACCAATATTATCAACAAATAACCACAAATTTGTCCTCATACTCAAATTCTAGGGTTTCCAAGATCTACACAATGTCTCCAAATTGGAAGATTTCTATTGGACAAAAAGAAGGAGGATGAGGGAGAGTACCTTCTTGCACGTAGGAGAGCCGAATCCACGGAAAAATCACACCTAAAAGGATGGATTTGAGGGGGGGGTGTGTTGGGGGAGTGTTCTTCCTTGCTTTTGTGAGAGAAGAGAGTGAGGGAGAAGAAAAAGGTGGTGGGGCACGGGCTGGGGCTTGTTACTTTTACAGATGTGTGGCGCCCCAGCCACCGGCGCCACACATGTATGTGTGGCGCCCCCACTCCGGCGCTACTTAACCGGGCTGGGACCCGCCTTGCCACGCTGGCAGATGTGTGGCGCCCCAGCGGGGGAGTGGGCATACATGTGTGGCGCCCCAGCTGGGGGCGGTTCCTTTATGTGTGGCGCCCCCGGTACGGGAGCCACACAAAAGGGTTAGATTTCGATTTTTTTTGAAAAAAGGGTTATTTTTGGATGAAGTTTCGGCAAAGGGTTAATTTTGTCAAATTTCACGCCGCGCCGCAAATCCTTTACATCGCCCTACGGCGATGCTTTCCGCTCCCGTCGCCTAAAGGAATTCATTACTGGGCCAGGCCCATAGTTCGCGAGAGCTTCGCTTTTCCTTTACACGGTCTCGAAGTGAGAGAGGCTGCTCCCTTTTTCTTTCTTCTTTTATTTTATTTTTTCGCATTCTTTAATGTTTTATTTTCTGTTATAATTTCAACTTTCCTTCTTTTTTCGTACATTACTCTTTCCTTTTTCTATTTCTTTTCTTTTCTCTGTTTTTCACTTTCTATTATGATTTCGAAAAATATTTTGAATTTAAGCTTTTAAAATTGTTCAATTTTGCAAATTTAAATTTGTTCATATTCGAAGCTGTCCAAATTTAAAATTTGTTCATTCAAAATTTGTTCAATTTTAAAATTTGTTCATAGTCGAAATTGTTAAAATTCAAATTTTGTTCATATTCAAAAATTGTTTCGTTTACACGGTATCGAAGTTTCATCTTTTTTTTCCTGTTTTCGTATTTCTTTTTCCTGTTTTCGTTTTCCTTTTTCTTTTCTGTTTTATTTTTCTTTTCCTTTTTATGTTTTATTTTCTGTATTAGTTTTATTTCGTTCTTTTAATTTTTTCCTTTTCTTATTTCTTTTCTCGTTTTTAACTTTTTATTTTATGTTTTCATTTTTCTTTTTTCTTTTTAAATTTTCATTTTCTAATACTTTTTACTTTTACGTTTTCTTTTTCTGTTTTTGTTTTCTTTTCTGTTTTTGTTTTCTTTTTATTTTTGCTCTTTTAATTTTTCTTTTCCTATTCCTTTCTTTTCTCGTTTTCACTTTTTATTTTCTTTTTTTCTTATTTTTTTCCTTTTTATTTTTCATCCCCATTTTCTGTTTTTAAAATTCGTGCAAAAATAGTTTTCGGTCATCCCCATTTTCTAGTTCAAAAATAGTTTCTGTTCCACCGCTCTTTCTGTTCAATTTTAAAATCGTTCAAAATAGTTTCCGTTCACCCTCATTTCCGTTCCCCGACATTTTTCTGTTCACTTCTTTAAAATCGTTCAAAAATAATTTTCGTTTACTTTTAAAATCGTCCAAAGATAGTTTCCGTTCATAAACCTTTTTTGGTAATTTTTTAAAACCGTTTAAAAATAATATTTGTTCATCGACCTTTTTTCATTCCCTTTTTAAAATCGTTCAAAATTAATTTCCGTTCACTTTTAAATCGTTAGAAAGATAACTTTTGTGATCGAAAAGGATTATTTTCATACTTTAGTGATCGTGGGAGCGAGCGAGCTAGTTTGTTTTTGCAGGGGAGTGAGCGAGCTAGCTCATTAGCTAGCTCAACATATCGATCGATCCACATGGCAGCGTCCAGTGTATCTCTACTACTATTAAACAAGCAAACATATTCATCGCTATGTACACCCAGCCTTATGTACACACAACAAAATGAAACAATCTCAGCCTCACGATCAGCCCACTTAATTAGATCTAACCGTTAGGATTATACCAGCCCTCAGCCAAAACTGCGCTTAGCAATTTGCCCTGGCGGACGAAAACTCTGCCGAACGAATACATCGCTTCCCGAATCGCAAACCACGCCGCCGCCTCCCTCACCTCGCATGAAGCCATCTCGGTCTCACCCAGCCCCACGCCGTTTTCATCCTGCCCGACGCCGACCGGCTCCACCCACCCTTGCTCCGACGTATTCGCCATCCCTCACCCAGCCCGACTTCACCTACCACATGTTGCCCAACGCTGACCCCCGCACCACTCTGCCCCGGCCTGACGCCTTTACTCACGTCGCCGACGAACGGGGCAGAACTGCAAACCCCTCGATCTGCAGTTCTCCTTCTCCGTGCGAAGACTACATCGCGTCGGCATGGTGCTGACGAAGGCATATGCATGGTACATGTCAAGGACGTGCGGGGCTCATCAAGCATTCAAGCCAATCGAGGTAAGGATCCCCGCAGGCAAGTAGAGGGGGATGTGTTGCGTGCCTTGACCATGTCCCTGGTACGATGCAGATCCATCTTCTCTCCCCAAACTAATATGTGTGTTGGGGCCAGATGGAAGGGGACGGCTATGCGGTGATGGCAAATATGCCTACCGAGGCGGCCGGCGGTTCTGCACACAATCAATCAGAAATCCTCGGTAAAAGTAACAAATTAATTCCTCCTCCCAAACCCATTCCCCTCTATACTTTCTTGCTTCAGTGATTGAGATTGGAAATGATTCAGTATGTTCGCTCTTTGCGGCCCTTAGGATGGATGTAAGTGCCTCACAAGATGTTTGTTGAAATGCCTTTAAGATATTATTAGTAAGTTATAGTGTATATACACATTTCTTTCGTATTTGATTCATAGTCAGTTCTCTGTAGCTATGAAAAAGGTCTCTACAAGTTTCCTTTTTGCTATTGTCTTTTAAAATTGATTTTTTAATCAGCAGGTCAGTAGACGGGATCCTTGAGATGCACTTTTTTGTGTGTTTGGAACTGCTTGTGAAAATACCTAAATGAATTTCTGGTCATGAATTGCATGGACTGGTGAAGCATGAGGCGAAATTGATGGCACTTTCCAGTACATGATCCTTGCACACAGGAAGCTGATGCTTGTGATTGCACAAGATGGTTATTCTGATGCAGATTTTCCTATTAAGTGTTTGTGACACAATGGTTTCAGTGTGAAGAAAAGATGCCTTTGGTTGTAAGCATGGATGTCCTACTCGACAACGAGTGAGTAATATTCCAACTATTTTCGCACATGTGTTTCAAACTTCTACTACAAGCTGAGAGATGTCTTATATTGGGATTCAGTAGGTGCAATTCTTATACAGGGATTCACTAGGTGCAATTCTTGAAATGGATATATATGTTTGATAATAGGCTAGACACTTTCTTATTTATAGTACTATAACAGCACATGCAATTGATTATTAGATTTAGACTTTTGTTAACTGTGAATGGTTTCAAAATTTAGATATAACTTGAATATTTTCTATGAGGAGAGCAAGCAAAATAAGCAATGATTTTTTATCTAAACCTTTAGAATTATATTATGTCTTTGGAATCTCTTCCATTTTCTATAAATAGAGCTTCTCCAGTTTATGTGTATGTACATTCTTTTAACGCCAATTTAGTTTCAGACACAAACTGCACGTATGTTCAACAATTTCTGGTGCACCTGGCGGTTAGACCGCGGCGACCACCTCCCGCTCAGCGCTCGCGTGCTCATGGTGTCAGCGGAGGTCGGGCGCATCGCCATCATGGGCCCAGTCCTCGCACGGGTGACCGGAAGTACAACAATCCCGCGGAGAAGCTCAAGGTGGCTAGGGCCGACTTGGAGGTGTTGGCGGAGCCGAGCCCGGGATTCGGTCGTGCCGCATGAGATCAAGGCACATTGCACGACTTCTCAGAAGCACGACCTCAGGCATGAAACTTGCATGTTCATAATTAATATGATGACGCAAAACTTTTGCCTCCGTCTGTTTTAGACCCTTACATCTCCGTATCACGGCTGATTGTGTGCATACTATTTAAAGTACGGTTGTCTGATTGTGTGATGATATGGCTTGTGATTCATCATTTATATGTCATGGTGGTTGCATTTCCTATTATCGCTGATGTTGTATGTTCTTTAGGTAAATATGTAATGTTTTGGACATGGATAAAGGTTTCTATTTTGTATTGTAGATAGACAACAAGAGAAAAAAGCTAAATTCCAGCAAGCCAGCGACACATCATCTCCGAGCATGTTAATTTTTTGTGTGCAAAGTTAACTGCATATGTTGTTTTCTATCTTACGAGTTATATTCTGATATGGCCCGTAGATTCACATGGTGCTTCTTAAGAGTTGTGTTTGTGTATCACTTATAAAGTCAAGAAAGGTTTTGCACATCGTACATATATATTATTGCTTCATAGCCTGGGGGCATAATATGTTTACCAGGTAACGGCTACATTGACATTTCTCATGGTATTTTGTCCGTAATGCTTCAAAATATATTAATTATGTTTGAGACAACTGGATATGCTTGTGAGTTTTTCCCTTTTCCCTTGATGGGCATGCCTTGTTCGCAATTTGTTATTTGAGAAAAATCGATCAATGTTTCCAAATAAAAATTTCTGTGTAGTTGCATATAGAATTGTGCATGACTGCCATGTGCTTGACAGTTTGCCTCAGTACTAAACATTTAGTGTAGTCACTGATGAAGGTATTTCTTGTGCCAACATGTATAGCATGATTGAAGGTAAGTTTGTGCAAAAAGAAAATCATTGAGCATCCTCTTTTTATCTATCTATCCCTTATCTTTTGTTTCTCGGCTTTTGTCAATAGTTTACACCATGATATAATCCTAACTATAAAATTGTGTCTCCACAAAGTGATGACATCACAAGGTTGTTTTGAATCGTAATCAGGTGTAATCTTCTTTCATGAGATGGCTGAAACAACATTAATATCTCTTTGCAGCAACATCACACAATGTTGTCTTACTTTAAATTTCTATGCCTTTCAGAAATTTTTATTTTATTTTGTATTGCATGATTTTTGATTGGTCAACATCCTGTCTAATATCGTGCGTTGCACGTGCACGACTACTAGTGTAGGAAACGTGCGAACCTACGAAGCGTCGCTGGTCAAACATGTTTAGTACACCGCGAAATTCTAAGTACCCGAATTGTTTCGCGGTGGACATGGTGCGACTGAACGTAGCAGAGGAAAGTCACCACGAGGAAAAGCGTAAAGAAACAGTGCGCGCAGAACTAGGCAAATGGGCCGGGCCCGTTAAGCTGTTCTACTAGGCGACGCGGGCAGGACTAATCGCCGTAAGGCGATGTACAGGCGATCCCCCTCCCCTTCCACGGAGGCGATGTACACGCTTAATTTTATTTTCTTACATTCTTCTAGTAGTACAATGTTTCTGTTGATTTAGGTGTAACCAGCCATAATTTTTCTCCCGGTCGATCACTTGGCCAGGAATACAATAGGTGTTGAATATGTCTCGATTTATAGTGATTTTCTTCTGGTATATCGTGCTGATGCTTCGAGTAATTAATTAGCCTCTTCTGATGGTGATGTCTTCACTTGCTTGAGCTAGAGGGAGGATATTTATTTCAACAATCTGGGCTGCTTCCATTTGTTTGTTTCCTCTGCTGCTGCTCTGCCTCCGAACAAGTCTGGATCTTGCTAACGAATTCTACTTGTTTTAAGGTTTGGCCGGGGCAAGAAGGATATCGTGGAGCATGTCCACACCAAAGACCGCAGTACATGTAGTACCTAAATTCAGTCTCGAACTCGTGATGATTACTTTGCGTTTGGAAGAACAGAGAAGTGCAATGGTCCTACTGATGCAAAATCACTGATTGTTTGTGTACAGATACACAACCATGCTCCTAGTACCTACTGAAGGAGTGAAGGTCCAGAGGCTCCAACTCACTGTTGGGCTGCCGCCGTAGTACCTGAGCCGCAAACTTGGTGTGTCGCCGCCGCCCGAGAGCTCCCTGGCTGAAAGTGGCGCGGTTGCGACGGCGGTTCAGAGTCCCACCGGGTGGAACTCTCTAGTAGTCCTTCCCGCGTCCTATTGCAAGTGACTTTGTCTCTTCTATCCACATGCTTAGCGTTCTAAACTTATAAACAATTTGCTTCATTTTCTTATTGCCTTTTTTGGTAGTGATCCAACATGCATATGTTGGAATGTTGTTCAGAACTGAAGGTGTTGGACAGGGAGGCAGTTCAGCTTCGGTGAACAATGGGGGTGCAGGGAGACCTCACTAGCTGCTGCAGCACATGCAGGTAACTGCTCGTATCATCTGAATTTTGCCTTGCTACTCACACAGACAGTTCCATTCGGAATAATCCTTTCCTTCAAAGAATCATACATTACAAATTCTGAGAAATATACTACATCTATATGATTACGATCATGTCAACATTTGGATATTATCCCTCATCTCCAATAATACTTTGACTATTTTTATTAGTTCTATGATCTGTTTTTATTAAGGATATATCTTTATATTAGACATATGAATGCAGAAACTATGCTTGCCCATGTAACATCACCAGGTAGTGTGCTTAAGAAGGTTGTTATCGTGTCATTTATTTACCATGAGGCAGTCGTTAATTAGCATGGCGATGAAAATGCTCATGATTGCTCTATCATAACACCTCTTAAATGGTCTATCAAGATGAACTTTTAAATCACTACTTAAGTTATTGAGTTCTCAAATTGGCTTTAGTTGCCAGATGATCCTTTGACGTGAGAAATGAGCCACGGGCTTGGTGTGTCGCAGCCACCAGCCCGAGAGCTCGCTGGCTGAAAGTGGCGCGGTTGCGACGGCGGTTCAGAGTTCCACCGTGTGCAACTATCTGGTAGTCCTTTCCGCGTCCTATTGCAAGTGACTCTGTCTCTTCTATCCACATGCTTAGCGTTCTAAACTTATGAACAATTTGCTTCATTTTCTAATTGCCTTTTTTCGGTTATAGTGATCTAATATGCATATGTTGGAATGTTGTTCGGACATGCAGGTGTTGGACAGGGAGGCAGTTCAGCTTGGGTGAGCAATGGAGGTGCAGGGAGCCAGACCTCACTAGCTAGCTGCTGCAGCACATGCAGGTAACTGCTCGTGTCATCTGAACTTTGCCTTGCTACGCACACAGACAGTTCCATTCGGAATAATCCTTTCCTTCAAAGAATCATACATTACAAATTCTGAGAAATATACTTCATTTATATGATTACGATCATGTCAACATTTGGATATTATCCCTCATCTCCAATCATACTTTGAATATTTTTTATTAGTTGTGTGCTCTGTTTTTATGAAGAATATATGTTTATATTAGATATATGAATGCAGAAACTATGCTTGTCCATGTAACATGACCAGGTAGTATGCTTAAGAAGGTTGTTATCGTGTCATTTATTTACCATGAGGCGATCGTTAATTAGCATGGCGATGAAAAATGCTCCTGATTGCTCTATCATACCACCTCTTAAATGGTCTATCTAGATGAACTTTTAAATCACCATGTGTATTATTGAGTTCTCAAATTGGCTTTAGTTGCCAGATTAGCCTTTGACGTGAGAAATAAGCCCACATAATTTGCAGCCCAGTTTTGGCTCACTTGCTAGATGAAGAAAAATAGATTTGTTTCTTCTTTTTGAACCCGTTTTAAAATTAAACGATTAATTTATAATCTCTTATAGCACGGAGATGATTTCATATGTACACATTTTCTTAAAGAAGCTGCATCAATTTCTGATAATCTCTTACACCAAACTGACAGAAGCTGCATCAATTTCTGCCTTTTTTTTGCATCTATTCTTTACTTGAATGCTCTCAGACATTAGACATCACGTCTGTCTGTGCTTTGGCTCAATATAAACTTAACGGTGTGATCCAAGGAGAAACTTGTGAAGCTTTTGTTGTTTCTCTGGTCAAACATTACTTGCATGACATGCCCCTCAAAACTTTGGACACACAGCCATTCGTTGGTCCAGTCCCAGAGCTTAATCGTGTGGTCATGAGATGATGATAGCACGAATGGATGAGATGGCTTCACTGCTAGACTTATGATGCGATATCCATCGTCACTACCAACCGCAAACCATCCATGTATTTGGATAAGTGTTTTCTAAATATACTGCACAGAGAGATAAAAAAAATATATCCAAATGGTAGTTCCTAAGCTGATCACTCCGATTAAATTGAAGTCTTAAAAAGTCGATGATGAAACCAAGTTTAATTTTGTAAGGTGAATAGTGTTAGGAAACCATCCATGATTCGACAAAAAAAAAAGCATGCTTGGTTCTCCATCAACCGAGTCCACCTCTGCCTGCACAAAAAGAACGTTGCTTAATCAGTCCCGAATGCTTAGTGTACGGTCTAGCGCACTGTAATATTGCAACCTACCTGTGTTTGATAGTCCCAAATGCAAATATACCCCCTCCCCCCTTGTTACTCGTATAAAATCCTGCATTAATGATCGCAAATCAAAACACAGAAATAAATCATTTAGCAGACACTACCCAGAAAGTACCCATTGCAGGTTAGAAAAAATTACAACAGTCGAGTAGAAAGGAAAATAAAAGACAGAATTAAGACAACATACATATTAAGCTGAAAATGATGGGAGTAGTTTCTTGGCCGACGAACACTGCAGTTTCTTGGCTCAAGTACCGCTTTTATAACATAGCCCAGCGACCGTCGTCGTAGTTTCTTGGCTGACAAACACTGCGTCCAGGATGCAGAGCTCGTCAGTCGGCTGACGCCGTGGAGGTTTGATTGGCTCTGGATACGGCTGCAGCAGGTATATGAGGCCAGCCGCCAGAGACGGCTCCCAATTTTCTTCTCTGAATTTCTTTCTATTGTACTTCACTCTGAACTTTTAACGAAGTTTTCAATCCATGACTGCTATTTTTCTACTAAGATATTGCGAAATGCTTGAATAAAATAAAATGGAGTATACTTCTGATATAAAAAGAAAACTAAAAAAAAGGAAAAAAGGATAATTGTAATAAGAAAGTCTTAAGTATTTTTTGCTTAAGTCTTATGGTAAAAGAAACCAACTAGATATATCGGGTTGGGCCCTCCTCCTTTTTCCGGGCTTGGGACCGGCTACGCAATAATATTAAGTGTAAACTTAACATTAATATCATAGGCGGAGTTCCCCCACCTCCCCCACCCCTAAAAATCCACCCAACAACCTGACCCAAAGAAAAAATAAAACCGACACAACTGAAATATATGGAGCCAGTAAATACCAACACCTATATTTTTTTTTTAGATAACGTAACAACACATTCTACAAAAGATATTTTTTTTTACCTTTTGTGCTATTTTGGGAAATAATCAGTAGCAACCGAGAAAAATAAAAGAGCGTGGTGCTATTTTTTTCTCTCTAAATAGAGAGTATTGAGCAAAAGAACTAAAAAATGGAACTACGAGAGACACGATTGTTTTTGTCGTTTTTTCATATGTTTTTTATTTCCAATATTTTTTTAAACCAAGAAAGAACTCAACGTGTAGTAAGTTCCGATGGATGTCGCAGCTGACAGTACGCGCGGTCTGCGGGCGTGCAATGACAGGCTCCTATATATACATACAGAATAATAAACGTGTCACACAAAATTAGCATGTGGCTATTTGAATTGGAGAAGAAGAATCGAATAATTAAATTAACAAATGCCTATGTATCTATATTGAGGAATCTTTAAACGGGGAAGAAATATATGTATGCACCGTACGTGCGTGCTGCAGGTTCTTCATTCCTCCTCCTCAGGATCGGAGAGAACATCATCATCAAGAGCGTCTTCCGAAGTAGTAAATGTCGGCGTCAAAGATGGGGTGGTTGGGATGGGCGCGGAGTGCGTTTTGTAGCGCAGTCTGCGCTTGCTTGGCCTCCACGACCGCCACTCCAAAGCGGTGGAGCCATACTTTGGCCTGCCGAAGGGACAGCAGGTTCCTTATTCCCAGCAGGTCAGAACAATCACCACTCCCACGAGCTGCTTCCTCATTTATGACCCGCAAACCGACAGAAAGAAAACAATTTCAACCTTGGGCATAGCTCCCGGCTGGAACACGATTTGGCCGGTGACGTGGAAAGTAACATGAATACTACAAGACAACGGAACCCATCTGCGCCGATGAGTAACAGCCCGCTCCAGCGGATCTTCAAGGCGATAGCACGAAGAGCCGGTAACCTTCCAAGGATGTCCAGATCCTCCTGTCGGGCTTTCTTGACATTGATACTTAACTCGGAGAGTTGCGACATATGCGAGGGATCCCTCCTTATCCATGCTGGCAGTGCAGGGAATCGGATGGGTATGCATACAAATATCTGGAGACTGCGTGGCGGCATCCAACGTTCCCACAAAAGATCCCTTGCCTGCGTACCCCCTGCAACATATTCCATAAATAATATTTGGATGCTTGATAGCTTACCCAGCGACTCCACAAAAGCTCTCTGTAGCTCCAAGCTCACATCATCAAACACAATCCGCAACTCTCTCAGTCCTTCCATGTTGCCTAGATCTTTCGCGATGCTTAGTGAGTCACAACCAAGACGGATCCAACCCAGAACTTCCATGGAAGCCAGGTTTCGCAACCCATCTGGAAGCCTTCATGGTCAAAGTCAATAAGCAGGCACATCAATCTTCTCAGCTTAATAATAGTCTATGGCAGTTCCACCTCATTGTTTTCCCTCAAATCAAGCACCTGCAAAAACTGCAACTTTCCAAATTCTTCCGGGATCCTCGAAATTCGTGTGGAGGCTAGACATAGGTACCTCAGCTGCAGTATACTCCCCAAGTCCCGAAGGTTCACATGATTATGATCGCCTAGAGAACATCCGGTCAAATCCAACACACGCAGAACAACAAATCTCGAGAAAGACGGCATTATGTCAATACCATCTCCAAATGAAGCAACAGACCTCACTTTGAACAGACTTGGGGTTTCGAGAGGTGTTCCTTTTCTAGCATCTTGTAGGGACAACCGACGGATGTTGCTCCGAGAAGACATGCTGTCACCAGTACCACTCACTACAGTAACAAAGTTTTCCTCGCTTGATAAGGACAAATAAGATCTAGAACCATATCATGTACATTGCAAGCTACTACTGTGCCATCATATCATCATATACCGGCAGGATCATGTTTCTATTCAGGAGCTCATAGAAGTATGTTTCTCCTATCTCAAAGAGGCTAGTTTTTGCATTTCCACATTGGACAAAACCTTCGGCAACCCACATCCATATTAGCCGATCTTTGCTAATCCGGAAATCCTCCGGGAACATGCTTAAGTATAATAAGCATGTCTTCAGATGAGAAGGAAGATCATAATAACTAAACGATAGTATCTGCAACATCTCCTTCACACTTCTGTCTTCTGTAAGCCCACCACCAATGGACTCAAGCAAAGCATGCCATTCATCCACCGTTTTTACCTGTTGTTTACTAGCTAAAAGACTAGCTATAGTAATGATGGCTAACGGCACTCCACCACATTTCTTCAATATATCTATGGACACTTCCTGGAATTCACGAGGACATCCACTCTCGTTTGAAAATATCCTTGTATAGAAGAGCCTTTTGGAATCATCCTCACTCAGAGGCTCCATTTTATAAACTGAATCATTAGTAGAGGAGCAACATAAGTTAGACACACTGACTTTACGAGTTGTCGTAATTACCCGACTGCCAAAATTGTTGCTCCTAGAGAATGCCCAATTGATAACTCCCCACAGTTTTTCGTCCCATATATCATCAATTACAATGAGATACCTATACCAATTGTGAAATAAACAATTTATTGCATGAGAACATGTAAGCCGGAGAAGGGAGATTTAATATTCTCAAAAAATAATTAGGGGTAATTAATATGAAATAGACCAAAAATTAAGGATGGAGCACAATTGATAAGACTACTCACAGTGGGGAGTATCATATATGCAGTATCATATATGATACTAGTAGTAACATATGTGTGGTTTCATATAATTTTACATCTATTAGATTATAAACTCATCTTGTCTTGAAATCCGTTATGTCACGGTATCTACCTATGATAGCACTATCATTTCTCTTATCATTAATTATAGTGACGCGTCGGTTTTTGTCAACATGACATGCATGATACTACCTATGATACCTCTAATATAGCTAGTCTAACTCTTCACATTTTTGCATCCCATGTATCATCAATTGTGATGAGGCGCCTATATCAATTATGAGATCATTAATGGATTTCTAGTACACATGGGATTTGTTATACCGTGTTACTAGTGTAACACCATCCAGAACCGTTAGATTGCTTTGAGATCCGATTTTTCATTAAAATTGAAAGGTTTATTCATTGAAATACAAACGCTGCCGCTTGTTAATCTAAATGTTCCTGACCAAAAGACGAAAGGTTCCAATCATATAAGAATATCTATAATTTTAAAAGTTAATAAAACTTCATAAGTTAATATATTTTATCAACAGGTGAATTTTAAATTTTTTTTAGACCCACTAAATCTTTTTTCTTTCCATTGGTTATGTACGTAAAAATGTTATATTGAAAAAATGGAGGACTCCGATGATATATTTTGCATATAACTTATATTGAGTTATCTTAGAATAATTAATGAGATATATAAAAAAATATAAAGAGGTATAATAATATACTCATATGTGAGTTATATTGAATATGGGAGTACGTATATCCAGGAGTATATAAAAAGAGTTATATATATATATATATATATATATTCCAGCTATTCAAGAACCAGTTTCTGAATAACTATTCAGAGCACCTTTTCTGAACTTCCGTTCGTATACTATGTTAACTTCCGGACGGAACTCCCAGATTTTCTGTTTTGCGGATAGTATTTTCAACGCAATTTTCCAACCGTTTATCGGAATGACGCAAGCGATATACCGTTGGAAAGGTACTGAAATTGCGCACCTTATTCGTCTTGACAGGTTTTTCAAATTCTTTACAATTTTAAAACAATTTTAGAAATACTACACACAATTTTCGCGAATTTCTCCGTTTTTGTACTGTTTTTTGGCCGCCATTTTCAAACCGCTCATCGGATTGATGCAAATGATACGCCGTTGGAAAGCTATGGAAAATGCGAATCTTTTTCGTCAATACGGGTTTTCCAAATTCCTTACGGTTGTAAAACAATTTTAGAAATACTGAGTGCAGTTTTCGGGAATTTCTCCGTTTTTGTACTGTTTTTTCGGCCGCCATTTTCAAACCGTTTATCCGATTAATGCAAACGATACGCCGTTGGAAAGCTATGGAAAATGCGAGTCTTGGATATCTCTAGACATTTTTCCAAATTCTGTACGGTTTAAGAGCAGATTTAAAAATACAAAATTCTGTTTTTTAGATTTTTAGGTCCAACGGACACTGTTTTGTCAATTAATTTCAAACCGCTTATCCAAATGTAACAAATGATACGGCGTTGGAGAGATATTGACTAGACGCAACTTTTTCATATAGAAATGTTTTGGAAATTCCTTACAGTTTTTGATTAATTTTGAAAATACGAAAAATGGAGTAACAAGATGACATTGGAATAGATTTAAAATTGGCACGTTTATAAAGTTCGGAATGGACGAATCAACATGGGAGAGTCAAATTAGTCTCATATCATTGCCAATTGCACGTAGCGGTGATCGATTTGGACAAACAGAAATCATATCAATGATTTCTATGCGTAGGATTTCCGCCCAGAAAAAACGTTCATCCGAACTTCCTGTTACACGTTGGTAAACTTCCGGGTGTGCGATAGTGAACTTCCGATCGCGAATTTTTTATTCCGTAACCTGCACTATTTTTGTTGTAGTTTTTAAACCGTTTGTCCAAACGATGCAAATGATATACCGTTGGAAAGGTATGAAAATTGCGCATCCTACTGTGTGGACCATTTTTAAAAATTATATATGGTTTAAAAGCAGGTTTAAATATACGAACTGCTGTATTTTTAGATTTTTCCCTGTTTTCATGTTGTTATTCGGACTAGATTTCGAGATTGTATACTTTGAACTTGCAATTTTATGAGAGTAAACTTCTATAAATTGTGAACTTCACAAGAAATTTTTTCTAAATCGCTCTTAGTGTGAACTCCCGGTCTGTCTAAATTGAACTTCGGATTTGATCTAAACTAACAACGTTTTTTTAATATGTTCGAGCTGAACATCCGACAGGTTCAAAACGAACAGTGAACCTCCTTTTTTAGAAAAATATTAAAAAAAGTTATGCCCAAAGGAATTTTTTTATTGCTAGGACAAATCTGAACCTCGGGAATGGTCGATTTGAACTCCCATTTTATTCTTCCTCCACTAGAAAAGTGAACTTTGTTCTGAATAACATGAACTTATGTTCGGAATAATATGAACTTCTAAAAAATTAAGAACGAACTTCCTTTTATATTTCGGTGAACTTCTGATAAAACAATAATAATCCGATGTGGCCGAGAATAACTTCTGATGTATTTTTAGGAGAACTCCCAATATAGATGTAGATAAACTTCCAATACCTATAATGTGAACTCCGAACATGGTTAACATGAACTTCCCAGAAGTAATAAAATAAAAAATATGACGTGTACACTAGCTAATGTGAGCATTTTCTCCAAACATCGGTCAAGAAATAAATACAAAATAGGAAATGAAATTGACTGTCCATCGTGCATTCCCACAACACGCATAAGCACAAGGAACTGAACTGAACTTGACTTACACAAATTTGTCCATCTGCATAAGCACAAGGTATATATTCTGCCGATTCAAGTTCAGAGGTCCTGAGGTACGACGTCCCTGCAATGGCGCATGTACGCTTGGCACACTCGACATCGAGCTGGCACCGGCGGCAGTGGTGGACAAGACCTTGAGATGCCTGCGCTCGGTGTGAACCTCCCGTGGGCAGCATGGTGCACTTCAAAGGCGCTCGGTGTAGCCTTCCTTCAGGCGACGGGCTGGACTCCCGTTGGAACGAGCGGCGTGCGGCCATGCCCACCCCCCTTCGAGCTTGAATCAGTGGCGAATCGTGGGATGGTGGAGTTCAGGAGCATCATGGCCAGCAGCACGTCCTCGCAACCTGCTGCTTTGGTGTGTGGCACCAGGGATTCCGCGGCGGCCGCCCTCGTGAGGTCCATGGGCTACTGGCCGGCCAAAGGAGACTTGGAGGCGAGCTGGGCAATAGAGGACCTGGCCGCCGTGCAGGTTCACCTGTGATCAACACACAACCAGCTGGTATCAGAGAATTTCACGAATAATCAATCTAGAAGTAATAGTCTAAATTGAAGTACTAATAGTTGTCACATTCAGAGATTTAGGAGAACTCCATGGATTAGGAGAACTGAACTTTGGGCGTGACTGGAATTCACGCATCAAGTAGATGGATTCGACATCGGCGGCAGGGCAGTGTCGACCAGTCTCATTGCATCAGTGTGTGCTTAGCAGTCGCATGAAAATTCAGAGCAAATGCACACAAGTCTGAACCAAAGCGTGCAGGGAATCCACACTGGTTTCTCGGCCGCCGGTGAAACAGACGCAGCGGTCGGCCGGCCGCCTTGTGCAGCGTATATGAATTTATGAAAAAAAGTGAACTTCCTAATAGCTGCACGTATTAATATGATCTATCAATGTTCCTGAACTTCGTCATATACACCACAATTTAACTACTGTCGGGTGTTATTTCAAAACACAAAATTCAGAAGTACACACCCATACACTGATACACACACAACTAGGAAAAAGAAGCAGTATCCTATGAGCAACAACTCAGCATCGAACTATCAATTCATTTTTCCCCAGTTCACCGAACCTGCAGCAGATCAGACAGGTTGAAGAGCAGAAAAGAAGAGAGGTCCCAGCCGGCCACCTGAACACGCACAAACGGGAACACCGGCACTTCCGCTAGGTTCAGATTAGTACCCGAAGAGGTTCAGAAGTATGGGCCCTGGCGGCGCCGCGGGATGCAGGCAGGCTGCCGGGGTGTGCATCTCCTGCCGGGCCGAGCTGGCGGAGGCAGTTCGTGAGGCACAGCCATGAGGCCCATCGCCACATCAAAAAGAAAAATACAGTCTCTGAACATCGGGGCACCATAGGGGCAGCAGACGAGCTTCCTCTGGCCATCTCTCATGTGCGAGTGCAGAGGCAGGTGAGCCGCCATCCGAGCTCGTCGAAGGGCAGAGGAGGAGCTCCGCCGGTCGGGCAGGGAGGGCCTGCGCCCGGTGGCCGGAATCTGAAGCGGGAGAAACGGGGCACTCCGGCCGTCGTCGGGGACCCAGGAGGCCCGCGGGCACTCCGGTCGGCGGCGGGTACCCAGTAGGCGCATGGAGCCGCGTCGGCAGGCTGGAGGTGAAGGAGCTGCGCCGGCGGAGGAAGGAGGCCGGGGGCGCGCCGGCGGAAGGCCGGGCGGCGCCGCGCGGAGGAAGGAGGCCGGCGGCGCGCGGTGCTTGGTGGCGCAGAAGGTAGGAGGGCGCCGGCGGCCAGGGATGGATCTGGGGCGGCACGGGGTGGCGGAGGGCGCCCTCGGCCGGTGGTGGGTGGCGTGGTGGCCTGCCGGCGGTGGGTGGTAGAGAGGGAGCGGCCGGTGAGAGATGGGATCGTGACGAGGATGGTGGTGCGGTGCTGGTTTGGTGCGGGACCGCGCGGTAGTTACGGGATAAGAAGGTCTTTAAGATGGGTTTGTTCGGGATAAGAAATTGATTTGGATGAAAAGGTGCTCTGAATAACTATTTAGAGCACTCTTAAGGGTGGTTTCTAAATAGTATATATATATTCCAGCTATTCTGCACTCTCTTGCAGAATAACTATTTTGCACAACTTTCTAAACTTCCGGATAAGAAGAGGTGAACTTCTAGACGGAACACCCAGATTCTCTGTTTTTGCGGTCAGTGCTTCTATCGAGATTTTCGAACCGTTTATCAGAATAGCACATGTGATATACTGCTGGATAGGTACGGAAATTGCGCAACTTTTTTACTTTACAGGTTTTCAAATTAGTTACGTTTTTAAAACAATTTCAAATATACTAAACACTGTTTTCACAAATTTCTTCATTTTCGTACTGTATTTTGGGCGCCGTTATCGAATTCTAGTCGGATTGATGCAAATAATATGTGCAAATAATATGTCGTTGGAAAGGTATAGAAAATGCGCAACTTTTCTATTTCTAGTCAATATTCGAAATTCCTTACGGTTTAATAGCAGTTTAAAAATAAACAATTCTGTTTTCTGAACATTTAGGTTCAGCGGGCTATTTTTTGGCAATTACTTTCAAACCGCTTATCGAAACAAACGTAATAAATGATATGGAGTTGAATAGGTATTGACTAGGCGCAACTTTTTCGTACATAAATATTTTCCAAATTTGATACGATTTTGATGATTTTTTAAAATACGAAAAACAGAAAATTAATTATTTTTTTGGCAAACTACGTAAGTGAACTTTTTTTTTCGCAAGTGAACTTTATTTAGCGGACTATTTTTTTTTAACTTCTCGCGATGCGTAAGTGAACTTCCTATTAATTTCGCAAGCCAACTTATTGGCGGACCATATTTTTTCTGAACTTCTCGTGATACATAAATGAACTTTCTATTAATTTTGGATTGTTTTTCTTCAATTTTTTAACATCGGACTCTTTAATCTAGATTTTTTTTGATCAGTTAATTATTTAAATGAACTTCGGCAGCGTGACCGCCTGAGCTTTCACCACCGAACAAGTGAACTTTGATAATGAACGATTTTAAAAGTAAAATGCAATGTATAATTAACAGTAGTGGTCTACGGACGATCTAAACTCCCGATTTTGAGGTTCCCGCAAATTTAAAAAGTTAACTTTCCGACGCGTCAAAATGAACTCCCTTGCGGTCAAATGTGAACTCTCAAATAAACTATAATTGATAAATTGATTTTTTTTAAAGGTGAATTATAGTTTATAAATTGATTTTTTTCTGAGAATCCGAAATGAACTTCCGAAAAAAAATTGTTGACTTTTGAAACAAATGAACTTCGGTTTCCTGATTGGGTGAACTTCTAAATTCATCAAGTGAACTTCGTTTTGCAAAAAACATAAACCTATTTTACTCGTGAATGAATTTCAAGAGTGATTTCGAAATGAATTTCGCTATGAAAGGTAAATTACATGTCACTGGTACAAATTTGCTCAACTAAATAGGAAATAAGATCACATAATATATTTTTTTTATTAATTAATCAAGATAGGTCTTATATTTAGGGATAGAGGAACACATAAGTTCGGTGACATGATTTTTGCTACTTGGGGAGAGTGCCATTTAGTGACCCATAATTTCTCAACATCATGTATGCACGTATGGGCTCGAAAATGATGGCACACTAACCTATAAGTAGGGTTTAGAAGAAAAAAAAATGTTATCTAGGTTGGTCATAGTGGGAAGTAATTTATAATAGTAATATGCATATGTTATTAGTCTATTTTACTACTTTCATAGTGCCTAGTGTCATAAGTGCGATAACATAGATTCATTTATTACTTTTTAGAGTCATTTTCTTATTGGGAAGCGCTATGTGATAGTAACAATATTATGTTACTCCATTTGTCTCTGTCCTATTTAATAACTTTCCACAGCATCATTTTTTCCTATGTGATATACATGTAACCATATATATTAATCTCACTATGGAATCAACTAATCTAAAATCTTCATCAGTATGTACTTACTCCATTTTATGACATCGTGTCACACAAACTTCTATATCTTTCATAGTAAATCAATCAAAACACTACTTGCATTTATCGATATTATTATGTTATATATTTTCATGTAAAATAGTTTGAATACATATAGCTTTTTTACAATCGTTAACTTGCATTCTCATGAATAATTAGCCAATGCTACTTATTGGGGTTTAAACAAAATCTAAAATGTCATCTATTTTTTATTTTTTTGAACTGGGGCAGCAGTTTCATCATTTACATATTATTTACATAACTACAATAGAAAATAATTAGCAATGTAAGATCCTTGCCATCATTAAGTAAGTAGCAAGGTATGTACTTACTCCATTTTATGACATAGTGTTATATAAACTTCTATATCTTTCACCATAAATTAATGAAAACAGTATTTGCATTTATTCATACTACTTTCATTTATTGATATTGTTATGTTACATATTTTTCATGAAAAATAGTTTAGGAATATAAATATTTACAATCATTTACTTGCATACTCATGAAAAATTATCAGCCAATGCTGCCTGCTTATTATGGGGTGTACAACAACTAAAATGTCATTTTTTAACTGGGGCGGTAGCTTCATGATTAACACATTAGTGCACGACTACAATGAAAAAATAATTGCCAAGTTAGCTAGATGCCATCATCAAGTAAGTGGCATGTTTTATGTACCTCTTCTTCTCGAGACGTTCTCGGAGTATATCGATGAGCTGTCTTAT
This sequence comes from Poa pratensis, assembly GCA_947311845.1. Lineage (NCBI taxonomy): Eukaryota > Viridiplantae > Streptophyta > Magnoliopsida > Poales > Poaceae > Poa > Poa pratensis. The sequence goes on along the minus strand of CAMZMU010000038.1, from coordinate 85,507,764 downwards.
ATCCAACATGGTGAACTGACTTCCGTACATGCCAAGATCAAGAAGGATGTCCATGACAATCTTCTTCGCGTCAGCGTTTCGACCGACGGGAACAAAAGCGCTGCAATCAAAATCACCTTTGATCGTCATAGATGGTTTTAACAAGAGTGGTCTTGCCCAATCCTCCAAAACCGACAACGGAGACAATTTTCAACTTTTGTTTGGACACACTATCTCCATCTGAGAGCAATCTCATTAGCTCTTGATCTCTTTTCCCAGCAATGCCAACGAGATCTGTCACTTCCTTGTACAGAGCCCCAAGGCGAGGATCGACGGTCGGCATGGCTGCAGGCATGACTGTTGGCATGGCTGCAGGCATAGCAACAATATTATCAACATGGTACCTTTCACGCCTTTGAGCAACCTCTTGTACTTGCATATTGATGTCCTTGATCGCGCTGGCGATCTCATGGCGAGCCTTCCATTTAGTGAACAAGCCGGCCATCTTCTTCATGAGACGTTTGAGCTTGTTGCACTTGGTGACGGTGTCAGAGTCATCATCGACACGCACCAGGAACTTGTCGATGATATCCTCTATGTCGAAGGAGAGCTCCCTCACCTCCCCTGCCCAGAGCTTGACCTGCTCGTCGAGCTGGTCCCGCGGCACCTCGGCCACCTTGCGGAGGGCGGCGTGCATGCTCTTCATCTCCTCCTCGAGAGATTTGATGCCTTTCTTGACCCCCTTCTGCAGCTTGTACTCGTCATTGAGGAGCTCGACGAGCTTGGGAGCAGGGAGCCCATGGCTCCCGTTGCCAGATCCATGGCCGTTGCTTGTGGATTATTTTAGTTGGCTTGTTGCTTGGTTGACGAACGCACATTGGTTGTCGTACGTTGGTTTGGTGCCGTGGATTGCTCTTTGTAGAATAATCCGGCAAAGTGGGATTGCTCTTAGTTGGTTCGTTGCTTGGTTCGTTGCTCTTCGAATAATCCGGCCGGCTCGTTCGTTGCTTGGGTTGCTCTTTGTAGAATATATGATTTTTGTTGTAACGTGGCCGGCCGGCAAAGTGATGTAACGTGCAAATGGTATCCCTTATGCTTTTTGTTGTTGTATTTAACTTTGCTAGATCATGAAGCAAAACACAAGGTTCGGCGAGAGAGAGAGAGTACGCGGTCGGCATCCAGCTAGCTATTCTAATTTGCACAGGGAGCTCATCAATTACCTACAAAAAATGTAAAATACAAAAAACAAAAGGAAAACAAGCTCAAAAAACAGCAAAACAAAAGGGTGTTTCATTGCTCAGCCATAAATTTTAAAAATTAGGAATTAAACATTTATGTAGAAAGAACAATTTCTCATACCCTTTTGTGTTGCTGCTCTGGACAAATCGATAGCACGAACTGGAGAAGGTCCCCATATGATTTACTTGCTCCAATAACTGATACCATACCAGCTGGACTTAAAAGGGTGTCTGACAATGGTTTAACATGCACACATAAAAAAAATAGACTCAGCATGTGTACTATTAATAAAAAAAAGAGAAGTCCCTTCTTCCGGTGGTAATAGAAATAATGTACAAAAGGAATAGAACAAAGGAGAGGAAAAGGTATGAATGACTGTACCGGCAGCTTCCCATACTGAACTGAGGCAAAAGATACACATCCATGGATTCAATGTCAGTGACCATCTGGGTTGTCCAAACTGTAACTCTAGGCAACTTATACTTTTAAGTGAGAACCACTATGAATTTTCAACTGCGCCACGTCACCGATCCAGGTCTATCATGCATTCCACCAATCAGAACCAAGTGTGCCGATTGTGTGCTTCTCCTCAACCAATTAGAGATGAGAAAACCGATTCTGCGTGTGCTTTCTCACGCCAACATTACATTTTACTTCTCAATAAAAAAAAGTGAGACGGCAGTGTTGTTTGTGTCCGGCACCCCAATCTTCGCTTAGGGTGTCGGATACATGTTCAGCGTTTTTTTTTTTTGTCTTCTATATCGGTATCTCAAACAAAAACTTCTAAGTTTTTTCTATTTTGATTAATTACGAAGGACATGATTTTTGTTCCATTTTGATACACTAGGTAAATTTAAACTACAACTAATGTAAGCTTAAACTATAACTAATGATTTTTTTTCTTTATCTAAAAAGGAGGAGGGGGCTCAATAGGGCCAGTTTCGTCATCATTCGTCCCCTCCTCGATGAAAGAGCGGGAGCCAGACTCGTTGAGGCCGGCCACGTGCGCCTGCCTGTGCCTCTCCGCCCTGGCTTGCACCATCTGTTCGTGCAGGTCCGCCGCTTGGGTGCACGCACCCGCCTCAGGGGTCCAAAGCTCTGCGCCGCGTGGACGAACTGCGCCTCCTGCTCCACTTTTGCATCTCCCTCTCCGTCGCCACCGTCGTGAAATCCGTCTCCTCCTGCGCGTGCCGCACGGCGGACTTCCGGTACAGCCTCTCCAGCCCCCACGCATCGGCGGCCCGGCGGAAGGCGGCTTCCATCCGGAGGCGGTGATTCCTCGCGGTGTTCAGCTCCTCGTGCGTCTGTCGCTAGACTTCGAAGAGGGAACGGGCATACTCATCCTCCAATGCTGTCTGGCGCGACAGCACCGTGGCGCGCGCCTCCGCCGCATCGTTCGCGGCCATTACGAATGATCTGAAATGTCGGCGCCCGCTCTCCTCTTGCGTGGTGACGAAGGAGTTTGTACGCCGCGTACTGGTTCGGCCACAGCGGCACCGGCTGTTCCGGCTCCGGCACATGCTCCGACTCCGGCACCTATTCTGCCTCCTCCATCTGCTCTGGCTCCTCCATCTAATCATCCTCGCCCTCCTCCGGCCAGTCGATGTCATTATCCTCGCCGTCCTCATTGTGCTCGTCGTTAGCCGGCGGAGGATTTTGCTCCTCAGCACGAGGTGGCTAAGCGGCATGGCATGTTGGTGGGTGGTGCGGAGTGGATTTGTGTCGTCTACGACGAGATGTGAGCACGGCAAGAAGCGGTGGCACAGAGGGCTTCTTTATAGCCGGACGGCTCAGCGGGAATGCAAGGCGGGAAAAGGTGGTGCGCGGGAAGCGACGGGTGGGTGGTGAGGCGATGTGCCGGTTTAATGCAGGCTCCACCGCGTTGGACTGCATCGTCGCCCGAGAAGGTTGCTCCGCCATTAACACCTGCAACGTGACCAGTGTGTGGATGACAAGCGAGGCCCGCCTATCTGTGGACAAGCCCGGACGTGTCCGGCACTGCCGATCTGCCCCAAAGTTGGAGGCCTGCTAAGTGGTGCCAGTCAAAATTTTGGCCGGATGAGAGCTTTGGGGGTGTCGGTGTGACTAGTTTTCATGTCCGACGCCCCAACGGGCATTTAGGGGCTCCTTTAGAGGCCCCCCGGTAGAGATGCTCTAAAGGCGTGGTGTGCTGGCACGATGTGCGTGTTCCCGTTCTGGCACATCATGTTCTTGATGGTCTAAGAAAAGTTCACTTAATTTTAGTGGCACACTTTTTTTTACCATAGGACTAGAGTAGTAAGTAATTTAATTTTTTGGGTGACGCCAACACCTGGTAGCATATGGTAAAATGTCTTTCAAGCACGATTTGAAGCGTTAGAAAAATCGGTAAAAACAATTCGTGCGTACATCTCGATATACGAGGTGCGGAGAAATTCATTTCACGAAACAACGACATTTTTGTGTTGTGTGTAAAAAATACAAAATTCTGTGCAATTTTAAAGTTTCAAAAAATATGTTTTTTCTCTGTACAGATGCACGATGATTTTCTACGAAAGTGCAAGTTATGTTGAAGAATATGTAGTATTTAGGGCTAAAAGTTACAAAAATGTGTCTCTAAGTAGGCATTTGAAAATTCATTTTATCTTCACATTTGTCTTTTTGTTGAGGCCAAAAGTGAAGCATAATTCTTTGAAACATTATGCATGCATGCATGCTATACATCTATATATACTTGTGTACCTTTTCACAATTTTCTATAGTTCTAAATATTTTGATTTTTTTTAAATCGTCTCCATTTAGCTCGGGCTCTCTTCTAGGTGTTAAGTGCTCCGATATTGAGCTCATTATTTTGAAATTTGAAAATGCGATTTCGAATTTAAAAAAAATGGTTTCTCTCAACAGATACACGAAGATGATTTCGTCAAAAGTACATTTTTCTTGAAGAATATGTAGTATTTTTTGCTAAAAATCACAAAAATGTGGCTCTAAATAGACATTTGAAATTTATTTTATCTTCACATTTGCCTTTTTATTCAGGCCACACGTGAAATCATAATTATTTGAAACCTTAGGCATGCACGGTATACATCTACATGTATTTGTATACTTTTCGACAAAAAATCTATTATATACTAAAGTAATATACAGGGATCCTAATGTGGACACCACGTTAAGCCACATCATCAAAATTATTATGATAGTTGGATCTAAAATTTATGACCAGGATTTAACAAAAGATTTGTAGTAACGTAACTATGTTATCTTTTTGACACGATCCACATCGGGGAGGCTCCCGTGCAACATGACGTTACAAAGATTGATAGAGACATATTTCGATAGGACTCCGACGGCCACCGGGTTTGCATCGAGAAGCTTAGGGCGTGTTCGGATCTCGCCTAGCTTCTAGCTTCTTGGTGCTCCGGGCTGGAGCAGCACCGAAGAGTCCAACTCTACGGAGCCAGATCCGCAAAGTGGAGGGATTTCGCTGTACAATTTTTGGAGCACCTATTCCGCCGATCCGCGAATCAGTCCGGCGCGGAGCAACAGGTATTTACGGCGAGACTGCCACCGCCAAGTGAAAAAAAAACCTTCGCTCCATGCCTTCACAATCGAGCGAGGCTCCCCATGCCCGTGCCTTCACAATCGAGCGAGGCCGTCCCCGTGCCCTAGCCGCCGCCACGGGCTCCCAACCCGCCGCCGCCGCAGCGACCTCACCGTCCGCCGAGCTGCCTCCTCGAGGACCAGCGCGGCCGCCAAGTGCTTCCCCGACTCGCCTCTCCCCCACCAGATCGAGGCTCCTCTCCGGTCCCATCCGCGACCATCCCCGTCTCCCTTCATCCTTTAGGTCAGAATATCCTGCTCATGTCTTCATTTTATTGCAGCACATGTGAGCAGCTCGTGGGGATTTGCTTGATTTGCTCTGGAAAATGTGGTACGGGAGTTCTTGCTTGATTCGCTTTTTGTAGTTTGAAATGGTGATGTTGCTTGTTAATATGGGAGAGAAGTGCACTGTTTTTCTTTGTATAATAAGTGGTGTTGCTGGTTAACAGAGTAGTGCTATGTAAAAAATTGTAGAATGCTCCTGGTCAATTTGTAGAATGTATACGGGTAGGAGTAGTGATATGTACTTGTGCACTGTTTTTTTTATAGTTTGCTCTGTAAAAATTTAGTGCGTATGCATAAATTGCAGTGTGTATTTTACCTATGAAGTGTGTATATGCTATTTGTAATTGCTTGATAAATCATGCTATAGAAGTGACACCAATTTTGTAGACTTGTGTCAACAATGGCTGCTGAATGGACTGAGGACAACACTAGGATAATCACTGATTTGTTTGTCAACCAAGTGTGTGCGGGTAATAGGCCAAACACTCACTTGACACCTAGAGCATACGAGGAGGTTGCTATAAAATTCCAAATGATAATCGGACTGGACTATAAGCAGCCCCAACTTAAAAACAAATGGGACAAGCTGAAAAATAATTTCAACATATTCAAGAAACTCAGATTGAGGGAGATTGGAGGGGGATGGACATAGAGCAGAATACTGTAAGACAAGATCCCGAGTGGTGGAAGAAGGCAGCAAAAGTGAGTTGTCATGCCTAAGTTTTGCTTCCTATAATTTAATTATCGTAGCTTATTGACAATGTTGTTTGTGTTGTTGTATCACAAGACATTCCAGGTTGTGGCAAGTTCAAGAAGCATGGGCTTCGCAATGAAGCGAACTTGAAGGTGTTGTTTGAAGATATCACTAGTGATGGTAGTGATCATTGGAACCCTTCTTCGGGGATACCACCTCCTTCAAGTGAAGTGTTAGCAGATGCCTTGAATGTTGATGCCATCCAAGATCTTGATAATGAGGATATCGAAGTGCAGCCAAGTCCAGGTGATGTAGGAGCTACTTCTTCGGCAGTCAAGAGGCTTGGAAATTTGTGCATGGTGGAAACAAGAAACCCAAGAGTACAGTAGTGATGTAGGAGTAGATTACAAGAATTAGTGACATTGCTGAGAGATCCCAGTCCTCTTTTGTGTACGTTCTACAGTTAGCTACTAATTAATTTAATCATGCACACTTGAGTTTGGTGATTTTGACATCGCCTCCGTCGCGGTTGACAAGTAGCTCCGGTTCATTCGTCGTCGCCACTTACTCGCCTTTACGGCGTGGTTGACATACAACTCCGGTTTATTCGTCCTCGCTGTCTAATCGTCGTCGCATCGTAGACGGCTTATTCGGCATACCATTCAGGCTTAATTATCGACATGGCCTTCTCCGGCTCGGCCGACACGTCGTTTTGGCTCAGGCCATACAATTTTTCAACTTACATTAAAAAATAAACCTTAATGCAGCTATTATTGTCTCTTCCGCATGTGATTTAGTTGCCGCTTCATCAAGAACGTATCCTGTAGTCGACTCACCTTCAGCCGCCTCCTGGTTTTTAAACATATTAGCATTGCGTCGTGTTACCTGGCGAGATGTTCACATCGAGCCTCATGTCCAGTTGCTTCATAATCTGACATGAGCCTCGGGGGGCTATAGCCCATCAAAATTTTCCGTTTTGATAAGATGGCTTGGGGGCTGCGTCGAGTCTCATGCGCCTTACTTCATAAGCCGACATGAGCCTCGGGGCTACAACGCACAGTTTTGCTACACATCGAGCCGACTTTCGAGTACGTCACCTCAACGCTCGGAGGCTACAGCCATCGGATTTACTGAGACTCAATCTGCCTCGCCTCAGATGCAAGACGACATGAGCCTCAGGGGGCTACATCCACCAGGATATGATGTTTTATTCATCCAGTGTTTGGAATAGACTCGGTTCTGAAGCATGCAAATTGATTGTGTTCCAATAGACACTGGCCGACACCAACGGACACAGTTCAATTCTGAAAGCAGACCGGACGCGAGCTACTTCAGAAGCATGGAAACCGGACGATGTTATACTGGACATGAGTCGGTACGATAAATTTTTTTTAGAACTATGGGGCAAAAACTTTGCCCCAACCATTTATTAAGAAGAAGGTGCCCGGTTTATTAGAGGAAGAAACCGGGCGAAAACCATACAACAAACACCAACAACATGGGAGGGGACAACACAACCACAAAGGGCAACACCAACAACCAGCAACTCCCGAAGCGACAACCCCACTCTACCTAAGCAACCGCAGACTAGGACCACGCATCTGCCGTTAAGCAGTCGCGGGCGCCTTACCAATGGCGCCACTCTTCTTGCCTATGCTCCTAAGAGCCTTCTTCACCTTCTTGAATTTGTCAGTAGAAGCCTCCTCTGCTATGAGGCAAGCAATCGCCTCGCCAGATCCAGGGCTAGCTGCCTCCAAGCAGGCGAGCAAGCCACCAAGTTTTTTCACGAAGACCGCCTGGTCAATACGTGCCAACATACCATCAAGGTCAAAGAGGGGCGACCGGATGGACAGACCTCCACTATCCACAGAGGAGGGCAACTCGCAGGACTCAGACGGAGGTGGGGATGGCGCGATGTCCACCGCCAAAGGCTCCAAAAGGCCCAGCTCAATTGGAAGCACCACAGATGATTCCCCACAATGATCCTGCAGCTCAGGCAAGTTCTTCACAACTGGAGCCACAACCTCGGTGGCGACAACCCTCGTAAGGACAGACGGCGACACATGTAGAGCACGGGGAGAAAATTCTCCAAAGCAGCATTCAGACCCCTCATCAACAGAGCCAATCTGTACCTCAGGTGGCAGAGGCACAACCGACGCAACCTGAAGCTTGGCAAGAGCGTCGTGTACCTCAGAGCGAAGCAGCTCAACCTTCTGAAGGACCTCCATGCGTAGCAGGGCAAACTGGGACTCCACAGTAGAGACTGAAAAGGCATTGGCATTGGAATCCTTGCAACACGGCTGCACCATAGCACGCAACGACGAGATGCCCGCAACCTCGGCCCAACTATGAGGCGACGAGGGACGACGAGGCTGAGCATACGGAGAACGGCTTCGCTGACATGGAGCACGAGTGTCCGAAGAACGAGCCCGAGCATCCGGAGAGCGAGAGCGAGCAGCGGGAGAGCGCGCACGGCAGAAACGCTCCCGGTGACCAGGACGACGACATCGGATGCATCTGAAGGGCCCTCGACATGTGCTGACCTGGTGGCCACGCTCAAGGCACCGAAAACACCTCCCTCGAGCCCAACGCTTGAAGGCGAGAGAACGCTCAAGCTCTTCCCTTGACGGCTCGAGCGGAGGACCACGGCTAGGGCGACGACCCCGACTCACAAACACCCAATCATCCTTGCCTTTGTCATAAGCTGCACTTGGACTCTCACAAGCACGGGGCGACGATGCGGCACTTGGACTCTGACCTGCAGGGGTGGACGGCGGCAAAGAGCAAGCCACCATGGCAGCAGCGTCGAGCTGTCCGGCCGGAGTGGGCGCAGCGTCAGAGGTGGTCGATGGAGTTGGCGCGATCGACCCGGGCTTGGGCATCTCCTTCTCGGCGACGAAGCGGACGGACATACAGTGGGGAGCCACGGCCGCAGTGTTGACGGTGGGTGGCGGTGGCGAAGTCACGGGAGAGCGGGGCATCCCGAAACCCCAGTCCATGGGTCCTGAAGCGGACAACACTTCCACTGCATAGAAGGACTTCACGAGAGCATCAGGCGGCGTCTTGGGGGGCATCTCCTCTTCATCTTCTTCCACATCTTCAACAACAGGGGCCCAGGAAGCAGGCCACGGCCACAACTCGGTGCAGCGGGTTGGCGGAGCAGGAGCCACGGAGGGGTCGGCAGCAGCTAGAACCACCTCCGAGCAATAGCTCCTCGCAACACTGCCTTCTTCTTCAGAGCACGCCTCGGTCTGGATGATGGATCCCCCGACACTGGCAGCAGGGGAAGGCGTGGCCGCGGGCCTATGGGGGCGACGAGGACGAGCCAAACGGCCCCCCACGGCCGGGTCGGCCTTGCGGGACGCCAGGACGGCCAGCGCGGCAGCGGCGGTGGTTGGCGAAGCTTGGGCGACCGGCCCGGGGAACGCACCTGACGCGCGCACAGGGAAGGCCTCCAGTCTAGAGCCCTCCTCACCGTCTTCCATGCTAGAGCCCAGGCACGAGAAACGCGAACAGGACGACGAGGATGCGCGGCTCGGCAGAGAGGCGGTGATGGTCTGCGTCCCTAGAGACAACCGTTACCTACTCGTGGCGTTGAAGGCCGGCGGCGCCAGAGTCAGCCGTCGCCTTCCCGAGAGCATGCTTCCCAATCCCGACTCGACGGGGCGGCCCAGAACGGGCGGGTTCAGTAGCGCCGGATGAACGGCGGTGAGCTGCAGCTCGGCCGGAACCTCCGAGACCGCCTCCTCAGGTGCGGACGCGGCAGGGCACGGGGAGGACGACGACGGAGAGCGCAGAACTTGATGCCTGGCGGGTCGCGGGAGCTCGGCGGCCATGGGGCGTTGGCGGAAGCTCCGGGAGCAGCAGCGTTGCTGCAGCGTCGGCAGACCACGCCCCTACATACCGCATGTATGGGAGGAGAGAGGACGCCGAGGGGTGGCCGGATCTTGTTGCGGCGGCCGAAGAGGACACCGGAGCGAGGAGATCAGGCTGCTGACGCCGCCGTGTCGCCCGCGGAAGCCATGGTCGCGAGAGCGCCTTGCTCGCTTTCCTGAACCTTTTGAGAATTGGCGTATCCTTGTAACATTGGTCAGTGTCGGTACGATAATGACATTGATTAAGACCGGACAGGTCCTAATTCCACCTAGAATTAGAATAACTAGCAAAGTGCCCGTGCGTTGCAACGGGTTCAAAAAAAATTGATATGTGTTGGCAATGTAAGAAATAATTTAATTTGAGGTCTAACATCTTAGATTTAACTTTCATTTTTTACTTTATAGCATTTGAACCCGTATCTTTTTATATTTTTCCGCGAAAACATTTTAAAAATCATAATACTGACAAGGAGAATCCAATTATTTCATTTGGGTATGACTCGCGCTTACCATACCAATTATTGTATTTGATCCACAACTGAATTACTCTCGAGAAACTTACGATGAAATACGAGAAGTACAACTTGCAGCCACATTTAGCAATTATCCTTAATTTAGGAATAGTCAAAATAAGGAAAGAGCACATGATGTCATTATTTTAGTTCCAGCGAAGCTATATTTGACAAAGCTGAATGTTAAGCTTGACACACACAAGGTCTTGTTGGGCGTCCTAACAAATACCGACCTCTTATCTGGCAAACCTGGCTCTTCCCTCGCAACATCCATCTCTTTGTATGCAAATTGATGCGCCGGGTTCTTTTACTACGCGCCTTACTTGCTACACTGTTCTGGTTAACTGCACAAATACACAATGTCAGACAGCAGGATAATTTTTTGTTTGCATTCAGTTCAATCCACAATAGTATACATAACAGAAGGTGCGCTGTTAATATCCGGACAACAGAGACAGTACATACAAGATACAACGAGAGATCACTGGAAAGTTTGTATGAAGGGAAAACTGCTAACGAGCACCTACGGGTTTTCTTTGTTTAGGTAAGATGAAGGCCCTAGTTGGAAATACTGGCGCGAAGCATCAATGGATGCAGGTTGCGCGTTGCAGCCAGATTAGGAACTTCAAAAGATATTGATTAATGCACAGATCCCTGTATTTGTCTGCACAGTACAATGCTATCACACCTAAAAGGAACAAAGAGAGTTTGCAGAGGTATTTATCACATCTACTAAGCACAGGAATAGTAGTGCAGTTCGACAGTTAACTAAACGAACAGTAAAGCAAAACCAGAAGCAAAATAGGAAATGTTTCGAGCCTCTTGCCGTTGAACGCGCAGGACCACAAGTGGATGCTGGTGAGGGGCGCCGGTGGGAAGGTGAAGGTTTAGGATATATCTAAGAAGCATAACATTTTTCGCCCTTAGCCATGTAAGACTTGAGTGAATAGATCACAGATACCTACAGAACCATTTGAGCCCAATTCAGGTGATTAGCTCTACCGATTCAATGGCAGTTTGCCAGGACCTTTTCCTCGAACTTCCCAAGTTCCCTACATGCAGTCACTTGTTGAGTCTACTAATTCAGGGCGTCCAAAACTGAATGACTGAATATTTGAATGCTCAACCGATACAGGGCGTCCAACTACATGAACCGATGCTGAAGAAAGAGAAAACTGCATCCATCACACCAACCAACATCACCAGGCCGGATGTCATATCAGATGTAGGCACTGCACAAAGGATTCCAAACTAATACTCAAGACATGAACTTGGGATCATGAACTTCTACCACATTCAACTATTTACTGCCACCAAATCAACTAATAGAGTACCTCACCTGAATAATCTCAAATGATTGAAAATGCCTATACACCACATGCACCAAATTACTACTAAGTGAGTGAAATACTGAGCTAGGGCTATGCCATTATTTATCACCTCATCAAATCTATGAGTGATTGGACATTGCACAGATGAAAATGAAATTACCTCTCTACACGGAATCGTACATTTGGAATTAGAAAGTTATCATTAGAGCTACTTAATTTAATGATTTATTGCCTTATCTTATCAAATCTACACAGAATAGTTGAGCATGTGCAACTGAAAACTAAATCGCTTTTTAGTATCCGAAATCACCAAACCATGAGAAAGCCTCGTTTCCCGTCTAACTGGTAGAGAACTGGGCAAAGTTTCAGATAATTAAGATGGTGTTAGGCCAACAAACCTGAACTTTTACCGTGCATCGTCAGGGTGACGCTGTTGGACAGCTCGGGTATGAAATTGCAGAGCTTGTTGCTTCCCTCGCCGTTGAATCCATCGATCTGTAGTCTTCCTGTGATTCCTCCAAGCAGTTGCACCTGGCAACCTGTGGCCCTCTCGCCACCGCATGTGTCTATGCGGTCGGCGGCCGGCCGGCCGTCCGGCAAAATAAGCCGCACATACCTAGCTGCCCCCTTCATCAAAGGATACATTGCATAATAGGTGAAAAAAAAGGAGATCCGCGAGGAGTAATTGGGGATGGGCGACGGGTCGCGGAAGTAGTGGATGTGATCTGGTCTGGCGCGGGGACGGCGCCGGGCGGCTGCGGATGCCGTGGCGGCGCGGGGCATCGGAGGAAGGCCAGCGGCGGGAGCAGGGGCAGATGGGTGGGGGCAGGCCTGGTAGCGGGAGGCTGGGGGAGTTCGGCTGCGAGCTCCTAGGGGTTCTGCTGCGCCCCTCTTTCTGGCGAGCTGCGGCGGAGCAGGGAAGGAGGCGGCGGCGGTTCGTATCTGCGGCGTGACACGCCAGAGGAGGAGGGGATTGGCTACCGTGTGACGGACTGCGGGTTGAATTTCAGATTTGTCAGGGGGTTTTGTGAAAAATCCCAGCGCGCGCGACGACGACGTACCTTACGTACGGTCGTTACCACGCATTATAGTTTAGATGGGTATCACCGAGACGCTAACCTTTTTACATATTATTTGTCGTGTTTCAACAAACATGAGCCGGCACAATTGAACATCGACTAAGATCGCCTCCTTGCGGCCTCGCCAGCTACGCTCCTAGTTTCCCCGCCCACCGCCACCACCACTAGGCCGACCACTCCACCCTGGCGGGCTCGCGGCCACCGCCGCCGGAGGCCCCGAGCAGAGCAGCTCCCCAGGCGACAACAGCAGCTCTCCAGGCCGTCAGAAGGTACATGCTCCACTTCCTGACGCCTGATGGCCTGATGTGATGGATTTACTGATCTTATTCATTGATTTGATTCATTGCCCGGTTCTCCACTGACTTCAACGGAGTCCACCTCTGCGTGCACATAAAGAACATTGCTTAATCAGTCCCGAATGCTTAGTGCACAGTCTAGCGCACTATACTATTGCAACCTACCTGTGTTTGCTAGTCCCAAATGCAAATATAACCCCCTTGTTACTTGTAAAAAATCCTGCATTAATGATCGCAACTCAAAACGCAGAAAGGAATCATACATAAAGGCCACACCAATTAGCAGGCACTACTCACCATGGCTCTGTTGCGTGGACATCTACGGACATCACGTCCGGGCAGTTCTGACCGTCTATGATCTAACCCAGAAAGAAGGCAATGCAAGTTAGGCAAAATTCCAACAGTCGACTAGAAAGGAAAGACAAAGCAAGACAACAGAAATATTAAGCTGAAAATGATGGATTAGTTTCTTGACTGACTAACACTGCAGTTTCTTCTTTCTTGGCTCAAGTACCGCTTTTATAACATGGCCCAGGGACCGTCGTCGTAGTGGCTTCCAGGATGCAGAGCTCCTCCCTTCACTCCTGACGCCGTGGGTGTTTCGTTGGCTCTGGATACGGCTGCAGCAGGTAATTTTCTTCTCTGCATTTCTTTCTAGTATACTTCACTCTGAACATTTAACAAAGTTTTCGAACCATGACTGCTATTTTTATACTAAGACATTGTGAAATGCTTGAATACAATAAAATGGAGTATACTTCTGATATAAAAATAAAACTAAAAAAAGGAAGAAAAAGACAAATTGTAATAAAAAAAAGGAAAAAAGAACAAAGTTTTATTTGGTCAAGCCTTATGGCAGAAAACATCTAGATATATCGGGTTGGGACCCTCCTCCTTTTTCCGGGCTTGGGACCGGCTACGCAATAATATTAAGTGTAAACTTAACATTAATATCATAGGCGGAGTTCCCCCACCTCCCCCACCCCTAAAAATCCACCCAACAACCCGACCCAAAGAAAAATAAAACTGACACACCTGAAATATATGGAACCTAAATACCAACACCTATAAATTTTTTTTTTTTTTTTCTTGAGATAACATATGAACACATACTACAGAAGATTTTTTTTTTTTACTTTTTCTGCTATTTTGGGAAATTATCACTAGCAACTGAGAAAAATAAAAAAGCAAAGTACTATTTTTTCTCTCTAAATAGAGAGTATTGAGCAAAGGAACTAAAAATCATAAATGGAACTATGAGAGAGACACAACTGTTTTTTCATCGTTTTTCCATATGTTTTTTTCTTTTCAATCTTTTTTAAAACCAAGAAAATCGCTCAACGGGCAGCAGTGTCTGATGGATGTCGCAGCTGACGGTACGCACGGTCTGCATGCCGGCGTGCAATGACAGCCTATATGTACATACAGAATAATAAATACTGCAAATGGAAGTCAATTAAAATGGAACGGAGGGAGTATATATATCGAGGAATCTTTAGACGGGGAAGAAATATATGTATGTACCGTACGTGCGTGCTGCAGGTCCTTCATTCCTCCTCCTCAGACTCGTAGCAAACATCGTCATCAAGAGCGTCTTCCGAAGTAGTAAGAAAAAAATAAAGGTCAGGTCAATGAGACATGCATAAAAGCGTCAGGGAAAGGAAACTAGCATCGTGGTTGTTAATTACGTACGTACCTTCAATGTCCGGATAAATGTAGGTGTCAGAGATGGGATGGTTGGGATGGGCGCGGAGTGCGTTTTGTAGCGCAGTCTGCGCTTGCTTGGCCTGCTTGACCGCCACGCCAAAGCGGTAGAGCCATACATCGGCCCACCGAAGGGACAGCAGGTTCCCCATTCCCAGCAGGTCAGAACAATCACCACTCCCACGAGCTGCTTCCTCGTTTACGACCCGCAAACCGACACAAAGTTCAACTCTTTCAGCCTTGGGCATAGCTCCCGGCCGGAACAAGATTTGGCCCGGTGACATGGAACGTAATTTGAATGATACAAGACAACGGAACCCATGTGCGCGACGAGTAGCAGCCCACTCCAGCGGTGGATCCACAAGACGATAGTACGAAGAGCCGGTAACCTTCCAAGGATGTCCAGATCCTCCTGTCGGGCTTCCTTGACATCGATATCTAAGCAGAAGAGTTGCGACATATGCGAGGGATCCCTCCTTATCCATGCTGGCAGTGCAGGGAATCGGATGGGTATGCATACAAATATCTGGAGACTGCGTGGCGGCATCCAATGTTCCCACAAAAGATCCCTTGCCTGCGTACCCCCCGCAACATCATCCATAAATAATATTTGGATGCTTGATAGCTTACCCAGCGACTCCACAAAAGCTTTCTGTAGCTCCAAGCTCACATCATCAAACACAATCCGCAACTCTCTCAGTCCTTCCATGTTGCCTAGATCTTTCGCGATGCTTAGTGAGTCACAACCAAGACGGATCCGACCCAGAACTTCCATGGAAGCCAGGTTTCGCAACCCATCTGGAAGCCTGGCGTGGTCACTGTCGATAAGTAGGCACATCAATCTTCTCAGCTTAATAACAGTCGATGGCAGTTCCACATTATCGTTTCTCCTCAAATCAAGCACCTGCAAAAACTGCAACTTCCAAATTCTTCCGGGATCTTCCAAATTCCTGTGGAGGCTAGACTTAGGTACCTCAGCTGCAATAGACTCCCCAAGTCCCGAAGGTTCAATGATTATGATCGTGTAGAGGACATCCAGTCAAATCCAATACACGCAGAACAACAAATTTAGAGAAAGACGGCATTATCACAATACCATGTCCAAATGAAGCAACAGACCTTACTTTGAACAGACTTGGACTTTCGAGAGGTGTTCCTTTTCTAGCATCTTGTAGGGACAACCGACGGATGTTGCTCTGAGATGATATGCTATCAACAGTACCATTCACTACAGTAACAAAGTTTTCCTCGCTTGATATGGACAAAATTAGATCTAGAACCATATCATGCACATTGCAACCTACTACCTTGCCATCTTCATCATATACCGGCAGGATCATGTTTCTATTCAGGAGCTCATAGAAGTATGTTTCTCCTATCTCAAAGAGGCTAGTTTTTGCATTTCCACATTGGACAAAACCTTCGGCAACCCACATCCATATTAGCCGATTTCCTAATCCGGAAATCCTCCGGGAACATGCTTAAGTATAATAAGCATGTCTTCAGATGAGAAGGAAGATCATAATAACTAAACGATATTATCTGCAACATCTCCTTCACACTTCGGTCTTCTGTAAGCCCACCACCAATGGACTCAAGCAAAGCATGCCATCCATCCACCGTTTGTTGTTTACTAGCTAAAACACTAGCTATAGTAATGATGGCTAACGGCACTCCACCACATTTCTTCAATATATCATAGACACTTCCTGGAATTCAGGAGGACATCCACTCTCGTTTGAAAATATCCTTGTATAGAAGAGCCTTTTGGAATCATCCTCACTAAGAGGCTCCATTTTATAAACTGAATCATTAGTAGAGGAGCAACATAAGTTAGACACACTGACTTTACGAGTTGTCGTAATTACCCGACTGCCAAAATTGTTGCTCCTAGAGAATGCCCAATTGATAACTCCCCACAGTTTTTCGTCCCATATATCATCAATTACAATGAGATACCTATACCAATTGTGAAATAAACAATTTACTGCATGAGAACATGGTAAGCCGAAGAAGGGAGATTTAATATTCTCAAAAAATAATTAGGGGTAATTAATATGAAATAGACCAAAAATTAAGATGGAGCACATTTGATAAGAGTAGTCACAGTGGGGAGTATCATATATGCAGTATCATATATGATACTAGTTTATGTTACTACTTACAAATAAGTAGTAACATATGTGTGGTTTCATATAATTTTACATCTATTAGATTATAAACTCATCTTGTCTTGAAATCCGTTATGTCACGGTATCTACCTATGATAGCACTATCATCTCTCTTATCATTAATTATAGTGACGCGTCGGTTTTTGTGAACATGACATGCATGATACTACCTATGATACCTCTAATATGGCTAGTCTAACTCTTCACATTTTTGCATCCCATGTATCATCAATTACGATGAGGCGCCTATATCAATTATGAGATCATTAATGGATTTCTAGTACACATGGGATTTGTTATACTGTGTTACTAGTGTAACACCATCCAGAACCGTTAGATTGCTTTGAGATCCGATTTTTCATTAAAATTGAAAGGTTTATTCATTGAAATACAAACGCTGCCGCTTGTTAATCTAAATGTTCCTGACCAAAACACGAAAGGTTCCAATCATATAAGAATATCTATAATTTTAAAAGTTAATAAAACTTCATAAGTTAATATATTTTATCAACAGGTGAATTTTAATTTTTTTTAGACCCACTAAATTTTTTTCTTTCCATTGGTTATGTACGTAAAAATGTTATATTGAAAAAATGGAGGACTCCGATGATATATTTTGCATATAACTTATATTGAGTTATCTTAGAATAATTAATGAGATATATAAAAAATATAAAGAGGTATAATAATATACTCATATGTGAGTTATATTGAATATGGGAGTACGTATATCCAGGAGTATATAAAAAGAGTTATATATATATATATATATATATATATATATACATATATATATATATATATATATATATATATATTTATAGGACAGAACTATTCAGAAATACCCCTTAAGTGTTTCTGAATAGTTATTCAGCACAACTTTCGGCCAAAACCAGTATCTTATCCCGAACAACCCCATCCCAGTGAGCTTCTTATCCAGTACCTGCCCCGTGGTCCCGCACCACCATCCTCGCACGATCCCGTCTCCCACACCCGGCCGCTCCCTTCGCACAGCCCACCAACCACCACCGGCAGGCCACTACGCCGCCCTACCCCGCCTCCTACGCCCCGGCGGGCCACCGCGCCTCCATCCCCGGCGAGGGGTGCCCTCCACCACTCCGCGCCGCCCGCCGCAACCCCGGCCGAGGGCACCCTCCCCCACCCCGTGCGCCTCCATCCCTGGCCGGGAGTGCCCTCCATCACCTCGCACCGCCCCGCCGCATCCCCGGCCGAGGGCGCCGTCCCTCACCCCGCGTCGCCGTGGTCTCCCCTCCGCCGGAGCACGCCGCCGCGGGCCTCCCTCTCCCAGCGCACCGCCCTGATCCCCACAGCGCCGGCCACCCCCGAATCCTCCCAGCGAGCCGCCCACACAACCACCGCACGCGGCCCCCGCCACCCCGCGCGCCGTTCCTGCTCTCTGGCGAGAGCCCCGCTCCGTCCTCGTTCCTGCTAGCCGGTGGCGGCCCACCTCTTCGTCGCTCGCCCGCCGCTCCTCCCCGGTTCCTCCCCCACCGACACGAGGTAGCGGCACCGCCCGGCTTTTTCCCCACCGACGGGAGGTCGTCACGCCGCCCCGGCCTTCCCCCTCCAGCACAAGGTCGTCGCGCCGTGCCGCCTTCTTCCCCAACGACGCGAGGTCGCCGCGCCGCCCTTCTCTAGCGCCACTGCCGGCCTCCTTTTCCTAGGCGCCAGCGCGCGCCGCCCTTTTCTAGCGCCACTGCCGGCCTCCTTTTCCTAGGCGCCAGCGCGTGCCGGCCTTCTCCTACCTCGGTGCCTCCAGGGACCTCGCCTCAAATTGATGCCGCCAGGGACCTCCTGCTCACCGCTCCGGATTGCCATGCGAACCGTCTGGACTCCCCTCGAATTATCGCCTCCATCCTGCTGCGTGTTGTTCAGTTTTTAAACTACGATAAAAACATTGTGCAGAGAAGAAAATTTTTAAACGGCGATGATAAGTTCACTTCTACGTACCAGATGTTCACTGACATATTGGAAATAGTTATGTTAATGTGTTTTCTCGTGGCGGAAACCGTACACATAAAATTGGGGCTCCAACATTTCATTTTAATTTGTTCAGATCAAACATGGTCCACCAAAAACCAAATTGTAAAATTAATACGAAGTTCACACATATGTCATGGGAAGTTCAGAATCAAGATGGTTATCAGAAAAGTTCACTTGCGAAATTAATAGGAGGTTCACATATCCATCGCGAGAAGTTCAGAGAAAAAAAACGTCTGCTAAGAAGTTCATCTAAAAAATATAGAAAGTTCATTTACGAATCACGGGAAGTTCAGAAAAATGATGGTCCGCCAAGAAGTTCATATTCGAAACAAAATTCATGCGCGATAAAAAAAGTTCACATTTCAGGAATTTCATTTGGTAAATTTTAGAAGTTCACCGTATAAAAAAGATTCACATCAAAAGTTCACTTTTGAAAGAGAAGATTCACATTAAACGAGAGTTAAAACCACGAAGTTCACCCCCACAAACTTCAATCTGTGTTAAAAGAGAAGATCAACCACGAAGTTCACTTCATATTAAAACGGAAGTTTACCGCGAAATTCACAAGACGACGTCCACTTTATGTAAAGCGGAAATTCATCCCCACGAAGTTCACTTCGGTTTAAAAGGGAAGATCAGAAAGTTAGAGCGTTCATTAACCCGGGAGTTCATTAACCAAGATTTTTTTGTGTTGTGTGGACGTGAAGTTATCTTATTTGTCGAGAGAAGTTCAACTCGTGTGGCATGTGGAGTTCATTTTTTGTCGGCAAATAGTTTCAATTAAACTGCGTGAAATAAATGTTCACAATCGCTAGAAGTTCACTCTCAGAAAATTTCGAAGTTCAAACTATATAATTTCGAAATTCAGTCCGAGTAAAAACATGAAAACAAAGAAAATTCAAAAAATACAGCAATTACTATATTTAAAACTGCTCTTAAACCATGTACAATTTTGTAAAATGGTCAAAATAAAAAGATGCGGAATTTTCATACCTTTTCAACGGTATATCATTTACATCGTTTGGACAAACGGTTTGAAAACTACAACAAAAACGGTGCGCGATAAAAAAAATCACGATCGAAAGTTCACTATCGCCAACACAGAAGTTTACGAACACATAAAAGGAAGTTCACGTACTCTGTTTTCTCTAAGCCGGAAATTTTAAGCATATAGATCATTGATACGAGCTCCATTTGACCAAATCGACTGCCGCCACGTGCAATTGGTGAGTATATGAGCCTAATTTGACTCTCATATGCTGACTCGTCCAATCCGAGCACCACAAACGTGCCAATTTCAAATCCATTACCATGATATCTCGTTTCTCCGTTTTTTATATTTTCAAAATTAATCAAAAATCGTTTAGAATTTGGAAAAACATTCTATACGAAAAAGTTGCGTCTAGTCAATATGTTTCCAACGGCATATGATTTGTTACATTTCGACATATGGTTTGAAAGTAAATGTCAAAAAACTGTCCGCTGGAACTAAAATTTCAAAAAACAGTATTTCTTGTTTATAAAACTGCTCTTAAACCATAAAGAATTTCGAAAATTGTCTAGAGCTAGCAAAGGTGCGCATTTTCCATAGCTTTCCAACGGCATAACATTTGCATCAATATGAGTAGCGGTTTGAAAATGGCGACCAAAAAACTGTATGAAAGCGGAGAAATTCGTGAAAACTGACTATAGTATTTCTAAAATTGTTGTAAATCCGTAACAAATTTGAAAAACCTGTCAAGACGAAAATGATGCGCATTTTCCATACCTTTCCAACGGCATATCATTTGTATTAATCGAACGAGCGGTTTGAAAATGGCGACCACAAAACAGTACGAAAAACCAGAAAGTCGCGAAAACTGTGTGTAGTATTTCTGAAATTGTTTTAAAATCGTAAAGAATTTGGAAAACCCGTCAAGATGAAAAGGGTGCGCAATTTCCGTACCTTTCCAACGGTATATCGAATGCGTCATTCCGATGATCGGTTTGCAAATCGCAGAAGAAATACCGTCCACCAAACCAGAAAATCTGGGTGGTTCGTCCGGGAGTTAACATAATATTCAAACGGAAGTTCGGAAAGTTGTGCTGAATAGTTATTCAGAAAGGTATTCTTGAATAGCTGGAATATATATATATATATATATATATATATATATATATATATATATATATATATATATATATAGCTATTCTGCACTCTCTTGCAGAATAACTATTTTGCACAACTTTCTAAACTTCCTGATAAGAAGAGATGAACTTCTAGACGGAACACCCAGATTCTCTGTTTTTGCGGTCAGTGCTTCTATCGAGATTTTTGAACCGTTTATCAGAATAGCGCATGTGATATACTGCTGGATAGGTACGGAAATTGCGCAACTTTTTTACTTTCACAGGTTTTCAAATTAGTTACCTTTTTAAAACAATTTCAAATATACTAAACATTGTTTTCATAAATTTCTTCATTTTCATACTGTATTTTGGGCGCCATTATCGAATTGCTAGTCGGATTGATGCAAATAATATGTCGTTGGAAAGGTATAGAAAATGCGCAACTTTTCTATTTCTAGCCAATATTCGAAATTCCTTACGGTTTAATAGCAGTTTTAAAAATAAACAATTCTGTTTTCTGAACATTTAGGTTCAGCGGCTATTTTTTGGCAATTACTTTCAAACCGCTTATCGAAACAAACGTAATAAATGATATGGAGTTGAATAGATATTGACTAGGCGCAACTTTTTCGTACATAAATATTTTCCAAATTTGATACGATTTTGATGATATTTTAAAATAAAAAAACAGAAAATTAATTTTTTATTTGGCAAACTACGTAAGTGAACTTTTTTTTCGCAAGTGAACTTTATTTAGCGGACTATTTTTTTGAACTTCTCGCGATGCGTAAGTGAACTTCCTATTAATTTCGCAAGCCAACTTATTGGTGGACCATATTTTTTCTGAACTTCTCGTGATACATAAATGAACTTTCTATTAATTTTGGACTGTTTTTCTTCAATTTTTTAACGTCGGACTCTTTAATCTAGATTTTTTTTTGATCAGTTAATTATTTAAATGAACTTCGGCAGCGTGACCGCCTGAGCTTTCACCACCGAACAAGTGAACTTTGATAATGAACGATTTTAACAGTAAAATGCAATGTATAATTAACAGTAGTGGTCTACGGACGATCTGAACTCCCGATTTTGAGGTTCCCGCAAATTTAAAAAGTTAACTTTCCGACGCGTCAAAATGAACTCCCTTGCGGTCAAATGTGAACTCTCAAATAAACTATAATTGATAAATTGATTTTTTTAAAGGTGAATTATAGTTTATAAATTGATTTTTTTTCTGAGAATCCGAAATGAACTTCCGAAAAAAACAGTTGACTTTTGAAACAAAATGAACTTCGGTTTCCTGATTGGGTGAACTTCTAAATTCATCAAGTGAACTTCGTTTTGCAAAAAACATAAACCTATTTTACTCGTGAATGAATTTCAAGAGTGATTTCGAAATGAATTTTGCTATGAAAGGTAAATTACATGTCACTGGTACAAATTTGCTCAACTAAATAGGAAATAAGATCACATAATATTTTTTTATTAATTAATCAAGATAGGTCTTATATTTAGGGATAGAGGAACACATAAGTTCGGTGACATGATTTTTGCTACTTGGGGAGAGTGCCATTTAGTGACCCATAATTTCTCAATATCATGTATGCACGTATGGGCTCGAAAATGATGGCACACTAACCTATAAGTAGGGTTTAGAAAAAAAAATGTTATCTAGGTTGGTCATAGTGGGAAGTAATTTATAATAGTAATATGCATATGTTGTTAGTCTATTTTACTACTTTCATGGTGCCTAGTGTCATAAGTGCGATAACATAGATTCATTTATTACTTTTTAGAGTCATTTTCTTATTGGGAAGCGCTATGTGATACTCCCTCCATCCTAGTTTGTAAGGCTCAATTTGCAAATCTCTTAGACCAAGGTGCTAATTGATTGGAGGAAAAGTCTTGCATGCATTGGTGGGAGAGGCAACCACCCACTCATAGAGAGAATTAAATGCAATTGTGCCTAAGAAGTGGGACAAATTGTTTTTGAGATTGTGCCCTACAAACTAGGACGGAGGAAGTAGTAACTATATTATGTTACTCCATTTGTCTCTGTCCTATTTAATAACTTTCCACAGCATCATTTTTTCCTATGTGATATACATGTAACCATATATATTAATCTCACTATGGAATCAACTAATCTAAAATCTTCATCAGTATGTACTTACTCCATTTTATGACATCGTGTCACACAAACTTCTATATCTTTCATAGTAAATCAATCAAAACACTACTTGCATTAATCGATATTTTATGTTATATATTTTCATGTAAAATAGTTTGAATACATATAGCTTTTTTACAATCGTTAACTTGCATTCTCATGAATAATTAGCCAATGCTACTTATTGGGGTTTAAACAAAATCTAAAATGTCATCTATTTTTTATTTTTTTGAACTGGGGCAGCAATTTCATCATTTACATATTATTTACATAACTACAATAGAAAATAATTAGCAATGTAAGATCCTTGCCATCATTAAGTAAGTAGCAAGGTATGTACTTACTCCATTTTATGACATAGTGTTATATAAACTTCTATATCTTTCACCATAAATTAATGAAAACAGTATTTGCATTTATTCATACCACTTTCATTTATTGATATTGTTATGTTACAGATTTTTCATGAAAAATAGTTTAGGAATATAAATATTTACAATCATTTACTTGCATACTCATGAAAAATTATCAGCCAATGCTGCCTGCTTATTATGGGGTGTACAACAACTAAAATGTCATTTTTTAACTGGGGCGGTAGCTTCATGATTAACACATTAGTGCACGACTACAATGAAAAAAATAATTGCCAAGTTAGCTAGATGCCATCATCAAGTAAGTGGCATGTTTTATGTACCTCTTCTTCTCGAGACGTTCTCGGAGTATATCGATGAGCTGTCTTATATCCAACATGGTGAACTGACTTTCGTACATGCCAAGATCAAGAAGGATGTCCATGACAATCTTCTTCGCGTCAGCGTTTCGACCGACGGGAACAAAAGCGCTGCAATCAAAATCACCTTTGATCTTGTCATAGATGGTTTTAACAAGAGTGGTCTTACCCAATCCTCCAAAACCGACAACGGAGACAATTTTTAACTTTTGTTTGGACACACTATCTCCATCTGAGAGCAATCTCATTAGCTCTTGATCTCTTTTCCCAGCAATGCCAACGAGATCTGTCACTTCCTTGTACAGAGCCCCAAGGCGAGGATCGACGGTCGGCATGGCTGCAGGCATGACTGTTGGCATGGCTGCAGGCATAGCAACAATATTATCAACATGGTACCTTTCACGCCTTTGAGCAACCTCTTGTACTTGCATATTGATGTCCTTGATCGCGCTGGCGATCTCATGGCGAGCCTTCCCTTTAGTGAACAAGCCGGCCATCTTCTTCATGAGACGTTTGAGCTTGTTGCACTTGGTGACGGTGTCAGAGTCATCATCGACACGCACCAGGAACTTGTCGATGATATCCTCTATGTCGAAGGAGAGCTCCCTCACCTCCCCTGCCCAGAGCTTGACCTGCTTGTCGAGCTGGTCCCGCGGCACCTCGCCCACCTTGCGGAGGGCGGCCTGCATGCTCTTCATCTCCTGCTCGAGAGATTTGATGCCTTTCTTGACCCCTTCTGCAGCTTGTACTCGTCATTGAGGAGCTCGACGAGCTTGGGAAGCAGGGAGCCCATGGCTCCCGTTGCCAGATCCATGGCCGTTGCTTGTGGATTATTTTAGTTGGCTTGTTGCTTGGTTGACGAACGCACATTGGTTGTCGTACGTTGGTTTGGTGCCGTGGGATTGCTCTTTGTAGAATAATCCGGCAAAGTGGGATTGCTCTTAGTTGGTTCGTTGCTTGGTTCGTTGCTCTTCGAATAATCCGGCCGGCTCGTTCGTTGCTTGGGTTGCTCTTTGTAGAATATATGATTTTTGTTGTAACGTGGCCGCCCGGCAAAGTGATGTAACGTGCAAATGGTATCCCTTATGCTTTTTGTTGTTGTATTTAACTTTGCTATATCATGAAGCAAAACACAAGGTTCGGCGGGAGAGAGAGTACGCGGTCGGCATCCAGCTAGCTATTCTAATTTGCACAGGGAGCTCATCAATTACCTACAAAAAATGTAAAATACAAAAAAAAAAGGAAAACAAGCTCAAAAAAAGCAAAACAAAAGGGTGTTTCATTGCTCAGCCATAAATTTTAAAAATTAGGAATTAAACATTTATGTAGAAAGAACTATTTCTCATACCCTTTTGTGTTGCTGCTCTGGACAAATCGATAGCACGAACTGGAGAAGGTCCCCATATGATTTACTTGCTCCAATAACTGATACCATACCAGCTGGACTTAAAAGGGTGTCTGACAATGGTTTAACCTACACACATAAAAAAAATAGACTCAGCATGTGTACTATTAATAAAAAAAAGAGAAGTCCCTTCTTCCGGTGGTAATAGAAATAATGTACAAAAGGAATAGAACAAAGGAGGGGAAAAGGTATGAATGACTGTACCCGCAGCTTCCCATACTGAACTGAGGCAAAAGATACACAATCCATGGATTCAATGTCGGTGACCATCTGGGTTGTCCAAACTGTAACTCTAGGCAACTTATACTTTAAGTGAGAACCACTATGAATTTTCAACTGCGCCACGTCACCGATCCAGGTCTATCATGCATTCCACCAATCAGAACCAAGTGTGCCGATTGTGTGCTTCTCGTCAACCAATTAGAGATGAGAAAACCGATTCTGCGTGTGCTTTCTCACGCCAACATTACATTTTACTTCTCAATAAAAAAAATGAGACGGCAGTGTTGTTTGTGTCCGGCACCCCAATCTTCGCTTTAGGGTGTCGGATACATGTTCAGCGTATTTTTTTTTCTTCTATATCGGTATCTCAAACAAAAACTTCTAAGTTTTTCTAATTTGATTAATTACGAAAGACATGATTTTTGTTCCATTTTGATACACTTCGATGAAAGTTAAATTAGGACTAGGTAAATTTAAACTACAACTAATGTAAGCTTAAACTATAACTAATGATTTTTTTTCTTTATCTAAAAAGGAGGAGGGGGCTCAATAAGGCCAGTTTCGTCATCATTCATCCCCTCCTCGATGAAAGAGCGGGAGCCAGACTCGTTGAGGCCGGCCACGTGCGCCTGCCAGCGCCTCTCCGCCCTGCTTGCACCATCTGTTCGTGGAGGTCCTCCGCTTGGGTGCACGCACCCGCCTCAGACGTCCAAAGCTCTGCGCCACGCGGACGAACTGCGCCTCCTGCTCCACTTGCATCTCCCTCTCCGTCGCCACCGTCGTGAAATCCGTCTCCTCCTGCGCGTGCCGCACGGCGGACTTCCGGTACAGCCTCTCTAGCCCCCACGCATCGGCAGCCCGGCGGAAGGCGGATTCCATCCGGAGGCGGTGATTCCTCGCGGTGTTCAGCTCCTCGTGCGCCTGTCGCTAGACTTCGAAGAGGGAACGGGCATACTCATCCTCCAATGCTGTCTGGCGCGACAGCACCGTGGCGCGTGCCTCCGCCGCATCGTTCGCGGCCATTACGAATGACCTGAAATGTCGGCGCCCGCTCTCCTCTTGCGTGGTGACGAAGGAGTTTGTACACATCGAGCTTCATGTCCAGTTGCTTCATAATCTGACATGAGCCTCGGGGGGCTATAGCCCATCAAAAATTTCCGTTTTGATAAGATGGCTCGATCGGGAGCTGCGTCGAGTCTCATGCCGCCTTACTTCATAAGTAGACATGAGTATCGGGGCTACAACGGCACCAGTTTTGCTGCGCATCGAGCCGACTTTCGAGTACGTCACCTCAACGCTCGGAGGCTACAGCCATCGGATTTACTGAGACTCAAGCCGCCTCAAATGCAAGACGACATGACGCTACATCCACCAAGACATGATGTTCTATTCATCCAGTGTTTGGAATAGACTCGGTTCTAAAGCATGCAAATTGATTGTGTTCTAATGGACACTGGTCGACACCAACGGACACAGTTCAATTCTGAAAGCAGACCGGACGTAGGCTACTTCAGAAGCATGGAAACCGGACGATGTTATACTGGACATGAGTCGGTACGATAATGACATTGATTTAAGACCGGACAGGTCCTAATTCCACCTAGAATTAGAATAATGGGTATCACCGAGACGCTAACCTTTTTACATATTATTTGTCGTGTTTCAACAAACATGAGCCGGCACAATTGAACATCGACTAAGATCGGCAGCCTAAACATAAGATGTTTTAGAAATTGTCATTTGAACTACATAGGGATAAAATGAGTGTACCAACACCCTAAAAGTTGTCTAGGTACATCTGAATTTGAAAAAAAAAACTTTTTTAAGTAACGGAGGAGGTAGTAGAATTTGTTTTTTTTTGAGTGGTAGGTAGTTTTTTTTTTGTGGAAGGTAGTAGAATAGTACAGTTCACCAAGGTGATCGCCATTGGCGGAACGGCCCACCCAGAATTACTATTGTTGGCCCATCCTGGCCTTTTTTGTTTTCTGCCCCCCTGAGGAACGAATGAGGCGGCCGAAGCGAAGTCTCTCGAGTCTCGACTCTCTGTATCGCTCCCCTGTTGGACACCTCGCCATCGCCATGGACGACCTAGCTGATGCGGGGACCCGCTCGCTCGCCGGCCCGCCTCCTTGCGGCCTCGCCAGCTACGCTCCTAGGTTCCCCCGCCCACCGCCACCACCACTAGGCCGACCACTCCACCCTGGCCGGCTCGCGGCCACCGCCGCCGGAGGCCCCGAGCAGAGCAGCTCCCCAGGCGACAACAGCAGCTCTCCAGGCCGTCAGAAGGTACATGCTCCACTTCCTGACGCCTGATGGCCTGATGTGATTGATGGATTTACTGATCTTATTCATTGATTTGATTCATTGCCCGGTTCTCCACTGACTTCAACGGAGTCCACCTCTGCGTGCACATAAAGAACATTGCTTAATCAGTCCCGAATGCTTAGTGCACAGTCTAGCGCACTATACTATTGCAACCTACCTGTGTTTGATAGTCCCAAATGCAAAACATAACCCCCCTTGTTACTCGTAAAAAATCAAAACGCAGAGATGAATCATATATAAAGGCCACACCAATTAGCAGGCACTACTCACCATGGCTCTGTTGCGTGGACATCTACGGACATCACGTCCGGGCAGTTCTGACCGTCTATGATCTAACCCAGAAAGAAGGCAATGCAAGTTAGGCAAAATTCCAACAGTCGACTAGAAAGGAAAGACAAAGCAAGACAACAGAAATATTAATCTGAAAATGATGGGCTTTCTAAAAAAAAAAAAAAAAATCTGAAAATGATGGATTAGTTTCCTGACTGACTAACACTGCAGTTTCTTGGCTCAAGTACCGCTTTTATAACATGGCCCAGGGACGGGTCGTCGTAGTGGCTTCCAGGATGCAGAGCTCCTCCCTTCACTCCTGACGCCGTGGGTGTTTCGTTGGCTCTGGATACGGCTGCAGCAGGTAATTTTTTTCTCTGCATTTCTTTCTAGTATACTTCACTCTGAACATTTAACAAAGTTTTCGAACCATGACTGCTATTTTTATACTAAGACATTGTGAAATGCTTGAATACGATAAAATGGAGTATACTTCTGATATAAAAATAAAACTAAAAAAAGGAAGAAAAAGACAAATTGTAATAAAAAAAAGGAAAAAAGAACAAAGTTTTATTTGGTTAAGCCTTATGGCAGAAAACATCTAGATCTATCGGGTTGGGACCCTCCTCCTTTTTCCGGGCTTGGGACAGGCTACGCAATAATATTAAGTGTAAACTTAACATTAATATCATAGGCGGAGTTCCCCCACGTCCCCCACCCCTAAAAATCCACCCAACAACCCGACCCTAAAAAAAAAACTGACACATCTGAAATATACGGAACCAGTAAATACAAACACCTACAAGTATATTTTTTTTTTCTTGTGATAACATACCGACACATCCTACAAAAGACATTTTTTTTAACCTTTTCTGCTATTTTCGGAAATAATCACTAGTAACTGAGAAAAATAAAAGAGCAAAGTGCTAATTTTTCCTCTCTAAATATAGAGAGTATTGAGCAAAGGAACTAAAAATCATAAATGGAACTATGAGCGAGACACAATTTTTTTTCATCGTTTTTCCATATGTTTTTTCTTTTCAATCTTTTTTAAAATCAAGAAAAGAGCTCAAGGGGCAGCAATGTCTGACGGATGTCGATGCTGACGGTATGCGCGGTCTGCATGCCGGCGTGCAATGACAGCCTATATGTACATACAGAATAATAAATGTGTCACACAAAATAAGCATATGGCTACGGATAATTGAACAAATGCCTACGTACTTATCTATATTGAGGAATCTTCAGACGGGAAAGAAATATATGTATGTACCGTGCGTGCGTGCTGCAGGTTCTTCATTCCTCCTCCTCAGACTCACGCGTAGCACACATCATCATTATTAGCGTCTTCCGAAGTAGCAAGAAAAAAATAAAAGAAAAAAATAAAGGCCAGGTCAATGAGACATGCATAAAAGCGTCAGGGAAAGGAAACTAGCATCGTGGTTGTTAATTACTCCCTCCGTTCCGAAATATAAGTCGTTCTGGAAATGGTCCCGACCAGGTGAAAAACGCCAAAAAGACTATTCTACCCTCACTTGTTCGCAAAAATAACCAGTCCTACCCTCCCGAAGTAGCGAACCGATCAGCGAACAGAACAGAATCAGCGAACCAAAATTTGAATCGCTGCCGTCGCCGTCGCCAGGAGATCTTTGCTCGCGAGGAGGGTTGCTCGCCTGGGCTGGGCTTCTTCCTCGCGTGCGTGCACCTCTCGTGGGCTTCTTCCTCACGTGCGTGCACTTCTCCAGGATCCAGCGCCGTCAAGATCTGGAGATCACGCCCCCAGCATCGTTCTTCCTCACCAGACACCAACTACTCCCCGCTGCTTCCTCCCGCCCCACCCAGCAGTAGCGGAGCACCGGCTAGGGTAGCAGAGCGCCGGCTCCGACCCAGCAGAGCGCGCCACCCAGCAGAAGCAGCACGCCGGCTCTGCTTCGACGCTGACAAGGTCTATGCCAGATCCTTCAGGATAGCAGCAGCAGAAGCTTTTCATCAAGTCCATCCTCGTCGTCGCTGAGTACCAGCAGCGCTATGGTCCTCCCGGACTTGAATTTTTCTCCTCCTGAAGACAATGGTTTACATGATGATGAAAATGCAGGTATACTGTATGGAATAAGTACTTTATTTTGACGAGTTGCTTGTTTGGAATACTTCAATTCATGCGACTGAATGCTGGAACAATATATTCAATTGAAAACATCAGGGAGGAAGCTACTGCATATTCTTCAGAGAGAACACTTTCAGTTTTAGAGCATGCGACTGAATTTTTTCAGAATATTTTAGCACTGGAAGTCATTGGCATACAAAAATAGTTGTAGTTTCATCATCTAGATCATGACAGAAATGAATCATGAAGGGGAAATGAAATGCAACCCGAAACACCACTCTGAAACTACTCTGAAACTACATTATCAAGTGGTATTGCAATAATACAACTACTCTGAATATTTTCAGTATTAAGTACACTAGCATTTTACTCAAGAATATTTTCAGTTTAAGAAGAGGAGGGCATCATGAGAGTGGACGATCTGAACGCAGCGGCAGCTGCCGCCTACAATCTCATCATTCAACTTTCTCTCGGGATATGTGCCCACAGAGAGAAAAAAAACAGCCATGCAACAGGAATACAGAGAAATACAAGGTCATTAAATGATCTGGGGTACCACTAGAATTAATGTTTGTGTGCGGCAGATGTCCTTTTCACGACGACTCATTTTACTTTTTTACTAGCTGGCTACGGGATAGCGTCCTAGGTAGTACTAGTCCTAATCCGGTTCATTATTCTATCATTATGTACAACGGTAAAATGCGTGGGGTGGCCCAATAAAATCTAAAGTCGATCTGTTTAAAAATAAGCATTTACAATTGCTGTATGCAAGTCGGGTAACAATTTACCAAGAACTCCAATAGTGTTTGCGCGTCATTGACCTCCAAATACTTCTTGCGCTCAGGACCGATATGATTATTGCTATCCACGCGCAGGAAAGGTAAATGCTGAGGTCCTCCATACCACTGCTTGAAAAATTTATACACTTGGGCAGGATTTAATCCCGCTTCTCTCATGTTACTAATCACAAGTTTATCAGACTCTACCAAACGACGTTGTGACCGCAACATGTGTTTCTTATCTGGACTTGCGAGATAATGATTGTGCTCAAGTACAACCTTTTGCACCGTCCATACGCCATCACGAGCAATACTAAATTGAATACGAGCATCACAACCAGACCGTGTGGTAGCATTTGGTTTCATGGTGTCATGTTTTGAATGAGTACCTCGTTCCCCTTCGTTGCTACAAACTATATGCTTATGATAAACTGATTTATCAGGGCTCAACCTCGAGTGGCTCTTTCGAATGCTAAAACCAATCTTACCAGCATACTCATTGTAAAATCCGTATGCATCCGCTTCTGACTTGAATGCCATCCCGACTTCAGGAACAATTGGTGATGATGTAATGTTCGTATCATCCACCTACGTTCAAAGCTATATTAATTGTACTGATCTAAAGCCCATGATTTTTGCCACAACACAGATGATTGAAACTCATACCTCTACTTCGCTAGGAGGGACGCTGGCACTCATGGCTGCCTCATCACCAACGGAGGCTGGTGCAACGACATGCTCGCGAGAACCATCTGGGGACAAGGACGGTGCAAAGAATCGAGCTTGTTCGTCCATGGCCATGTCCACACCGGCGAAGGTGGGCACGACAGCTGCCGGCGTGATCATGGGGTTCTCTCCTTCCCGACGGAAGGCATGCGTCGGAGACGACATGCGATCTCCCGAAAACTGATCTAGCACTACTAGGAAACATGCCATTAGTGGCGCACCGAAAATGCTTTCTGTGGCGCATGAAGAATGCGCTACAGTTATCTTGCCACTAAAATATATTTTTGTGGCGCATCCTTGGCGATGCGCCACAGAAATCCCAGGTTTCTGTGACGCACCCCAGAGGGTGCGCCAAAGAAATATTTCAGTGGCGCATTCCTCTGTAGTGCACCACAGAATTACATGCGCCACAGAAAACAAAATACATGCGCCACAGAATAATTTACAGTTATTCTGGAATTGCTGTTGCCTGCTGTATAAATACAGGTATATTACAGGAAATACAGGTATATATACAGGATTTATACAGATATAATAGAAACAATAATATATTTGACACGGTATATGAAAACAGACACATTACTATGTCATCACATTACTTGGAGCCCGAGATACATAAATATAGTGACAAGTGCCGAATATTTACACAAGTTATGATACAAAAGTTCATCGATCATGTCACACGTTACAAGTGAAGTTCACCGCCTAAACTAGGATCAAATAGAAATAGAGTACATCGGCGATGATGGTGAGCAATAGCGGGACCACGATCATGGAGCCTTCTTCTTGAGCGGCGCCGGGAACGGTTTACACATCTCCTTCGTCGTCCACGTCCTGGTGTCCTGCTGAGCCTCTAGATGTTCTTCGATGTCCCTCTGGCACAACCCTGGAGATGGATTGGGATATATATTGGTTAGTAATATAAATAGAGTATGATTTATTCATCGAAGTGGATAAGGTCTATAATAAAGAAAATAAAGAAGCACTTGTTGCGAGTGAGGCAAGTCTTTCTTTTATAATACATCGTCCTACCTATGGCCTTGTGGAAGGACCCCGGATTTGTGCTGACATCTTCGACGATGATTTGCGATAGCTCCATCTGGATGCGATGGAAGTCTTCTCTAAGCTCATCATCGGTGATATCCCCCGCAGATTTGGTCCATTCTAAGAGACTAGATGGCATCCTCATTTTTTCTGCATCCCGGACCAACCCTTTAATGTGATGGAGGACGTAGAAGGCCTCCTTCACGCTGCCAGGCTGCTGCTTGATGCAATGGAACTCGGTCCCATGCCTGAACCGGTGTTTCTTGTCCCTTGTGAAATATTCCCCCTTCTTTTCGAAGGGGCCTCCCTTTTGGGCGTAGCCCTCGAGAGCCTCATCTAGAACACCCTTTATTCTGGTGTAGTCTTTCTTCCTATCCAAACTCCCCGAGTCGAAATAAGTGGCAATGGACCACTTCGGGCTTAGGACAATGAGTATGCAATACTTGTCCCTGGTCAACACACAATTGAAACGGAATGTTGGAAAGGATCAGCAATGGAAGAAATCGATAAGAAAGCATAAGATACGATGGCGGCGAGCGGATGTGTACTTACTCGGGAAAGAAAGGCAGAAGAAGGGTGTTCTTCCTCTTGTTGGTCAGCATGAACCTCTGGAGGTACTCCTTCGCCATGGTCCGTGTCCTTGATCCTTCCACCAGCTGGTTGTCACGCATGTAGTAGGGATCCACTACCGCGACGTACGGGGTATTATCTCTCCCGATCTTCATCGCCATATTGAGCGCGTATAGGCGGACCATGTTATAGTCCAGCCGTCTAGAGTGAAACAGGTTGAAGACGTCCTCGAAAGCTATGAAGAACAGATCCGTCGGGGCTTCATGGACGAAGTCCAAGTCCTTTGGCACCTGGGCCGTGAACACCGGGTAACTTGGATTCGCGTCTCTAAGAAGCATGCCCTCTAGCATGAAGATACTTTCATGCAAAGTGTGCATGGGTCCTTGTGCGAGGCGGAGCAGCTCCGGAGGCAGTATCGGTTTACCAGCTTCATGAAGTCGGGTCAAGCCATCCGCACGGGGTGGTACCATGTCTTCAAGACCCCGGATAGTCTTAGGAGCTGGCTGGCTCGCAGAGGCGCCTGGCCTACTTCTCTTCCCGTGCTTCTTCTTCTTCATCTCTGGGGATTGCACTCCCTCCTTAACGAACTTGAAGATTGTGCCAGGGCTGAAAACGTTAGCCGGTTGAGACTGAATTCCGGCCTCCGGAGGCGTGTCTTGAGATAAACCATGGAAGGTCAGGCGCTGCGTGCATGTACTGGGACGAGCAGGTTGACCGTGGTGAGCGCGGAACGGTTCCTCATCCATATGTACATCCGGCATGAACAAATCTTGGGTGGCGCCAGTGTTGATGAAGACATTGACGTCGATATTATCGTCATCATCGTCGTTTCCACCAAGTTGAGGTGCAACGGCTTTGTCTTTGGACGGTTGCAGTTCAGACGTCCCCAACAGTTGTTTGTGTCGGTTGGTGGCGGCGACGACCGGCGGCTCCTGCCGTGTGGTGGCGACGACCGGCGTTTCCTTCTGGGTGGTGGCGACGGCTGCTTCTGGCGCCGATTCCTTCACAACAAGTTTTCGTGGCGGCCTCGTCGAGGGCCGAACGATCGGGGGCCGGCGCTTTGAGGTGGCGCCGGTGGTGCGCTTGACCCCCCCAAGACGAATCTGGGTCTTCGGCCATTCGAGGACCCACCTGGGGCATTCTCCAAGGACCAAGTGTTCATCGGCTCCCGGAGGTTGCATGGGGGGTCGATGTAACGAAACTCAGGCACTACCGCAGTCAACCTGACCTTCATCACGGCCTCGCTCATTCTAACGTTGTGCATATCCCGGGTCAAAGGTTGTATGAGAGTGCCCTCTGCGACTTCCTTCAACTCGCCGCCGGCCCCCACCGTATGCAGGAGTATGCAAGGCATGTCCTGGGAGTCAACACATGTTGGGCATCATGAGACATGGCAGTCATCAAAGGCGCATAGTTATAGAAGATGCCGCGGACTAACTAATTAGTTACCTTGGTGATGGCGTCGAGCTCGGCAATTGTCGAGACAAGGGCGCCGGTGCCGGCGGCCGGCTTATCATTCTCCGGCCGCTCGTGTGCATTCACCGCCGCCACCGGCAGCGCCTTGGTATCTTCCGCGGTAGGGGGCGCCAGTGGAACCAAATGGAGCGGCTGCTGCGCCGCGGTGTTGGGCGGCGGGGTCACCAGGTCCGGCGACACGTTATGGCTGGAGGTGCTGCCGGTGAAGCTGGGCACGTGTATCGGCCCCTGTCGACCTGCCGCGTTCTAGGCAGCTATCCCCTCCATCAACCCAGCGGGTAACATCGCCCGGAGCTTCTCCTCCACTAACTGGTCCACCATGGTGGAGTCCACTTTCTCCTGCTCTAGTGACTCCACCTTCTTCTTTAGCTCCACCACCTCTTTATCCTTACTCGACTTCCTCCTCTCCTTTCTCCTCTCG
The DNA here is from genome assembly GCA_947311845.1 of Poa pratensis. Classification (NCBI taxonomy): domain Eukaryota; kingdom Viridiplantae; phylum Streptophyta; class Magnoliopsida; order Poales; family Poaceae; genus Poa; species Poa pratensis. The sequence continues at coordinate 85,472,662 of CAMZMU010000038.1, read as the reverse complement.
GTGTCCGTGCTGTAATACTGGAGGAACTTCATGCTCGTACCAAAGCCGGACACACGGCCAGCTGACGGTCATCGCCCTGTTGAAGGTCGTGTCCCATGGCTCCGTCGACCCCTGGGACGACGGGCCGGCCTCATCGTCAGCCTTCAACTCTTTCTCCTGTGCAGACAAAGGAAATTTAGGTGAACCCATTTAGAAATATGACTTCGTTATCTAATTAGATCAACGCAATGGACTTTGAGATATCCGCGGTAATTAAATTCCTTACCAGCACTTTCTCGAATTCCCTCACATTGGTATCGTCGGTGACGAATTCCCCCGTCCCCTCCTTCAGATAGTAGCGGGACCGGACAAAGTTCCTAACCTACTCGTTTGTGATTTTGTGCCAGGGGTTCTCTTTTCCCATCTTTGCAACCTCGGCATCCTCCTTGTCCCAAATGGGTTGTTTTCCTCGGTAACCACCGCTTCCCAAACGGTGGTTACCTATGTTCAGGTCCCGCATATCCTTCCCCCACTTGGTCCATTTTTTAGCCTCCTCAGTTTCCAAGGACAACTTGAATGCCTCGAACTCTTCTTGGTCGAGCATCGGCTCTTTGACCCTTATCTCCTCCCAGCTCTGACCCTTATCGATCTTCTTCTTCACCCGGGATTTCCAGCTGCTCAAGGCGGTGCTCATCTTCGTGATGGCTAAACTGTCCACCTTTTTGTTGAACGGCTCCGGGAACGTGTATTGTTGCTGAAGCTTCTGGAGGAGGTGTACGACCAAAGCCTCATTGTCCGTGCTTCTAAGGTCCTTCGTGTTGATCGACACGCTTTCACGAAGGATGCACCCTAGTTGCATGTTGTACCCTTTGGCAAGATGCTTAGGCTCCACTGGTTGGCCACTTGGCGTGACCTCAGTGAACACGTCTGTGACGTTGGCGAGCGCTTGTGGTGTCCGATCCCTCCTTGGCTTCTTCTGCTTCGGAGCGGTCGGGTTACTGCCACCACCGCCATCCGTGTGGTCTCCGCCATCGGTGGTGGTGTCATCCTCATGGCCGCCACTAGCAGCTCCATCGGTGGCTTCGGCGTCATCCTCTTGCTCATCGTCGGCACTGTCGCCACCACTAGCAGCTCTGGCGGCCTCCGCCTCCTCCATCATCCGGGACATCTGCCAGAACGGCTTGTTGTCCTCTCTAGCTTCTTCTTCGACGCTCATGTGCTTAGAAGGGCCAGATCCCGACATGTTTGCACTGCATTAATAAAAAGAGGCAAAAGGTTAGTACAACAAATACAAGAATAAACCACTTAATTTAGTACTAAGATACCCCGGCCCATGCATTAGTCGCAATACCCCATATGTCCCTTTTTTAGCAAAGTCATGCCAAAATTCACGAAAAATTTCGGCATGACCTTTTCTAAAAAAGGGACATATGGAGTACCCGAATTTGCCGGAACGGAAGTTAATCGACGTTCCGGCAATCTCAAGGGCCTCTCGGGGTACCTGCAAGCATTTCACAAAAAATACACATCTCCGGCCGGCATATCCGGCCGGCATCTCCACGACACGATGGCCGGAGCACAAACACGACACGATGGTCGGAGCACAACCACGACACGATGGTTGTGGACATATATATATATCCATCAAATATCATGGCCGGCATAGCTGGCCGACAACAGCATCACATCAACACAAATAATGTTTGCCGGCATAGCTGGCCGGCAACAGCATCACAAACAACCACGACACGATGGTCATGGTAGCACAGAACACATGATCACCGGAGGTTTTCGACGAAATGCTCATCAAAGAGGAACTGTAGTCGAAGCCGGTGGTCTGCACAGGAAAAACATAAGAATATGTTAATTTAGCTTGTAACTGAATCTTTACATTAATTTAGCTAACTAGCAGCAAATTAAAATATACAGCTATGATGTTGCCGGTTTTTTCATCTCCTAGGATTCATCTCCTAACCTAACTCTAACCTAACTCTAACCTAACACTGACCTAGCAGCAACCCAAACCCAACAAAAGGTAGCAGCAAAATAGCCAAATCGTAACTAGGAATTTCGTCAAACACGTTGTGTGCAGGGTTCGGTAGGGGAGGGAGGAGGGAGAGAAGGGAAGCAAACCTCGGGGAGGGGAGGGAGGGGAGGTCGAGGACGGTCGTGAGCACCCGTGGGCGTAGGGGAGGTCGCCGGGCTTGGTGGGCGGGGGCGGCGCAGGGATGGGCGCGGCGGCGAGTTGGGGACGGGGCAGGGATGGGCGGGGGCGGCGTGGCACGGGCGGGGATGGGGCAGGGATGAGCGCGGCACGGGCGGGGGCGGCGCAGGGATGGGCGCGGCGGCGAGTTGGGGCTGGGGCGGCCGGCGTCGGGGAGGTGGCGGCGTCGATGGCGAGGGTGTGGAGGCGCAGCGCGAGCGTGGCTGGACAGTTTGAAGATTTGGGAAGAGAGAGGCCGCGCGGGGGAGGGTCCACAGGTAAGTGGTGCACAGAAGTTTCTGTGGCGCATCCCCCAGCTGATGCGCCACAGAATTGTAGAATTCTGTGGCGCATCCGTTAGCGGATGCGCCACAGAATTTAGTGGCTTCGGATTTAAAACATGTGTGCTGCTGTAGTTTGACAAGAACAGCAAGAGACCTAAATGGTTATCTTGTAAAACCTGTACTTGGACAGCCAGGGGTCGAATCCTGGCTGTCTCACTTTTTTCTCAACTTCTTTTCAACTTTTTTGGTTCAATTTGGTTAAATTTGGTTCAAAAAATACACACAATGTCTCATACATATTCAGTTCATTTAATACATATATATACTCTTGCATTGTCTCACACACAATGTCTCATACATATTCATTGTATACATATATATGCTTGCATTGTCTCTCTCACACACACACAAAATTAAATACACCAAAAAAGTCTCTTCTTCGTCCCGGCCGGTTCCGAGCTAGTTTCTCTTCTTTCCCTTCTTCGCGGTTGAATACTTTAGGCCGGGCACCTTGAGATTTCTTCGCGTGAACGGACAACCTTTAGTAGGTAGGGAAGTCTTCCTTCTTTGTGTACTAGTAGTAGGCATGTCGAAGTACTTGTCGAATTCCTCCTCGATCTTCGGATCGCTTTCCAAGTCTTCCTTGTTGGCGTCTCCTTCCATTCCGATGATGCTCCTCTTGCCCCTCCTCGACAACACGGTTAGCCTTTGAAGGGTCGGTAATGAAGAAGCATTGCTCAACTTGGCTAGCAAGTACCCATGGCTCATTTTTCGCGGGGGCGTTCTTCGATTTGGCATCGGGTATTACCATGGTGGTGAAATACCGGCCTTCTTTGACGACGTCCTTGGCCCATCTCACACGAAACATTGGCACCGACTCTCCACAGTAGTTGAGCTCCCATATCTCCTCGATCCTTCCGAAAAATCTTTCCTTGACAGTAGCCTCGTCATCGCCGTAGGATAGTATAGTTACTCCTGAGTTTTGAAATTCGCTAATCCTATCCTTTTCCTCGGTGTTGAATCTGAAACCGCTGATGTCGTACGACTGATAGGTCCTTACGTTGTGCCCGGGGCCCTGTGATAAGGAGAATATGAGTTTTTCATCTTCCGTAGATGGCGTTTTGCTCTTTGCTTCAAGAAGTTGTCTTTTCTTGAACCAACGCGTGAAGGTGGAGTTGTGCTCTCTGATTAAGTCTCCCTTCTTCCTCTGTCGGCCCAGGTCGATGTAATTCTGCTCGATTAAGATTTTGTGCTCTTCCACCCAAGGTTCGATCAATTGTAAGTGTTGTAGCACGACCCGGTGAGCCCTGTCGAAGTCGTCTTTTCGACCATGAACGCCGACAAAGAGTGAGCGGTAGCCCTCGCGGTGACCATATCCATCGAGCCTGCCGAGGTGCTTCCTGGTGGGCAGACCAACATCCTGGTTCTCGGTGCTTAGATAATTCTGACAAAAGGAGATGCACTCGTAGGTTAGAAAGCCTTTGGCCATGCTTGCGTCTGGACAGGCCCTGTTGCGAACGTATCCTTTCATGACACCGTTCTGCCTTTCGAACGGCATCATGTAGTGCAGGAACGTCGGCCCGAGCTGCCTGATGTCATCAACGACATGGAGAAGGAGATGCACGCAAATATCAAAGAATGCGGGCGGGAAGTAAATCTCGAGCTCGCATAGTATCAGCACGATCTCTTCCTGTAGCTTGTCGAGCTGCTTCACGCCGATCGACTTCCTGTTGATGACGTCGAAAAAGTTGCAAAGGGCAAGCAGCGTATCTCGGACGTGCTCGTCCATTATCCCTCGGATCGCAACGGGAAGTATCTGCGTCATCAGCACGTGACAATCGTGAGACTTCATCCCGCTGAACCTCTTCTTCGTTGCGTCCAGATATCTGCTGATCTTCCCCGCGTAACCGTGAGGAAATTTGACTCCTAGGAGGCACCTGTAAAACTGCTCGAGCTCCTCCGGACTCATAGTGAAGCAGGCAGCGGGAAGCACCGCCGTGTTCTTTTTTACCCTTTTGCGGCGACCTTGAGTCCCTTCCGTCTGATCATCATCATCATCGTCGTCATCACTATCGGGTGCCTGAAGATCTTTCCTGACGCCAAGCCATTTCAGATCGTATCTTGCTCTCGTCCCATCCTTGCCCTTTTCTGGCATGTTGGAAAGAGTGCCAAGCAGACTCTCGGTGACATTCTTCGTGATGTGCATCATATCGAGGCTATGTGGCGTCTTGAGGACCTTCCAGTACTCCAAGTCGTGGAAAACAGACCTCACTTTCCATACACCCAGCAGCGGATCTACCCTCGGTCGCTTCTTTCCCGGCGCAGGGCACTCCTCCCAATTTTTCAAAAGCTCGTCGATTTCGGTGCCGCTCCTCGGGCGCGGGGCTCTTTTGGGCTCGTGTTCACCATTGAACAGCTCACCGCGTTTCCTCCACAGGTGATCCATGCGAAGCCACCTTCGAGCCCCTGGGTACACGGTTTTCGAAGACCCGAGATCCCTCGGTATCACTAGTACAGGAAACCTTACCTGTGGCGCACATAAAAGAGCTACCAGTGGCACACGGGACGTGCGCCACTGTAGCTCCGCCAGTGGTAAGTGGTTATCTGTGGCGCACGGCTCGTGCGCCACAGGTAACACGACTTATCTGTGGCGCACAGGACCGTGCGCCACAGATAGCCTAGACCGTGCGCCACTGGTAGTCTCCGTGGGACACCTATCTCAGTTATCAGTGGCACACAGCACAGACAGTGCGCCACTGGTACGTTGAATACCAGTGGCAAACACACTACTGTGCGCGCCACTAGTAGTCATTTGAGAATATTAAAAAATATACTACTAGTGGCGCACCGGCTAAATATGTGCGCCACTAGTAACAATTTATGAATTAAAAAAAATCCATAAATGGTTTATTCCAAAAAACAATGATTTGTTGCAAAGTTTCACATCACGATATTCACAAATAAATAGAATTACAGCCCACGCTTATTTTCTAATACATTCATACATGTCATAATTTCAATAGTACAAATACACTATGACAACAATCAATATAAGTCTATCAGATGGTACAAATGATTGCCGCAGTGACGATGTTGTCGCTGCCGCCGCAGCCTCCTGTCGATGTCATCGTTGCTGCCGCAGCCTGGTGCCGATGCCACAACCTGGTGTCGATGCCAACATCTGCAACAAGAAATCAAGTATGAAATCAAGTCTAGTGTCACAAGAAATGCAAGTGCAGATCACAAGAAATGCAAGCACAAATGCATGAGTCTAGCACAAATAGCACAAGTGATTACTATACAGTGTTCCCTTGGACAATTACATGGTGTAATATAGAATGGATTACATCAAACACATCAAACGCCTCATCTGTTTTCATAATCACGATTGTTCATATGCTGGGTTTCTTGACTGATCTAGGTTGCTCTAGGTTGGCTGATAGTATCCAGAGCAAGTACACTACATATGCTGGGTTTCTTGACTGATCTAGGGCAGTCTAAGTCTCTTAATTTGCTAGAGTATCCTTTAAGTATTTTATCTCTCTAGATCAGACATGAGTATCCAAATGCAGGGCGGGAGCAGAGATGCTCCACAACAAAAGTTCATAGAGGACAGTAACATCATCTTGTCATGGAATTTTGACATACTAACAAATAATAATAGCGGAGACAGGAAACTTCAATGGAAATAACAATGTAGTCGAGGTCTATCTATTGAATATGCTATATGATAATCCTTTTCAGCCTTAGAAGGTGAAACTATGTGTACACAAGGTGCATATAATTCACAAAAAGAGCCCAGGACTCTCTGCTTAGTGCAGAACAGCATGTACAGTACAACTGCATGGTGATCCAACAAAATCTGCATGGCATCGTCCTGCTGATGTTTAGTGGCAACATGCAATGCTGTACAACTCAACAACTCTAGCAAGAAATTGGAGAAGGGAATTGGACCAGGACTTCTTGTCGGCTTTAGGTTCAAGCTAATTACCAGTCCAAAATTAACTACTTGGAAAGATCAAGTGAGCAACACAGTTTTGTCAAAATCACAAGTACACAGGTCAAACCTCTACACAACACAAGAACAAAATCGTACGTGGCTTGCTGAAACATGTGAGATCAGACAAGGAGATGGGATTTTCTTTTCCTTGGGAGACATGCAAGAGTACTGCCTATTCAGTTAAGAAAGCAAAATATATAGAGATTGCATGTTGTTTTTTAAGTGACAGCACTATATGCATAAAAGGGACAGAGTTCTGGAGAATGTGTCAAGTAGTTAACCAAAGCCAGCTAATTGTACTAGGAGTTACTGTAAGCAAACACAAATTATCTAGTGTAGTATGGCACTCAATAGCTGAACTGTAAGCAAACAATAAATTTACTAGGAGTTACTGTAAATCATGGTACAGCAAAAACGATTCAAACAACTACAGCAATCAGAGAATCAATGAAATATTACACCACAGCAAGGCCTGCACTACAGACCTTTAAATTTCAGTCATCTCATAACTCTACCTAATTTACTCTACAAGTTCCAACTATCCTCAAACGTGTACAAGAGAAAACATGTACCATGTAATCTCACATTCTACCTTATCCATACAGCACTAAATTTAATCATAAAGATAAACAGCATTGATATTGTCAGTTCTCAGGTTGTTTTTCCATGGACAATTTGATCAAAAAATCTATGTTGCTCTGATCTGTAATATAGGCAGCTACCAGTACCCAAGTAACTCAAATCTGAGGCTAAGACTAAGCAATTTTACATTGACCACAACAGGAACAGTCTACAGGAGAGGTGACACTCACCAAGAACGGAGAGGCGCCAGCCTTGCAGAGGGGCGCAGCAGCAGGATGCGGGCGATGGCGCAAGGGTGCGCCGAGGCTGTCGACGGAGACCATGGGCCCGGCGGGGTCGGGGGTGGAGGAGGCGGGGGAGTCGACGGCGAGCGCGCGCTCGAGCGCGGCGAGCTGGCCGGAGAAGGCGGAGGCGGAGCGGGCGAGGTCGGGGTGACGCTCGAGGAAGAAGGCCGAGAAGGCGGAGACGAATCCGGTGGGGAGGAAGGGGTCGTCGTCGTTGTTGGGGGGCGGGGAGGAGGCGAGGTCGGGGGTGACGAGGGGGAGCGGGTGGATGGATTGGAGGAGGGGGAAAGAAGGGGTGGGTGTGGAGGGGGAAAGAAGAGGTGGCGCTCGAGGACGAGGCCGACGCGGGGAAGGATCTCGTGGCCTCCGGCGCCGGCGAGCAAGCCTGGCCGGGCCTCGGCTCGATCTACTCCAGGAGCGGCCGTGCCGCCGCTCGATCTACTCCGACGCTCACGCCCGGCGGTAGCACGAACTCCGGTGGATCCATGCCGGCGGACGACAACCGCCTAGGGCTGGAGGATGGGGGATCCGGGCGGCGCGAGGTCGAGCAGCCTTTCTGTGGCGAGAAGAGAGAGTGTCGGGGGAAGGAGAAGAAAGAAAGAAAAAAAAGGGAGAGAGGGAGCAGGATAGAGACGACGGCGTGTTGTGTCGTAGGCCCTCTCTGTCAGTGTGCCCCGCGCGGCCAACTCAAAATATCTGGCAAAACTTACCTGTGGCGCACGGCCCAACTCGTGCGCCACAGGTACTCTAATTACCTGTGGCGCACAGCTCATTACCTGTGGCGCACGTGGATGCTTGTGCGTCACTGGTATTCTCTTTCCTCACAAGCAAATCTGTGGAAATTTACCTGTGGCGCACCACCATCCTTGTGCGCCACAGGTAATAATTTACCAGTGGCACACAAACATCTTGTGCGCCACAGGTAACTTTTCCACAGATTTGTCAAAACAGGAGAGAGAATATCAGTGGCACACAAAATCGTTGTGCGCCACAGATAAGTTTTCACGTATAAGGTTTTCCCTACGTAGCTGGAGATGCGGGGTATCATCCATGCACCTGACACATGCGCAGAATTCGTGGCCTACCTGGGCCGATACATATGAGCAACCAGGATAGTCCTGCACCATCGTGAACAACGCAGCTCTCATGTCGAAATAATCTCCAGTGTATGCATCCCACGTACGGCCACGCACCACCTAGCCGATGACGAAAAGCAAGATGCAGCTCGCCGCCGCCTACCACCAACTCTCCACGGGTCCCTCCGGCCGTCGAAGCATCCAAGACGAGGTCTCAAGACCAGAAACGCCGACCTCGTCCGATCCCACGAGGCATCAAGGTTTCCCTCGGAAGCTTCCAGGCAAAGAACCGAGAAAAAAAATCACCTCAACGACGTCTTCAAGAAGAATGCGGCGCCCCGGGGCGTCGCCGTCACCTGCCCTGAACGGCAACCAGGGCAAGGCTTTCGCCCGGTGATGGTTCTCGAAGCTGCAACCCGCCTGAAGGACCGGCCAGACCACCGCCGCAAACCCGCACACAGACCGCCAGCCCCACGCGCCCGACGTCTGAGGCCACAATCGGAACTAGGCGCCGGGGCCTAGAAACCGCCTCGCGCCGAGCCACCTCCTTGCTCGCAGCGACGAACACCGCCATCCGGGGCCGCTGCCCCGGCTTCCGGGCACCACGCCAAGCCGCAGCCCAGCGGGAGCCCACCATGGTCCGCCCGTGAACCGCCGCGAAGAAAGCGCAACGGCCGCCGACGAAACCGTCGGAATTGAGCAACCGAGCTCAGCCCCCCGCACGCCGCCACGCCTAGGCTCCCCGCCGCATCGACAAGAAGTGTCGGTCCGGATCATCACCACCAGCAAACCCCGATTGCCAAGGAGAGAGCAAACCCGGCACTGCCAGCCGCCACCGCCAGCGGGAGAGCCACGCACGCCACCAAAACCGACCACCACCACCACCAGATGCAGGCCATGGCCGTGAGCGTCCACGACCAACCGCACCCGAGGCCATGGCTCCACTCAGGCCCAGATCGGGCCCGCCGCTGCACGCGGACGCCGCGCCGCCACCAGGCGGCAACGCGCCTCCACGGGCTGCTCCTCCTCCGCTGCTCCGCAGCTCCGCCTCGCGCCGCCGCGACCGGCAGAGCTCGTCGCGCCGCCTCCTGCCCGGGGCCGCCGCCCCGGCCTCCTATCTCCGCCGCGTCGAGCGCCGCCGGAGGCTCCCCGCCCGCCCTTTGGGGGACGAGGCCCGCGGCCAGCGCCGGCGGCAGCGGCGGCGAGGGGTGAGCGGGGGAGATGCGCCGCCGGCTCTAGGGTTTGTCGCCCCCGAGGTCGCCGGAGAGGCGACACGGGAGCCTTTCGATCACAAAGAATGGCATTGCAACCAGGCAATCTCTTCTTGCAGCTGCTCCTTTTCCCCTCAATCCCAGCGGCGACGACACAACCGACGTCTCCTCTCGTTCTGGCTCTCTGTCTCTGCGCCTCTCGCGGCCCCGATACGTCCGGATTTCTGCTCTCCCATGGCTTCCCAAGGTATTTATTTACTCACTCCTTGGGATTTTTTGGATTCATTAGGAGAATTTTGTTACTCTAACTCGTTTTTCCTGGATTAAACCAACCTATTCTGTATCTAATACGACGTGATGGATGCCCTCCTCCTCCGTGCAAGGGAGGTTGCCGCAATCACCGGAGCTGACGCTGGCAGCGACGAGGAAGCCCTCGGCCCAGTCCCATTGCATGTCTCACCTCCTCCGTCCAAGCAAAATCGTATGTTTCTCTCTGACCCCGCTTCTGTGAAGCACTGCTGGTCCTCCACGCTGATTGTTCATTCTCCAGTAAAGCAAACCTGCTGGAGCAACTTCTCATGAAGTCATGGTGAAGTTTTGTGACATTTTCTTCTGGAAAAATAAGAACAATTAACCATGTCAATATATATGCCAGTGCCCTCTTTGCTCACAATACATACTGTATTTTGGAGATTTATAAATGTATACCAACGTATCATAGATTGAAAATTTGATCTATTCAATTTTACATGCAATCCATTCTTCTGCCCTGCTGTATAGGAGATGTATTCATGTACTTTTTTTTTGGCAAAAGTAGATATATCTTGCAGTTATCTGTCTTTGTACAGAGAAAATAAAATCGAGACTAGGTTTACAAGTTTGCAAATATAAAATGTTAGCGACATTATATTTTGTTGATATGTTTATATGATCTCTATAAACTTCGCTGCTAGATTAGTTGCATGGTCAGAAACTAATTTTCAGTTTCAAGTGTTTGCTTCATATACAAAACAATCTGTTATTAACCTTTGTTCCAGGAAGACTAGGTGTGTCGCTGCTGCCATTGTCACCACGCCTGGCGCATGTCGCAGATGTGAGCTTGGTAGCCCATGAGTGGCAGTGCCGATCCCCCTGCCTCGACCTTGCGCGGCGACTTATTAGTTCGTCTGATTCCTTTTCCACTACCACACAGCATTGCTATGTTATTTTCCATGTCGGATAAAGTTAAGGAAATACTCTAAGACTTGTTCAGGTTTGTAAAAAAATTCATGTTGAAAATTGCAATATATATGCTTGCTCTTTATGAATCCAACTCTCTTGCCATGTTCACAATAAAGGTCACTTACTAGATTTAGTTGGGAGCTAAAAGAATGCACATATCACATACGTAGAGTGTTATCATGTGTTGTATGGTTGCTGGCTGTGACAAGAGTACTTCTTTGTGATTTTTTTTGCTGGTCCTGAAACTTCTATGTAGCTTTGTGTTGATCTATATTCGTTGTAGCAATGACTGGTCAAAATATTTGTGCTTCCTTCCTTTTCAAATAATTATATTAGGAATGTCATTACGTATATTTTTAATTGAGAGAAAACAAGACTTTGCAAGGATGGCCTGGTTGGAACATCAATATGACGTGACAAATATAGGAGACGCTAGCCTGCTACTTATTTGAAGACTATCGGGAAAGAATTTGTACTTGATAACAAACAAAAGATGTTTTAACTACATTAACAATTGCTAAATTGTGTGTTTAGTATCGAGAGGAATTTTGAGTGTGAATTTGTTCATACCAGATTAAATATACTCAAAAGTACACTATACTTTAAATATATTAAACTTCTCAACTAAATTCAGTATGTTTTCATCAATTCATGACATTCTATATTCTTAATAGACTGGCGCGGCAACGCGCGCCTAAATGATCTAGTAGGCAAAAAAATCCACACAAGGCGCTAGCTGTTTTCAACAAAAGCTTGCTATAACTACAATACAAACAAAAGGGCATGCTCAATGACATAGTTAGTTACAAAGACCGGAACGCAAAAAAAAATGACAACTCTACAGAAATAATTTGTACTTCTAATCTCGACCCTATTAGAGCCCTCGAAATTTCTCAAAGCAGTTTATTCTTGACTTATATAGACATAAGAAATTTTTAAGTTGAAGCAACAAAGAATTTAGGGCCGAACCATAGGTCTGGCAAACAGCACGACCCGTCCAGGACCCAAGCATGCTTGTAATAGCTACACTATTACTCCCTCCGTACCATAATACAAGATGTTTTAGATATTTCAATTCGGACAATATACATATTTATCTAGACGTATTTTAGTGTGTAGATTCTTTGATCCATACATAGTCCATAGCTGAATACCTAAAACATCTTATATAATGGTACGCAACAAGTAGTTCTTAGGCCTACAGTTGTAATGAACATTTTGAAGAAAAAAATCCAATCTCTGGAAGCAAGTACACACCACATGCTAATAGAGACATAGAAATAAACCATTCTCATTTTGTGGCCACTAGTTTAGTTAAGTTGCTAGTCCCTGTCTTACGAATGTCCAACAATTTAATTGGACTATATTTCTATAATTTGTGGACCCAGTGGCTTAATTAGTATGTTTAATTCATGTGTTAAGAGGATTTTTATTTGACGAAACAAGCATGACCACTTGTACATATGGTTTATTATTAAATTGACATAATTCATAAAAAGTTCGACGCACATAGCGTATAACAAATGTCAAATAATAATAAAATTAATATTGAGTCATACTGTTATGTGCATAAATAGGAATATTACTTAGGTTTGTATCTTTATAAAACAAATTATAAGTAAGTATTAAAGTCTAGTATAAATGTTACTGTTTAAACTTGGCCCGGGCCCAAAAAGTGTTATGGTGATGTTTTGTGTTAGTTATACTGAAAATTAAAAACTGGAAGTTTTCTTATTTCAAAACAAATTAGAAATTTAGAACAAACTGACATGCATTTGAGTATGTACATATTGTCCTCGCTATTTTCTAGTGCATGCACAAACAAAATAAATAGTATCGATGGTCGAACTCATGTAGAACGGGAGAGAGAGAGTTTTGGGGGAAACCTCTGTATTGAGAGTCTTGCCATCACCAACAACACCAAATTCAGTTAGGGTGACACTATGGGGTCGACACACGGTGGATGCCATGTCTTCGCAATATACTCCAGATACGCTGGACCACTGTGTCTCAACTATGGTTATGAGAACGAGAAGGAATCGAAATACCGATACGGATCTCCTCATCTTGCGTCAATGCGACAGATCTTCCTTCATCCTCTTCGTCTCTGTCCGATACGGGTCAGAGCCAGCTTCAATGCGAGACGTGTGTAGGGTACTGCCGAGGCAATGGCTTTGCACATACGTCGGTTAACGAGATGAGTGCCTGCAGCTAGAGCTTCGGTCAGAATGACTCGGGAAGGTGGGCATGAAACATGAGCGTGGCGCAAAGGAAATGGGCAGACAAAAATAGGAGTGTTGTAGTTGTAGGGTGTCGATCGGTCTTGGGCTGTAGGGTGCAGTGTTGTTCGAATTCCAACTGAGCAATAGTTAAAAATTCTAACTGGCTTGGAGGCAAAAAAAATCGATGGCTCATTGCCACGCCCATGCTCATTAGCTTATGGTCAAGAAAAATGGATTCAGTTATTGACTGTTCGTGCTAATCGGTCTGTGCATGTTCAATGGCCGCACAAACGTCGGCCTATGCACTGTTAAATAAGAAATACTCCATATAACAAGGAATACACCGAGAGAGGTGTTTTGGAACCTGAGCTACATGGAGCTCATTTATGAAAAAATCAATATCAGCATTTTCTAGCTTCCAAAAATCGCGAAAACAATCCCAGATGTAGATAGTTTCAAGATCTATGATCATGCAAAATTACAACTCGAAATTCGTTGTATTATGGTCTGGCCAAAAATGACAAATAGGTGGATCTGGGTGGTAAACAGTACACTGATTCAAAAGTTGAAAATTTGCCCGATTTGTCTTTTTTTGTTTAGCCCAAGAATACAGTAAAGTTCAAGTTAAAAAATTGCACGATTGTAGATCGCGACAATATCTACATCTAAAAAAAAACACGATTTTTGGAAAGTAAAAAGTGCCGATTTTGAATCTTGAAAAAAATAGCTACATGTAGCTCGGGTTCCATTTGAAATTTTTGGGAATAGGTGGTAAAGTATAGGAAGGCCCAACAGCAAATTAGCGATTAACCTAAAACTTGCCCATTTGAAGTTGGCCAAACGAGAACACATGGCCTTCCGCAGACCGCAGTTTTGCCCAAGAAAAAAGAAACCGAGCGACCACGTTTACCCATCGACCCATCGTTATACTCTGGCCTCATTTTTGTATATAGGGGGCTCATTTTTAAAAAATTCACGTATTTCCATAGTGGGCCGCCTATAAAATGGACATTACCATGGAAAATAGCGCTAATTGTTCACATCACTCTAAGTAATTGTCTAATGTGTTTGTTCCACCTAAAAAAGAGTCAAATCACATTAATAAAACTGGATGAAGATTGAAGAATGATGAGCTGTTTTGCAAAATTTATAGATATTATTGCTACTCCCTCCGTTCAAAATTATAATATGTTTTAGATTTCTCTCAAAAAAATGTTTTAGATATTTCAATATGGCCTAAATACTAACTGAAATATTGGGCACATGTTTCGTGATAAGAAGACACTCATCAGAGGTTGAGAGGATTTGGTTGGTGGCTAACAAATTGGTTGTAATCCTTTCATTTTATTTTTATTTTTATTTTAAGGAACAGTTCATGACTAACAAACTGTATGTGAAAGTATGTGAGATGGCCGTTCCAATTCGTGTGTGGGTCTTTTTTTAAGGTAATTTGAGGCTTTGTGTTGGAAAAGAGAAAAACGAAAAGTGTTAGTCCTCTAATAGCTAAGATGATCTTTTAGCAAGATACTAAGATAGATAAGACTTTTTTGTTCTCCATGTACGAAATATGTTCTCCTAATCACATGTTTATTAGTTTAATTTTAATCAACCCATAATTTAGAAGCATGCAAACAATGATTGCTAAATAAGTAAATATAAGCTAAGAGATAATTTACTCAATATCATGTCAGTCATTCCAAGGATGGCTTTGCCAAATGTAAAACCGGCTTTCTTTTTTATGTATGTGTAAAATCCAGCAACCAGGAGCAAGAAAGGCAATGATCTTATGAAACACATGCAAACAGGTTTGGTGGCCAAAAGGCCTCTTGTCTTGACCACCAAACACCACCTCAAAAATAGCACGGCGAAACACGACCTCCCCCCTCCCAGAATCCACCCATGTCGCCACTATAACCCCGAAACGAAATGGCAACCCTCGATTTACCAACTTTAGGATATAGGTCCACCAGAACCAATCTTCTTGCCTTTTTCTTTTGCCAGCACAACGTCCCTTGATAAAGCAGGCTCCAGCCCCTCCTGGGGTTCAGTTTCTGGATTTGGTTTCGTTTCCCTGCACAAAACATGAATGAGCTCAGAAAATTGAAGCGCGGGATCAGTACCAAGCGAAGCGACCCTGTCGTCGTCCAGCAGGGTAAGAGATTTTTTTGTTTGTTTCGGAGGTTGATCATCGTGGAGATTCCATCTTCCCTACACACATGTTTCCTGTTTCTTGTGGTGATTTTACCATGAATAATACTAGCTAATTGCATGGGTTTGATCAAAACGTCTTGTCATTCTCTTTTGAAAATACTTCTGCAAGGATCTTTTGGTGCTCACCTGTTGAGAAATGGAAAGCCTTCGTCGGATTAATCCAGGTGCCATTTCCTTGCAGCCCAAATTCCGTTAAATGAGTGGGAGGAGAAACAACGATATTGGCCTTCCCCGCTGGTGCCGCTGGCTACCCCATCGCCACGGGCGCCGCTGGTGAGCCCTTCACTGAGGGCGCTGCAGGTGAGCCCTTCACCGCGGGCACCACCAGTGAGCCCCACGGGGTCACCGCGGACCCCAGGTGGGAGCCAGAAGAAGCCGGTGCTGGGCAAGGTAAAGAGCAAGGCTAAGAAATGGATGCACCTGCTGCATCACAAGAAGAAGCTCCCCGCGCACGAGGAGATGATGATGTGGACGCCACGTATTGGGCCCAGCTCGGACGACAGCTACGGCAGGGGGGAGCTATACGATGCCGATGAGCATCTTGGAACCCCAAGCACAGCGCTACACCCACATTCATGTATGTCATCTGTTGGAATTATCACAAGTCAGCTGTTAAGTTCAAATGACACATTACATGTCCAACTATCTCATCTGGTGTGATGAAACAAGATAAATGTTTATTTTCATGTGAATTTGTAGTTACCGAGTCGGAGCACGGACCTGAGATGTACATGGAGGCATCACCAAGGCCGAATACGCCAGCCCCAAGCCCGAACGCACGCCAGGAACAACCATTCTTCAAGGTCAGCAGCAGGTTTGAGTCGGAAATGAAGGAAGCCAATGAGATGCTGATGGAATCAAAGCAGCTCCGCGTCAGAACGTCCAAGCCCAAGACCGTGACGTTTGCGCCGATACTAGAATGCGGGCCAGAGATCGAGAACAAAGGCTGCTGGAGCGTCGACAAGGAACTCCCTGAAGCAACAACGGTGATATTCAGAAAGGCGTATGCCGCAGTATACCAGGCTGCCCTCAAGATGATCTCTAGAATCCAAGATACAATGCTAGCGTACAACATCGATAGAAGGCACGTGGTAGAGAAAATAGTATCGGTCAATGGATACCTTTGGTTGAAGCTGGAGCCTGGAGAAGACGATGAAGCGCTTGCGGAAGCCATTACCGAGGCTGTCCTGAATCTGTTAGACGCCTGGAGCATGAAAGTCGAAAGACCTTTGATGCAAAGGGCAAAGGAGATCTCTTCCTGGTTCCTGCAAGGACGGAGAGAAGAATCACCTCCTGTCCCGCCGTCTACGCATCCTTGCACAAACGAAGGTAAGCTTCACCAGGATAGTCCTATCTGCACAACACTATTGCTTGAACATTATTTTAGCTAACAGGAAACTTCTGACATGCAGATGCAGAAGAGTTCTATTCATTACAGAATTAGCTACTGCTTGGAGCAAAAGATGAAGACACAGCGACACGATATCAGTAGAGAGTTTTTCACCTTACACAATATAGACTCTGGAGGCGAAGACGAAGAGTGTGCCCCAGTATACTCTGTTCATAGAATTAACATTATAGTGAAAGCATATTGTGTAATGAGTATTGCAAGTGAAACAAAAAGGAGGTTTCCGCAAGAAAGTAAAGTAAACTACTGCAATTTTGACCAAGTTCTCTTCAGATAAACCTCAGCACTATGATTCTGTTAGAAATACATTTACAAATAACTGAACCAAAAAAATTCAACTCTACAGCTAAATTATACAAAAACATGCATAAATCATGCCTTTCAATGAGCAACTGCCTCCACATTCCTGTCAAACTGAATTTGGATAAAAGATATTATGGTCGACACACGAACATTAACACGGGTCAACTTTAGATAATAACAAAATTGATACCTTACTTTCAGAATATTGAGATCACAAAAGGACAAGTTTACATAATTGTTTGATCTTACAACATTCACTAGTACAACCGTACATACATGACATCAACTCTTTTAGTAGAGCATTAGGGACCATGGGTTTCACCGCACAGAGGGCATATGTTCATATTGGCAACCGCAGAAAATTCGCCGATGTAATCCCTGGCACTTCAAATTATAGCGTTATACACGTCACTGCAGCTCATATGAAGAGAAGGTAAACCCAGATTGTTTCTCGTTGGTGCACTTCAACTCAAGCTTCTGAAATGGACTGCACATAAAGAGAACAAAACACAATGTCTTGGTTAAATAATTCCATAGTAATTTCACAGGAAGTAAACCGTGGCAAAATATCCATTACCTGCTGTTTGGGTCATAGTAAAAGCCACTGATGGATCCATCACTACAAGAAAAGCAGACGTAGTAGAAACCCGCTATGGTCAGCCCACAGTCCACTCCAACATTCACAAAGTACTGCTCTTTCCATCTCTGCAAGTTGCATCAGAAAATTGGAAGTTAATAATGTAACAGCTCAGAATGCTAGGATATGATACTTAATGCCTATGAACATATCAGGTTTGTGCAGTACCATAAATATATAAGGATAGTTGCTGAGGTCCACTGACTTGCCACCGTCTGTCTCGATCTGACTCTGCAAGAGGAACATGAATGAGATATGTATTCCCAAATTCATGCTGACTGACTACACTAATTAAGGTAACTGGTTACCAGAAGAGGGGTAAATGATGGGAACTTGGACCAGTGTCTTACATCATCCTCTGCTCTGCAAAATAGAAACAAGAATTGTGTTTCCAGGAGTAAGTTTGGAATGTTGTCCTGCACCAGGACATATATGTATGAAGAAAAGGTAAATGATGGCATTAGAATAAAATAAACACTCACGATGCTTCCCACTTGCCAGTGAAAAATGTATAATTTTTAGCATCAACTATCTCCCCCTCCCAGAATGTCACCACCTATGGATAGACAGAGATAATAAGTTAAGTTAAAGTTGATGAATCAAAATAACAGGAAGAGATAATGCATCAACAATAAACCTAGCAACTTCTGATCATTATCTAAATAATGCTTTTGTTTTCCTTAACAAAATTAATACTTCATTTCCTGTCTGTTGGATTTTCTTCTCAACTATTGTCTAGAACAATTAATCGAATCTGCCTCGGAGGATGCTCAGTTCTAGGGGCACTATCTGGTACTCCAAGCAAGGTGGGTTCAACTCACCACGGAGAGGAATACTACATCTGAGTCTACTGCTTCTTCTTAGGAAAAGGCCCAAGGGTCCCTCCCCCTCTGGCCCCATTTTTTAAGACATATCAGCCTGCCACTGCACTAGTTCACTTATGAAAGTCTATGGTGACCAATAATTTATTTAGTGCATCTAATAAACATTTGATAGTGATAAAAATACATTAAGAATAGTTGATTTCATAATTTTATATAAAAAAAACTAGTTTCAATCTGTCCATAAATGTTTCTCGAGGAAAAGATCATAACACGTGAAGTCGGGGAGTCAAAGTGGAGAAGAAACAAGGTTCTCACAGGTGTATCGGCTAAGGGGACATTGAGTGCTTCCATCGTTCCACATAAATAACCCTGTTCGAGATCACAGCCATGGATACGCACATTGACTTTCCATGCTTCATCTTTTTGTAGGCTTGATACATTCTGAGTTCCTGCAAAACACTGGACGAGACATGCAAGTAGATCAGGCCAATCCGCAGTAAGAAGAACACCACAACTTCTATTTGAGGATAGTAAAGAGAAAACTGGAGGATCAACGACACGCTCCAACTATTTCACAGCGTACCCAGCCAATGAAATGTTTTCCGTCGAAATACAGGCAAACATATATTTCACTTTCTTTTTTGCTCTATGGGAGGACACGGCGGTAAACAAAATTCAGTGACATTGGATGATAACTGTTGTTTTGGGCCAGCAGCCTTTTGATAAAACCATCTTACTCAAAATCTTATAAACTGGCATTAAAAGCTTACCCGTCCAGCAGTTAAGAGCGAGCAGCTAGCAGCAGACGGCTGCACAGCATTTGCATCTTGACCTGCAAACGAGAGCTTCAAAATCAGTATATTGTGCGACGCTCCACCAAACCAGAAAAGCACCATAGAGACAGCAACGGCCATGTAGTTATTTTCTATAGTAGGTAGAAGGAACCAAGTAGCGATGGCCATGTTAATTTCTCAAAGTTGATTTCAGAATTCATACTAGCTTGTTCTT
The DNA here is from genome assembly GCA_947311845.1 of Poa pratensis. Taxonomy (NCBI): domain Eukaryota; kingdom Viridiplantae; phylum Streptophyta; class Magnoliopsida; order Poales; family Poaceae; genus Poa; species Poa pratensis. The sequence continues at coordinate 85,453,209 of CAMZMU010000038.1, read as the reverse complement.
TGACTAGCTTGTTATTCTAGGAACAAGATCTCTATTGTGTTTCTTTTTCTTCTCTAAAGACAGCAACTTGATTATCAAATAGAGCACAGATTTTCACAGGCTCAATACTTTCAAGACCTCTAAAAATATATCCCAAAATCAAACTGGTCAATCACCAAAAATCAGACAAACTTCCTTTTACTGCAGCCCAATACCACTCTGAATCCTCCAAATCCTAAATCGGTACCAAATTACTCGGACACTCCGGTTCAACCTAGTGCCCATCTAGATCAGGCCCAGGATAAATCAATCTGACGAAGCTACCAGAGCAGGCCCCGATCGGATCTAGAGCTGGGAACCGCGCGACGAGTAAAAGCGGCGGGCGGGCCGGCGCGCGTGACAGAGAAAGGGGAGGCGAGGGCGAGGCACGGGGGGCGGAACCTGAGGCGGGCTGGGAGGAAGGGGTGGCGGTGTCTACCACCCTCACCGGCATCTTGGGCGGCGGCGACGGCGGGTGAGGTCGCCGGCGACGAGGCTGGATAGATGATTCGAGAAGAAGTGTCGTGTCTGACCGGTGGGGACAATATTTTGTTAAGACTATTTTGCAAAACAAACCTCCGTAAACATTGTAGTTACAATTGCAGGCTCATTATTTTGAAAGTAAAAGAAATTTAGTATTATATTTAAAACTTCAAGCAAATCTTAAAAAATGTACGTATACTACGAGGGTGTGAAATCACAATGCGAAATATTTGTATTATGGGTGACGTGGGGCTACCCTTCGGATGAACCTGGTGCATGTACGGGATATGGAGGCCCATTAAGATAACAAGATTAAGGCCCATGAAGGGACCCGCAACGAAGAATTGCTCTCCAAGTTAGGCATGGATTAGGTCGGTTTAGACTTTCCATATCTGTAATCCTAGTCGGTTACGATGACCCGAGACTATATAAGGGCTGGGAGGGACGCCGATCAAGGACACGATAGCATACACGCAAGTACTCTAGCCTCAGAACCCTTGGCGAGATCGACATCTCACCGAGACCCCTGTAACACCTGTGTTCACCTCATCAATAATCAAACAAGCATGACGTAGGGGTGTTACCTCCACTCAAGGGCCCTGAACCTGGGTAAATCCTTGCTTGTCAGCCGTAGATAATCGTCAGTGCTACCCATCTCGTTCCTATTCTCAACCCTAGGTGCGCTACCACGGGATTTGCCGAGTTAACACCTCGTCAATTGGAGCCGTCTGTGGGAACGAGTGGCACTGGATCCACGGTTTCGCTGGCTCAATCTGCATCCGCAAACGGCAGCTCGCCGATCACCATCACGGGGCCGATCCGCTTCGGTTCCTTCGACTACAACCCGCACTCGCCGGGATCACAACCTGCAAACTCAGATCTGCAATCAGGTGAGAACGTTCCCGTTTGTTCTCCAATCATAGCTGCTAACCAATCAAGGACGTTCGTCACAGCGGACTCGAACCAACCTTCGACACCCGCATCTCCGTCGACTGGATCTGCACCGGTCGCCCCATCTTCACCCGCAAAATCGGCGACTTCGCCTGCATCAACTCCGCCGAGATCGCCGACGCTCTCGGAGATGATGTCGTTGATGGCCACGCCTGCATCGACTCTGGTGCCTTCACCGACACCTTCAGAGATGGAATCTCTGATGGACCTGCTACCCGCTACGTCTCCAACGGCACACGCGTCTCCTTCGACTGAGGACTACGCGCCTTCATCAGCAAAAGAAACCGCGTCAGACGACGCGATGGATGTCGAGTCCGTCCACAGCGACGACGGCTGCGGACGTCAGGCCATGATCGACTTCTACTTCAACACCGCCGCTGCCTTCATCAACAATCGCGACAACGGTGAAAAAGGCAAAATTTCGCGTGACGCTCCAAATCAGATCTGCATGGTGCAGATCGAGAACCAAGAGGACAGAGCACCCGAAACATCGGCGAGTGGCGCAAGCCGTCCTGACGTCAGGAACTACCCAATGACTGCAACCATGCCAGACGGCAGCACGATCGTCATCACGAGGGAACAGGCGATCAAAGCAATCAAGGCCATACATGAGTGCACCATGATGCCCGAGGATTCGACACCCGAAGAACTCGCGGCGCACAAATACATCTTCTGGCAGGAGAACCTAAGGCTGAAAAGCCTACAGGCAGCACTCGACGAACGCAAAAAGGCTGCAAGTGCATCGAGTGCACGGCGCGCCCAGCTGTCGTCACTCTATTCTTATGGAGGAACGCGATATCGTTCGCGATCTAGACTGGCACACCTGACAGCAAGCGAGAGGGCGGCACTGACCCGCGATCTAGATGTGTCGTTCATGACACACGACGAAGATGGAATCCCCATCCCCAAAATGGCTCAGGGAGCCCTCAGGTCAGTGGCCACGTACCTGAAGGCGACACAACCTCCAGACAATGACCCGAACGCGGCCCTGCATCGCCAGCAAATCAAGTCGCTCCACATGGTGGGTGGAGCCCTAGCCACAGTCGAAGAACACCCTGGAGGGAGCAGAACCCGTCGTGAGGTCACCCCGCGACGCGAGGTACAGCCAAGGGAAAACCGCGACCGCGCAGTCGCAAACCAAGATAACCGAGACCGGTCAGGCCGTGATCGACGCGAAACTCAGCACCGCGAAGCGAGTGGTGATCGCCGCGATGTCATGACACAGCATCGGGTTAGCAGAGGCAGAAGCAGAAGATCCAGTCGATCTCGGAGCAGCGATTCAGACTCAGGCGGCGAGTGGGAGCCTTGCGGGGCGCTATGCTTCACTCGACGCATCCGCCAGGCGAAGATGCCCAAAAGGTTCAGACTCACATCTGAAACACCTAAGTTCGACAGCAGGCAGGAACCCTCGTCCTGGCTGGAGGACTACAGAACAGCGGTCTCCTGTCAACGAGGCTCAACCACAACTGCGATGCAGTACATCTAGCCCATGCTGTCCGGGACTGCGCGGGATTGGCTGAAAAGCTTACCCGAAAACTCATACGACTCCTGGGAACGCTTCCAGGAGGACTTCATCAAAAACTTCCTCGCAACATGCGATCGACCTGCGACATTCGCAGAGCTGCAAGCTTGCAGACATCGTTCAGACGAACCGCTGCGCGAGTACATCAGAAAGTGGACTACGATGCGCAACTCTATAGGAGTGGTGTCAGAGGACAGGGCAATCGACGCTTTTATCGCAGGGGCTGCTAGGCACGACTTCCGGGAGGCGCTATGCCGCCAAAAGCCAACATCCATAGCACAACTCATGAAAGTAGCCAACGAGTGGGCGGACGGAGAAGACATGGTGCGAGAGCATCAGGAGTCGCCGCGCGGTCACAACAACCATGGAAGCTGGGATAGAAGAGATGGCCGCGGCAGACGCAAACGCAAATCCCAACGCTACGACGACCAAGATGGAGTCGAACTTGTGGCGGCTGGCTACGACAACCGCGACGATCGCAACCGAAGCGCGGGTCGTCAAGATGATCGTGGTAGGAGTCGCCAGGACAACCGCCGCGACTATGGAACACGCAGAGATGGATATCGCAAACAGGAGTGACGCAAACTCCGGGAGGACTCACCCGAAGGCTTGGGTGATCAGGAGCTAGATGAGGAGTGCAGATTCCACATGTTCAAAGGGCAAGATGGCAAGCTACACTCGAGCCACCTGGTGAAGGATTGCAGAAAATTCACCAGGATGACAGACGCATACATAAAACGCTTGCAAGCAGCTCGAGGTGCGGTGGCGACAGGAGCCCCTGCACCGCCTCCTCCTCCTGCTCCACCCGCAGGTCAAAACGCGCATGTGGCAGGCGCGGTGCAAAATCAAGCTCGCATGGAAGCTCCACCAGAACCGGCAGAACGGTACCCTGAAGCTCGTGGACAGATGAATATGATCCAGAAGGGACGTCCAACCAACAGGGAGCAAAAATTGATCACTCGACAAGTAAATATGGCGGTCATGGCACCCCCAGCAGTACCTGAATATCTGAAGGGGTCAGAAACAAGCATAACGTTATCACGTGCGGATCATCCCCCAGCTGTGGTGTGGCCAGGGCACGCGCCCCTGGTACTCGACGCCCAAATCGGTGGCTACGCCATGTCCAAGGTCTTCATGGATGGTGGAAGCGGAATCAACATCATATTCGCTGACACACTTCGCAAAATGAATCGCTCAGTCGAAAATCTACCTGAGTCAGACACAACCTTTCATGGCATAGTCCCAGGCAAAGCAGTCCTGCCTCTCGGGACACTACAGCTCCCAGTTGTTTTTGGCGAGCCAGACAACTTTCGATCGGAGAAGGTCGACTTTGAGGTCGTCGACTGGAAATCGCAATATCACGCGATCCTGGGGCGCCCGACGTTCGCTCGGTTCATGGCGGTCCCGCACGATGCATACCTGATAATCAAAATGCCAGGACCCAAAGGAGTCATCACCGTCAAGGGCAACTTCCAGCGATCTGATAACTGCGACGGAGAATTCACCAAAATATCCGAAACATTCGGAATGCAGGAACAGCTCAAGGAGATCTCCCTCACCAACGATCGCATAGTGTTCCCTCAAACAAAAAAGCAGGCACCCGACGCCGCTTTCAATGCAAAAAACGACACAACGTCGCATCAGGTCCACCCGACGGACCCGGCCAAGATGGTCAACATGTCGTCCAGCTTATCACCAGCATAGGAAGGCGCGCTCATCGAATTCCTCCGTGAGAACTGGGAAATTTTCGCCTGGTGTCCAGCTGACATGCCAGGTATTCCCAGGGAATTCGCCGAGCACTCTATTCAATTCTTTCCAGATGCAAAACCTGTGAAGCAAACAATGCGTCGGTTTTCTGAGCCGAAACGCGTAGCTATTGGAGAAGAAGTCGACTGTCCTTCGCATGTGTGTCGACTTCACCTCCCTCAACAAATGCTGTCCCAAGGACCACTTCCCCTTGCCACGTATCGACCAGATCGTAGACTCAACGGCGGGATGCGAGCGCCTATCCTTCCTGGATGCCTATTCGGGCTATAACCAGATACGGATGAGGGAGGAGGATGAAGACAAGACTGCCTTCATCACCCCTTATGGTGTCTACTGCTACACAACTATGCCCTTCGGGCTGAAGAACGCGGGTGCTACGTACCAGCGTATGATGCAAAACTGTCTCAAAACGCAAATTGGACGCAACGTCCAAGTCTACGTCGACGACATCGTCATCAAAACAAAAAAAGGAGTCGACACTCCTCGACGACCTGCGCGAAACTTTCGCCAACCTGAAGCACTACAAGATCAAGCTCAATCCCAAGAAGTGTGTCTTTGGCGTGCCAGCCGGACAACTTTTGGGTTACCTTGTTTCCGCCAGAGGCATCCAGACGGACCCGGAAAAACTGCAGGCCATCCTTACCATGCCACCACCGACAAAACTTCGGGAGATCCAAAAACTGGCCGGTCGAGTCGCAGCACTCAGCCGCTTCATCAGCAAACTGGGCGAAAAGGCGCTCCCGTTCTATCAGCTGATGAAGAAAACAGACAAATTCGAGTGGACACCCGAAGCACAAGCAACCTTTGAAGATCTCAAGCGAGTGCTGACAAACCCTCCAATCTTGGTGGCACCCAATGAGCGCGAGCCATTGTTCCTGTACGTCTCCGCGACTAATCGGGTGGTCAGCACTGTCCTAGTGGTTGAGCGCATGGAAGAAGGACACCCGCATGGCGTACAGAGACCCGTCTATTATCTTAGCGAGATCCTCTCAGTATCAAAACAGCGGTACCCGCATTATCAAGAGCTAGCCTACGCTGTATTCATGTCTTCACGAAAGGTGGCACGCTACTTCGCTGAGCACCCCATCATTGTTGTCAGCTCAGCAGGGCTGCGAGACATCCTCACAAACCTCGATGCAACCGGGTGGGTCGCCAAGTGGGTCATCGAGTTGGGGCCTCGTGACATCCGTTACGAGCACCCGAAGGCAATCAAGGCACAAGTTCTACCTGACTTCACCACCGAGTGGATTGAAGCCCAGCTACCCGACGTCCCGGACTTGTCCAATTCTTGGACAATGTATTTCGATGGGTCGAAGAAGCATGAAGGCGCAGGTGCTGGCGTCATACTCATATCACCAAAAGGCGACAAGCTCCGCTACGTCCTACAGATGGACTTCCCCGCACCCTCAAACAACGAAGCAGAATACGAGGGACTCCTGCATGGCATGCGGATGGCAAAAGCATGCGGCTGCACTCGACTCATGATCTACGGCGACTCGAACCTTGTGGTGCAGCAAACTATGAAGACCTGTGATGCTACAGCAGATAACATGATCGCCTACCGCGACCTGTACAACATCATGGAAGGCAGCTTTAATGGGTGTGAGCTGCGCCATATTGGGCGCGAAAGCAATGAAGAAGCAGACAAACTCGTCAACATCGGCTCCACAAAGGCACAAGTACCACCCGGGGTTTTCCTCGAGAAAATCGAGCATCGCTCCATCAAAACAAAGCAAAAGGCGGAGTCGAAAGCCTCGACTGCTCAAACTGCAGCCCAGAGCGCTGCACCCAGCGTCAATGATCCACCAGTCGAAGTCTTTCTGGTTGAGCCAACATGGACGCATCGATTCCTGGCATACCTGAAGAACGGCGAGCTTCCAGAAGACGTAACAGAAGCGCGGCGGGTCGCCAGACGCGCAAAAGCATACACCATCATCAACGGTGAACTGTACAAGCGCAGCATCTCTGGGGTAGTCCAGAGGTGCATAGCACACGAAGATGGTGAGGCCATCCTTCGAGACATACACGCAGGGACCTGCGGGCATCATGCGAGCAGTCGAGCTCTCGTTGCAAAAGCCTTTCGAGCGGGGTTCTACTGGCCCACTGCGCTCAGGGACGCGGAAGACATTGTCAGAAAGTGCGTCGGCTGTCAGAAATTTGCGACTAAGCCGCACGCACCTGCGTCAGAGCTGAAGACAATCCCGTTGGCGTGGCCTTTCGCCCAATGGGGACTCGACATGGTCGGGCCACTCAAGAAATCCACTCAGGGCGGACACACTCACCTCCTGGTGGCAGTCGACAAATTTACCAAGTGGATCGAAGCGGTCCCCATCACAAGTTCGACTGCCTCCACCGCGGTCAATTTTATCAAGTCCATCATATACCGCTTTGGGGTCCCTCATAGCATCATCACGGACAACGGCACCAACTTCACGGCAGAGGAATTCAAGGACTTCTGCAAGGACCAAGGGATCAAGCTTAACTATGCTTCGGTGGCACACCCGCAGTCGAATGGTCAGGTGGAAAAGGCAAACGGACTCGTCTGTAGCGGACTCAAGAAGCGACTCTTGGTTCCACTCAAACGAGCAGCAGGCGTGTGGGTCGAAGAACTGCCATCTGTCCTATGGAGCCTCCGCACAACTCCAAACAGGTCGACCCAGTACACGCCCTTCTTCATGGTGTACGGCGCAGAGGCGGTACTGCCGTTCGACATTCGATTCGACGCACCAAGAGTCACTGCATACGAAGAGGACGACGCGGAAGAAGCACTCGAAGACGGCGTCGACACATTGGACGAGGCCCACGACATCGCCCTTGCCCGTACAGCTGTTTACCAGCAGAGCTTCCGTAACTATCATAGCCGTCGACTGCGCACTCGATCCTTCATGGTAGGAGACCTGGTCCTTCGCCTGAAGCAGAAGAAGGTGCACAAGCTCGCCTCTCCATGGGAGGGACCCTTTATCGTCACGGAGGTCATCGATGGTGGAGCTTATCGACTGAAGCATGCGAAGACGGGAGAACCCTCTCACAACCCGTGGAACGTTGCGCAGCTTCGCCGTTTCTATGCTTAGACTGTTCAGTCATCAAATGTAATAGGCCATATGTCGGATAGCTGCAGGTTTCAGACGCGCTCTTTTCCTTACCAGGGTACCTAAGGGGGCTGGAAGGTTTTTAATGAGGCGGCCTACAGCTTACAAAAAGTGGAATAAAAATCAATGTTCCTCTCATTTACTTCTTCGCATAAACGCATCCGCAAATACTTAGTAACACCCGAATACTCGGGACTGCATCATACGATCAACTGCAACCTACCTTAGCTACGCTCGAAGACTCGGGGGCTAGGACGTTAAAATTACAAGCACTTGGCTATCAGCACTCGAAGGCTCGGGGGCTGTGTCGTATGTTGATCTTACAAAACAAAACACCTCAGCGCACTCGATGGCTCGGGGGATGTTCTATCAAACAAGCTCTCGTTCTTACAAAAACATAACACTTAAACCGCACCCGAAGACTCGGGGGCTGCGTCACAAGGATCCAAAAACATAAAAACTCCGCAGCCACACTCGAATACTCGGGGGCTGCGCGGTTATCATTTCACAAACCCCCACTCGATAGACTCGGGGGCTGGGCACATGCTACAATAAACAATTCATATTATATACACAGTCAAAATTACACTCGGGGGCTGCCCCTGTACAACATTTACACTCGCAACTCGCTTTAGTCTTCAGGCTCTGATACGTCTCCAACGTATCTATAATTTTTGATGTTCCATGCTTGTTTTATACCAATTGTTACATGTTTTGCATCTACTTTATGGCACTTTTATACAATTTTTGGGACTAACCTATTAACAAGATGCCGAAGTGCCAGTTCCTGTTTTCTGCTGTTTTTGTATTCCAGAAAAGCTAGTCAGGAAATATTCTCGGAATTGGACGAAACTTCACGGGAGGTGCTATTTTGCCAGAACACACCTGAAGGACCAGAGGAACAACAGAGGGGAGCCAGGAGGGCCCCACACGCACCCAGGGCGCGGGTCCCCCCTGGCGCGCCCTGGGGGTGGTGTGGACCCTCGGGGCTCTCCAGCCGCCGCCCTTTCGCCTATTTATTCCTCCCGAGAAAATAACCCTAAGTGCCTGAGCCAATATCCACGAAAAGTTCCAGAGACGCCGCCGCCTTCAACCCTAGCTCGGGAGGGTCCAGCACCTCTTCCCGGCACCCTGCCGGGGAGGGGAATCGTCACCGGAGGCTTCTACATCGCCATGCCTGCCTCCGGAGTGATGCGTGAGTAGTTCATCCTTCGACTACGGGTCCATAGCAGTAGCTAGATGGTTGTCTCTCCTATTTGTGCCATCATGTTTAGATCTTGTGAGCTGCCCTACATGATCAATATCATATTATTGTAATGCTACATGTTGTATTTGCTGGGATCCGATGAATATTGAATATTATGTCAAGTTGATTATCAATCTATGCCCTATGTTATTTATGATCTTGCATGCTTTCCGTTACTAGTAGATGCTTTGGCCAAGTAGATGCTTGTAACTCCAAGAGAGAGTATTTATGCTAGATAGTGGGTTCATGCCTCCGTTTAATCTGGGACAGTGACAGAAAGTTCTAAGGTTGTGGATGTGCTGTTGCCACTAGGGGTAACCTAACGATGCTATGTTCACGGGCATATGCGTTTGTTTACATTACGCGCTTTACTTAATGCGATTATCCGTTGCTTGCAACTTAATACCAACGGGGAACTCGGATGACAACCCGGCGGTGGATTATTAGCCATAGACGCTGTTGGATAACGGTCTATGTATTATGTCGTAATGCCCAATTAAATACCATAGTAATCATCATGTCATATTTATGCATTGTCATGCGCTCACTATTTGTCAATTGCCCAGCTGTAATTTGTTTACCCAACATGTTAGTTATCTTTATGGAGAGACACCACTAGTGAACTGTGGACCCCGGTCCATTCTTTTACATTGATTAAACAACCACAAACTGCAAACTGTTCCTTCTTCATTCCCTGCAATTTAATACTCATTTTCCACATGAGACGTTTAATCCTTTGTTTTCAGCAAGCCGGTGAGATTGACAACCTCACTGTTTCGTTGGGGCAAATTATTGTGATTGTGTTGTGTGTAGGTCCACGTCAGCGCCGGAATCCCTGGTGTTGCGCCGCATCATATTTCGCCGTTGACAACCTTCAGAAGAGTTGTTGCTCCTACCACTAGTACAGAAAAGGCTATCAGTGGCGCACCAATTTGGGATTCTGTGGCGCACCCCCAGGTTTGCTGGGTGCGCCACAGAATTCTCGCCACTAATATTATTTCTGTGGCGCACCTGGCTTGGTGCGCCACAGAATTCTCACATTTCTGTGGCGCACCTGGCCTGGTGCGCCACAGAATTCTCAAAAAATTCATAAAATTCAAAAAATGAAAAAAAATATAAAAAGTTTCAAAAAAAATCAGAAAAATCAGAATGTGAAATAATTTGTAAAATCCTAATTATTGAAATTATTTTCATATTTTTTTTAAATTTTTTGAACTGATACCTTCCCGCTAGGTCACCCATCCTCAAACTGCTCCAACCCTAGCACGCTTAACTTCTAAGTTCCACCCAGTTCACCTACCCTTGTGCTACACAAGTTCTTAATGATATATATATCATATGAACCATCTTAACTCTTGTATGTGTATATGTGTGGTATGTGTTATAAATGTGTGTTTTTAAATTTCAGATTTTTCAAAAACTTCTAGAGTTTCAAAAGGAGATTCAAAAGTTTCAAAAGATCCAAAAAAATTCAAAAAAACTTTAAAAAATTCAAAAAATCCAAAAAATCCAAAAAATTCAAAAAAGTCAAAACACTTCAAAAAAATCCAAAAAATTCAACAATCTTCTTTGTTATACATTTCTGTGTCTTTTTTGGACCTTTTTAATTTTTAAATTTTTTTACTTTTTTTAATTTTTTTTCTTTTTTTTTTGATTTTGCTGCGAAAAATCGTCTGTTTGAAATAACTTTTTTTTCTTTCGGAATTTGAGGAATCTGTGAATTGCTGACCTGGTAAACCCTGGTGAAATCGAATTCCATTTTTCTCTAGTTTTTTTTTATATATTAAACGCATTTTTTCGACGTCGTATGCAAAAGTTATGGCCGTTACAAGTTTTTTTTCCTGTTTGTTGCAGAAAATGTCAAAATTCAAATTTCAAAATTTCTATACCTACTGGACACTCAAACCTAACTACATGTCAAAGGATTCTATTTATTGAAATTTTTATCATTTTCTTTTACTTCCTGCAAGACTAAAAAGGCGATCCACGGGGGGGCGGGGGAGGGGGGGGGGTGGTGGTGGTGGTGTGTGTGGGATTTGAAAACAAATATTCTGTGGCGCACCAAGCTTGGTGCGCCACAGAATGTCACCTTTCTGTGGCGCACCTGCCAGGTGCGCCACAGAATTTTTTTTTCAAATTTTAACCCGCCCCCCAGATAACTTTCTGTGGCGCACCTGGCCATGTGCGCCACAGAAATGTGTCTTTCTGTGGCGCACCAGGCTTGGTGCGCCACAGAATATCTAATTTCTGTGGCGCATGTGGTTTAGTGCGCCACAAAAATGTGAATTTCTGTGGCGCACCGGGATTGGTGCGCCACAAAAAATAATTCTGTGGCGCACCAATTAAGGGTGCGCCACAGGGTGCCAACCTACCTATATAGGGTTTCCCTACTAGTGTACTGGTTCGATAACCTTGGTTTCATACTGAGGGAAACATGCTGCTAGATTGCATCATACCTTCCTCTTGGGGTCTCCCAGCGAACGTGTGATTCACGCCATCAGGCTCTTCCTTGACAGGCAGCATGGGACCGCAAAGTTGAGTACGGGTGCGCTCAACCAGTAGCTCCGCAGAACGAACAGTGCCATCCAGGTCTGCTTGGTCTAGAGTCGCCCCAATTGCGGGTGGCGGTAACACCAAAAATGGTCTGTGACTCCGCACGTACGCCATTGCCGCGTTTGCTCCAACCACAAGTTTCTGCGTCAGCAGTTCTCGAGTGGGACCTGCGTGACGGAAAATATTCAGCAAGGCATGGATACCTTGTGGTTGCGGTCCCGCGGGAAACAGTGTCTCGTTGAGTCGAATGAAGGCTATCCTGCATAGCTCGAGTAACCGAGCACTCCTCCAAGCACGATCCTTCAGCATGGCGAGTATGCGCGCATGATACTTATCGAGCCAAAAATGTTGACGTCCAGTTGTGGGGTGGTCAACCACACTATCCAGACGCTCCTCAACACGAGTTTTCTCTACTTGGAAGTCGTCAACAAAGCCTGCACACCATACGAGTGGTCACAAAAAGAAAGGAATGAACACGCAATTGTAAACAAGGCGAAGATCATACTCACATTCGAGTTGCCTGTTTACAAGCTCCATCTCGCCAAGCACATAATCTTCTCGGTGGGTGGACAGCCCTGGCCTCGTTCTTAACCTATTTAGCTCGTTTCGGGCACTCTTCAAGTCTTGCTCCATTTTCACATATCGAGTTTTCATGAACTCCATAACTTTGGCATCATTGACCACCTGCGCCTGTGATCGGGTGCTGGTTTTAGATTGACAGGAGCCAGTCGAAGCAGCGGGTTCCCGTGACTGTTCAGAAAGCATAATCACAATTCAAAGTTCGAATCAAAAGAGAAAATCCACGTCACACGTTGAGATAGACAAGCATACAGCTCTTAGAGTAAAGCCACAAAGTACACCAACATCACACGCGTACTCGCGCGATCGAAAGTATCATTACATGGCATCAAAAGAAAGGGTGGAGCTGCCATAAGTCTAAGAAGCTACACCCTAAGAGACCGACTCGGATCTAGCCCTAGCAGTGCGAGCTGCACGCTCAGCAGCGTTGGCCGCTCGCTTCTCCATCATGGCGATCATGTCCTTCCCCAGCTGGGCTGATCGCTCTTTGATGGTTTCCAAGGGAGTCGCCGGCATTTCGGTTCTCTTGGGAAAGCTGGATACTATCTTCTCAAAATCAGCAACAACCCCGTGCAGCTGCATCAGCATAAAGGCGGACTCCGAGCCACATACCGTTTGAGCGCGCACGAAGTCCGCCAAAGTCGAAGATCCTGGGCCAAAGAGCTTGGTTAGCTCCTGGGCCAAATTATCCGTTGCTTGCAACTTAATACCAACGGGGAACTCGGATGACAACCCGGCGGTGGATTATTAGTCATAGACGCTGTTGGATAACGGTCTATGTATTATGTCGTAATGCCCAATTAAATACCATAGTAATCATCATGTCATATTTATGCATTGTCATGCGCTCACTATTTGTCAATTGCCCAGCTGTAATTTGTTTACCCAACATGTTAGTTATCTTTATGGAGAGACACCACTAGTGAACTGTGGACCCCGGTCCATTCTTTTACATTGATTAAACAACCACAAACTGCAAACTGTTCCTTTTTTCCCTGCAATTTAATACTCATTTTCCACACAAGACGTTTAATCCTTTGTTTTCAGCAAGCCGGTGAGATTGACAACCTCACTGTTTCGTTGGGGCAAAGTATTGTGATTGTGTTGTGTGCAGGTCCACGTCAGCGCCGGAATCCCTGGTGTTGCGCCGCATCATATTTCGCCGTTGACAACCTTCTGAAGAGTTGTTGCTCCTACTGGTTCGATAACCTTGGTTTCTTTCTGAGGGAAAACTTGCTGCTGACTGCATCATACCTTCCTCTTGGGGTCTCCCAACGAACGTGTGATTCACGCCATCAAGCATCTTTTTCTGGCGCCGTTGCCGGGGAGACAGCAGTCTTCTGCAAGGGGAGTTTCACGCTTCCAATCTCTTTACTTTGTTTTTGTCTTGCTTAGTTTATTTTATTTTATCTTGTTTGCTTTCAATTATCAAAAACACAAAAAAATTAGTTACTTGCATTAGTTTACTTTCAAGTTATTTTCTGTCTGTTTTTATTCTGCTAAAATGAGTACTCCTGAGAACACTAAGTTGTGTGATTTCACTAGCACGAACAACAATGATTTCATATGCACACCTATTGCTCCACCTGCTGCTTCAGCAGAATTTTATGAAATTAAACCTGCACTTTTAAATCTTGTTATGAAAGAGCAATTTTCTGGTGTTAGTACTGATGATGCTGCTGTTCACCTTAATAACTTTGTTGAACTTTGTGAAATGCAAAAGCTCAAGGAAGTAGATGGTGATATTATTAAACTGAAACTTTTTCCTTTCTCCTTGAGAGGACGTGCTAAAGAATGGTTGCTATCTTTGCCTAGAAATAGTATTGATTCATGGACTAAATGCAAAGATGCTTTTATTGGAAAATATTATCCTCCTGCTAAGATTATTTCTTTGAGAAGTAGCATAATGAATTTTAAGCAATTTGATAATGAACATGTTGCTCAAGCATGGGAGAGAATGAAATCATTGGTTAAAAATTGTCCCACTCATGGACTGACTACTTGGATGATCATCCAAACCTTCTATGCAGGATTAAATTTTTCTTCAAGGAATTTATTGGATTCGGCCGCTGGAGGTACCTTTATGTCCATCACTTTGGGTGCTGCAACAAAGCTTCTTGATGATATGATGATTAATTATTCTGAGTGGCACACCGAGAGAGCTCCAACAGGTAAGAAGGTAAATTCTGTTGAGGAAACCTCTTCCTTGAGTGCCAAAATTGATACTATTATGTCTATGCTTGCAAATGGTCAAACACATGTTGATCCAAATAATGTTCCTTTAGCTTCTTTGGTTGCTCAAGAAGAGCATGTTGATGTGAACTTCATTAAAAATAATAATTTCAACAACAATGCTTATAGGAATAATTTTGGTAATAGCAATTATAGGCCCTATCCTTCTAATAGTGGCAATGGTTATGGAAATTCCTAGTAACTCCTACAACAATAATAAGAGTGTACCCTCTGATCTTGAAGTTATGCTTAAGGATTTTATTAGTACACAAACTGCTTTCAATAAAACTGTTGAGGAGAAATTTGGGAAAATTGATGTGCTTCCTCTAAAGTTGATAGTCTTGCTCTTGATGTTGACTTGTTGAAACTAAAGAACATGCCTCATGATGTTAAAGAGAGCAAAACTCTCAATGCTATACAAGTTAAAATTGATAACAATGTGAGGATGTTAGCTGAATTGCATGCTAGATGGGAAAGAGAGGATGAAATTGCTAGAAAGAATAATATTGCTAGAGTTTATACTATTACTACTTCTGAAAATGCTTCAAACTCAAGTGTTACAAACCTCCTACCATTAATGGCAAGATAATTGGTGTTGGTAATGTTTCCACTTCTATTGCAAAATGTCCTAAATTGCCTGATAACTCTGAAACTGTCCTTGATAAAGATGCTGAAATTTCTAGCAATAAGGAAGATAATAACTCCATTACTTTTGATGATAATGACTTTGATTTTGATGGTTGCAATATTTCTGAAGTAATTAAGTTCTTGCAAAAGCTAGCTAGAAGTCCTAATGCTAGTGATAAACATGGCTTTTACTAAACATATTACTAATGCTCTCATACAAGTTAGGGAAGAAAAATTAAACATGAAGCTTCTATCCCTAGGAAGTTAGAAGATGGTTGGGAGCCCATCATTAAATGAAATTGAATGACTTTGATTGCAATGCTTTGTGTGACCTTGGTGCTAGTATTTCTGTTATGCCTAAAAGATTTATGATATGCTTGATTTAGCACCTTTGGAAAATTGTTACTTGGATGTTCACCTTGCTGATTCTACTATTAAAAAACCTTTGGGAAGAATTGATGATGTTCTTATCATGGTTAACAACAATTATGTCCCCGTTGATTTTATTGTCTTGGATATTGAATGCAATCCATCATGCCCTATTGTGCTGGGAAGACCTTTTCTTAGAACTGTAGGTGCTATTATTGATATGAAAGAAGGGAATATAAAATATCAATTTCCTCTCAAGAAAGGTATGGAACACTTTCCTAGGAAGAAGATTAAGCCACCTTATGATTCTATTGTTCGAACAAATTACAATGTTGATGCTTCTTCACTTGGTAATACTTGATGCATGCTTTGTGCCTAGCTAAAAGGCGTTAAAGAAAAGCGCTTATGGGAGGCAACCCATTTTTTTTCTGCAATTTTTCTTTTATTGAGTCAAGGTGTTGTTTACTTCTGTAGCAACTCCTTTGTATCTTTATTTTCTCGCATTGTTGTGCCAAGAGTAGCCTCTAATGTTAAGATGATGCTTAATTTTGATTGCTGCGCAGAAACAGATTTTTGCTGTTCACTGTACGAAATTCCTAAAATCACCAGATTGTTAAAAATCTGAAATTTTTGTGCGTAATCTTTATGAATGTCTGAATCTTTCATTAGTTCAAGTTTTCGATCTGAGCGTCGTAAGTGCCTCGAAAAAATTCGTCTTTGCGGACTGTTCTGTTTTAGACAGATTATGCCTTTTTATTTTGCATTCTCTCTTTTACTAGTGTTGAGTGAAATTCTTTTTTGGGTGGAAGAGCTTCACATAACATCAGTGGCTGTAGCTAATGTTTAAAGTAACAAATCATATTGCGTCTTTATAGAACATGTGAATTTTTGATTATGCACTAACCCTCTAATGAGATCTACTTTGAGTTTGGTGTGACGGAAGTTTTCAAGGGTCAAGAGAGAAGGATGATAATAGGATCAAGAAGAGTGAAGAGCTTAAGCTTGGGGAGGCTCCCATGGATCTCCCCAGCATATTTCAAGAAGACTCAAGCGTCTAAGCTTGGGGATGCCCAAGGCATCCCCTTCTTCATCGTCAAAATTATCAGGTCATCTCTAGTGAAACTATATTTTAATTCTTTCACATCATATGTGCTTTTCTTGGAGCGTCTGTGTGCTTTTATTTTCAGTATTGCTTTTATTTTCAATAAAGCTTGACTGGACCCTAGCATTCTTGATTGGGAGAGAGACACGCTCCGCTTTTTCATGAGAATACTCCTATTCTTCACTTATATTTGTTGAGTATTCATATCTAGCGCTGTTCAGCTTTTAGCTCTTGTTTTCATGTATCTCTTGTCAGAGCTATTAGCTTTCTTTTGTAGAAAGTACTCTCTTGCTTCACTTATATTTGTTTGGAGAGTTGATGAAATAAATTGATTGGTGTTTGGTTGGTTCAGAAAATGTTGCATGTGGTAATTGGTATAAGGAAAAACTTGCTTAATCTTGTAGATCACTAAAATGGATAACTTGATGCTTGTCAATTGTTTTGAGTTAACAAGTAGATCATGATTAAATTGTGCATCACATGAGTTAAGCCTATTAGTGAAGAACTACCGTAAAGCTTGTTGAAAATTTGGTTTGCATCGGTGGTATCTCTAAGGTCTAGATATTTTCTAATAACAGGGTTTGGTTAACAAGGAAGACGGTATGAAGTCTTATAACGTTTGCAATATGTTTGTCATATAAAACTTGGTGTACGGGTTGATATTCTTGTTTGCTTACATAACCTTGCTAGCCTAAACTCTGTACTGAGAGGGAATGCTTCTCGTGCATCCAAATCCTTGAGCCAAAATCCATGCCATTTGTGTCCACCATAACTACCTATATGTGGTATTTCCTTGCCACTCCAAGTAAATTTTTCATGTGCTACCTTTAAATTATTCAAAATGTTATTATTCCCTTTTTGTGTCAATGTTTACTAGCTCATGAGGAATTAGTGTGGTTATTCTTTATTCTTTGTCAATGGACTTTTACACCTGGACTAGTGGCATATACATCCGCTTATCCAATAACTTGCAAAAAGAGCTGGCAACGGGGTGCCCAGTCCCAATTAATTACAACTTTAACCAATTAATTCTCTTCACACTTTTGCCCTGATTCATCAGTAAGCAATGACAAACAGTGAAATACCTGAATGTGTGTAAACCAAAGAGAAAGAGGGATGATCTGCCTTGCTGGTAGAAATAACGTCCTTCATGGGAGCCGCTCTTAAAAGTCCGTTGACAGGTAGAATACTGTTCTCACCCGCTACCATTCGTTGACAATTAACAAACACCTCTCAAAAATAGATACTCCTCCATGGTATGTGATTGATGGAAGGCACCCGAGGATTCGGTTAGCCATGGCTTGTGTTAGCAAGGTTGGGAGGAGTATCAAATATTTTATGCAATCTCTATATGCTTTCAAAAACCTAAAAGCTCTAGCACATGATTTAATCCCTGCTTCCCTCTGCGAAGGGCCTTTCTTTTACTTTTATGTTGAGTCAGTTTTCCTATTCTTTCTGTCTTCCACAAGCAAACACTAGTGTCAACTTTGTTACAACATGCGTTATATGCAATGTATTGGACTTGTTATACTACTTTGTGTTGACAATATCCATGAGATAAATATGTTGAAAGTTGAAGCAAATGCTGAAACTAAATTCTTCCTTTGTGTTGATTAAATACCTTTTATTAGAAACTATTGCTTTATGAGTTAACACTTATGCAAAACTGTTTGATGCTTGTCTCGAAAGTACTATTCATGAAAACGTTTAGCTTGTGTGATTCATTGTTTACTCATTATCTATTTGGTAGCAAATTATAGACCATTGACTTGGATCACTTCATTCATTTACATGTGCCTTGCAATATTATATGATCAAGATTATGATGTAGCATGTCACCTCAAAAATTATTTTGTTTTTATCGTTTACCTACTCGAGGACGAGTAGGAACTAAGCTTGGGGATGCTGATACGTCTCAAACGTATCTATAATTTTTGATGTTCCATGCTTGTTTTATACCAATTGCTACATGTTTTGCATCTACTTTATATCACTTTTATACATTTTTTGGGACTAACCTATTAACAAGATGCCGAAGTGCCAGTTCCTGTTTTCTGCTGTTTTTGTATTCCAGAAAAGCTAGTCTGGAAATATTCTCGGAATTGGACGAAACTCACGGGGGTCCTATTTTCCAGAACACCTGACGGAGGAGCAACAGAGGGACCAGGAGGCCCACACGCACCTAGGGCGCGGGCCCCCCTGCGCGCCCTGGGTGGTGTGGGCCCCTCGGGGTCTCCAGCCGCCGCCCTTTCGCCTACTTATTCCCCCGACGCGAAAACCCTAAGTACCTGAGCAAATATCCACGAAAAGTTCCAGAGACGCCGCCGCCGTCAACCCTAGCTCGGGAGGGTTCAGAACCTCTTCCCGGCACCCTGCCGGGAATCGTCACCGGAGGCTTCTACATCGCCATGCCTGCCTCCGGAGTGATGCGTGAGTAGTTCATCCTTGGACTACGGGTCCATAGCAGTAGCTAGATGGTTGTCTCTCCACTTTGTGCCATCATGTTTAGATCTTGTGAGCTGCCCTACATGATCAAGATCATATTATTGTAATGCTACATGTTGTGTTTGCTGGGATCCGATGAATATTGAATATTATGTCAAGTTGATTATCAATCTATCTATGTTATTTAAGATCTTGCATGCTTTCCGTTACTCGTAGATGCTTTGGCCAAGTAGATGCTTGTAACTCCAAGAGAGAGTATTTATGCTAGATAGTGGGTTCATGCCTCCGTTTAATCTGGGACAGTGACAGAAAGTTCTAAGGTTGTGGATGTGCTGTTGCCACTAGGGATAACCTAACGATGCTATGTCCACGGGCATATGTGTTTGTTTACATTACGCACTTTACTTAATGATTATCCGTTGCTTGCAACTTAATACCAACGGGGGACTCGGATGACAACCCGGCGGTGGATTATTAGTCATAGATGCTGTTGGATAACGGTCTATGTATTATGTCGTAATGCCCAATTAAATATCATAGTAGTCATCATGTCATATATGCATTGTCATGCGCTCACTATTGTCAATTGCCCAGCTGTAATTTGTTCACCCAACATGTTAGTTATCTTTTATGGAGAGACACCACTAGTGAACTGTGGACCCCGGTCCATTCTTTTACACTGATTAAACAACCACAAACTGCAAACTGTTCCTTTTTCATTCTCTGCAATTTAATACTCATTTTCCACACATACGTTTAATCCTTTGTTTTCAGCAAGCCGGTGAGATTGACAACCTCACTGTTTCGTTGGGGCAAAGTATTGTGATTGTGTTGTGTGCAGGTCCACGTCAGCGCCGGAATCCCTTGTGTTGCGCCGCATCATATTTCGCCGTTGACAACCTTCTGAAGAGTTGTTGCTCCTACTGGTTCGATAACCTTGGTTTCATACTGAGGGAAACTTGCTGCTAGATTGCATCATACCTTCCTCTCGGGGTCTCCCAGCGAACGTGTGATTCACGCCATCAGGCTCGTCCTTGACAGGCAGCATGGGACCGCAAAGTTGAGTACGGGTGCGCTCAACCAGTAGCTCCGCAGAACGAACAGTGCCATCCAGCTCTGCTTGGCCTAGAGTCGTCCCAATTGCGGGTGGCGGTAACACCAAAAATGGTCTGTGACTCCACACGTACGCCATTGCCGCGTTTGCTCCAACCACAAGTTTCTGCGTCAGCAGTTCTCGAGTGGGACCTGCGTGACGGAAAATATTCAGCAAGGCATGGATACCTTGTGGCTGCGGTCCCGCGGGAAACAGTGTCTCGTTGAGTCGAATGAAGGCCATCCTGCATAGCTCGAGTAACTGAGCACTCCTCCAAGCACGATCCTTCAGCATGGCGAGTATGCGCGCATGATACTTATCGAGCCAAAAATGTTGACGTCCAGTTGTGGGGTGGTCAACCACACTATCCAGACGCTCCTCAACACGAGTTTTCTCTGCTTGGAAGTCGTCAACAAAGCCTGCACACCATACGAGTGGTCACAAAAAGAAAGGAATGAACACGCAATTGTAAACAAGGCGAAGATCATACTCACATTCGAGTTGCCTGTTTACAAGCTCCATCTCGCCAAGCACATAATCTTCTCGTTGGGTGGACAGCCCTGGCCTCGTTCTTAACCTATTTAGCTCGTTCCGGGCACTCTTCAAGTCTTGCTCCATATTCACATATCGAGTTTTCATGAACTCCATAACTTTGGCACCATTGACCACCTGCGCCTGTGATCGGGTGCTGGTTTTAGGTTGACAGGAGCCAGTCGAAGCAGCGGGTTCCCGTGACTGTTCAGAAAGCATAATCACAATTCAAAGTTCGAATCAAAAGAGAAAATCCACGGCACACGTTGAGATAGACAAGCATACAACTCTTCGAGTAAAGCCACAAAGTACACCAACATCACACGCGTACTCGCGCGATCGAAAGTATCATTACATGGCATCAAAAGAAAGGGTGGAGCTGCCCTAAGTCTAAGAAGCTACACCCTAAGAGACCGACTCGGATCTAGCCCTAGCAGTGCGAGCTGCACGCTGAGCAACGTTGGCCGCTCGCTTCTCCATCATGGCGATCATGTCCTTCCCCAACTGGGCTGATCGCTCTTTGATGGCTTCCAGGGGAGTCGCCGGCATTTCGGTTCTCTTGGGAAAGTTGGATACTATCTTCTTAAAATCAGCAACAACCCCGTGCAGCTGCATCAGCATAAAGGCGGACTCCGAGCCACATACCGTTTGAGCGCGCACGAAGTCCGCCAAAGTCGAAGATCCTGGGCCAAAGAGCTTGGTTAGCTCCTCAGTCGACGAAGGAACATCTCCTTGGGGGAAGATGCTCTGGTAAACAGCAGCAAGGGCGCCCTTCGACTGGCTCAGGCGATCCTTGACTTGGGCGCACAGCGAATCGAAGGCGCTAACAGCACCTTCGAGTGAATCATCTGCTGCTTCGGGTGCAGGCTCCATGTCAAGAATACCTAGTAAAACACAGGACCATTGAGTTAGCAAAATCGAACAAGGTTGGTTTACATGCAAAATCGCGCAAAATATTCTACCTTTAACCACGTCCGCAATGGCTCGCAGCCGTGCCGCCTGAAGGCCTTCAGACTCCTTCGCCTGTTGTGCCTTCCGCTCTGCGTCCTTGCGTTGGGAATCGAGCTCCTTCTCGAGTTCCCGAACGCGGTCGAGTGCGGCCTTGTGCTCGCCTGCAAAAAACATCAGTTCCTCCTCGTATGCAAAAAGGAGAGAGCAAAATCAAATAGAACACTTACGGGCTGTTTCTTCCATCTTCACTCGAAGTTGGTCGCGCTCCTGCTCCATTCGAACGTATGTGGCGGCGTCTTCCATCATACGGTGGATGAAGGGCTGCCCAGGAAAAACTAAGCAAAAACAGCAAAAATGGAGAGATGTTTCTTTGAGCCTATAGACAACTATGCTAGTTGCCTATAGCCTCGGGGGCTACTCCCATCGGGAGCGCTGACGCGCACCCGATAGAAATTCAAGCAAAAAAACAAACTTACGTGGTCGCGAGGCAGAAGTGATGCTGTGCCCGAGGTGGATGGCGTGAACTCCGGAGGATTCGGACGGGCACTCGCCTCAACTGTCGGGTGCAGATTGACCCGCGCCACTTCCTCAGTCGCTGGGCTCACCTCCGGTGCACTCGGAGGAGTGACGTCCAGCGGGCCATCATCCCTCCTGGGGCTGAAACACAACATCACCTGAAAACAAAATCAATAAGGCAGAAAAGCGTGATGCAAGGCAAATACATAATAACGTGAACCAGCAACACAACGGCATACCTGGTATCTTCGCCCTCGTCGACATCCACAAGGTTGTGGAAGTTGAGCAGCGTGCCAAACCCAGGTGCACTCGGAGGCGACGCCATGCGAAGAGGGGTCGCCGCAACAGGATCCCTTGCCATAGGTGATGACGAACTCGAGTCATCATCCTCCAGCTCGGGTCGGTGCTCTGATTGCGGGTTGGTGGAGGTGGAAGCAGCCTTCTTCAGGCGACGCTTCTTGCGAGCTAGCTCCTGTTCTTCCTCTTCTTGCTCCGAGCCCTCGCCTTCTTCGGGTGTGTGCGTGGAGGCCAGAGAGATCTCCTCCTCCACATCCGCATCCAGCACCTCCACCTCGGAATTTTCTCCACCTTCAGGCAGTGGAGGCAGGCTAACAAAGGAGGGGTGACCCTACATACACATCACACAAACTTACTTTTCGAGTGACTGCACATGAATACAGACAAAGCAAGTTCGGCAAAAGCAAAATGCATACCTCAGGAAGTGGGTGCTCGCTATCGTAGGGATCCACTGGACAGTCGAGGGGACACGGGTCGTTCTTCGTCAGCTTGGTGATGGCACGAACCCGGTCCTCCACCGCTTTCTTCATAGGCAGAGGCTCTGTGGTCAGGCGTGTCGGGTCATGCACGCCTTGGAATTCCCACATCGGGTGCACCCGCGCCCGCAGCGGCTGCACATCCCTCTTGATGAAGGTCGAAATCAAATGAAGACCGCTGACTACGCGGCCTGTGGTCTTCATCAACTTCTCGATCTTCTCCATCAAAGGTTTGGCCTCCGCTTCCTCCGCCGCAGAAGTCTGGTGCAACCACGCTCGGGTCTTCACCAACGGCGTGTGCTCAGCAAAATCTGGCAGCCCCTCTTGCTGGGAGGTGAAGTAGAACCACTTCTTGCGCTAGTTCTGCGCGGAGTCGACTAGGCGGATGTCGAAATACTCGACTTCTTTGTGGGCTTGGATGATGAGTCCGCCAACGGCGTACACACCAGCAGCACCCGCATTCCTCCTCACATTGAAGATCTTCTTCCAAAGACCCCAATGCGGGTGAACACCTAGAAAGCACTCACACAAAACGATGAAAACAGCAACATGCATAATCGCGTTGGGCGAGAAATCATGCAGTTGTACCTTGTATGCGTACATCAGCGCACGCAGAAAATCATGAATGGGGAAGGAGAGGCCCCTGACCACGAAATCGTGGAAGCAGACGCGCTCATGCTCCTTGGGCGCTGGGGTTACCTCGTCGCCAGGGATGCGTGTGGGCAGCACATCCGCCGGGGGCAGCAGCCCGTCGCGCCGGTACCCATCAACCTTGGACACCGTAAGGTCAGACCGCGCCCAGTCGCCGGTCTTCTTCCTCATGGGGGCCGCAGTACTCGCGGATGCGGTGGCCGGAGCGGCCTTGGCAGCAGTAGCCGCATCGGCGACGGCCTTCTTGCGCTTGTCTCCCTTGGCCATGGCGAGGGACGTGCAAAAGCTGTGGAGTTGGTGCAAGGCAGAGCAATGGCAAGAGCGCAAGGAGGAAGACGATGCAAAGGGAGCGGCGGCGGAAGCAAATGGCAAGTGGGGTAAATTTCTCTCACCCCCGCGCTATTTACCACTGTGGGCTTGATGCAAGACGTACTTGCTCGTTGGGAGACCCCAAGAGGAAGGTTTGATGTAGCCTAGCAGCAAGTTTTCCCTCAGTATGAAACCAAGGTTTATCGAACTAGTAGGAGCAACAACTCTTCTGAAGGTTGTTGGTGGCTCGCACGGCGCAACACGATCACCAACGTGGAATCTGCACACAACACAATCAAACTATTTTGCCCCAACGAAACAGTGAGGTTGTCAATCTCACCGGCTTGCTGAAAACAAAGGATTAAACGTCTCGTGTGGAAAATGAGTATTAAATTGCAGCGAATGAAAAAGAACAGTTTGCAGTTTGTGGTTGTTTAATCAATGTAAAGGAATGGACCGGGGTCCACAGTTCACTAGTGGTGTCTCTCCATAAAGATAACTAACATGTTGGGTAAACAAATTACAGCTGGGCAATTGACAAATAGTGAGCGCATGACAATGCAAATACGTGACATGATGATTACTATGATATTTAATTGGTCATTACGACATGATACATAGACCGTTATCCAACAACGTCTATGACTAATAATCCACCGCCGGGTTGTCATCCGAGTTCCCCGTTGGTATTAAGTTGCAAGCAACGGATAATCGCATTAAGTAAAGCGCGTAATGTAAACAAACACATATGCCCGTGGACATAGCATCGTTGGGTTATCCCTAGTGGCAACAGCACATCCATAACCTTAGAACTTTCTGTCACTGTCCCAGATTCAACGGAGGCATGAACCCACTATCTAGCATAAATACTCTCTCTTGGAGTCACAAGCATCTACTTGGCCAAAGCATCTACTAGCAATGGAGAGCATGCAAGATCATAAATAACATAGGGCAATAGATTGATCATCAACTTGACATAATATTCAATATTCATCGGATCCCAGCAAACACAACATGTAGCATTACAATAATATGATCTTGATCATGTAGGGCAGCTCACAAGATCTAAACATGATGGCACAAATAGGAGAGACAACCATCTAGCTACTGCTATGGACCCGTAGTCCAAGGATGAACTACTCACGCATCACTCCGGAGGCAGGCATGGCGATGTAGATGCCTCCGGTGACGATTCCCCTCTCCGGCAGGGTGCCGGGAAGAGGTTCTGGACCCTCCCGAGCTAGGGTTGACGGCGGCGCGTCTCTGGAACTTTTCGTGGATAATGGCTCGGGCACTTAGGGTTATTTTCTCGGGGGAAATAAGTAGGCGAAAGGGCGGCGGCTGACGACCCCCGTGGGGCCCACACCATACTAGGGCGCGGTAGGGGGGCAGGCCGCGCCCTAGTGGCGTGTGGCTCCCCTGTGGGCCCTCTCCGTTGCATCTTTGCTCCATCTGGTGTCTTCTGGAAAAATAGGGATGTCCGTGAAGTTTCGTCCAATTCCGAGAATATTTCTAGACTAGCTTTTCTGGAATACAAAAACAGCAGAAAACAGGAATTGGCACTTCGGCATCTTGTTAATAGGTTAGTCCCAAAAAATGTATAAAAGTGCTATAAAGTAGATGCAAAACATGTAGCAATTGGTATAAAACAAGCATGAAACATCAAAAATTATAGATACGTTGGAGACGTATCAGGGCCCTCAAATCACAACCGTGTAAAACGGGCTTCGCGCGCAAAGGCATATCTGGCCGTACACGTGGAAGCATAAGAGAGCAACCGTCGCCGGCCACTCCGCCCACTACGCGCGAGAAACGAGGAACCATCATCACGCACGCCGTTTAAAATCGCGCCAGGACGGACAAGTCCCGTCAAAACAGGCGTCGCCGTTGGTCAACACTGTCAGTTGGGCCCACTAGGTCACGTCCCATCTATCACATAGCGCGTGACATTGCTTGTCAGATGGCGTAGTCGCCAACTAACGTCATCCCTGATGTCATGGGGGAGAGTGGAAAAACAAGCAAAACATTATTCGGGTTATACCGGTCTGCACGAAACACTCGCACTCCCATCGGGAGCGACTCGACATTTAGTCGAGTGTTACAAATTTCTTGAATGAGATTATCCTCAACTGCAAACAATTAAGCATAATCTCGGGGGCTACTCCCATCAGGAGCGCTAACGCGCACCCAATAGTCAGAACAAAAGACATCGTGTTCAGTCGAATAGAGTTCGACTCAGCTACTTAGCTGTACGCATAATGCAAATCAGATCACAATCTCCCCAAGATGCATCTTCGACCCTTGGAAGCTGCATGCATGGTGCATAGGTAAGACCCTTCGATCCGTTGAATGGGCCGGGGCGCGCACATACTGCGTTAGGTCTGAAATTTTCCGTGTCTGACGGCACGAAGAAAATCCTGGCGGACGCGCTAGGTACCCTCAACAGTTATACTGCAGGTCGACTCTATAAGACCTCCGCGGCCTGAGTCGATCCTAACCAGTCGATTCCGGGTTCGAGTCTGGGGACTCGAATTTGATGTAGGCTAGTAAGGTTTTTCCCAAGAGCAGTTAACTGGTCCCGATACGTCGAGTGTACCAGGCCTACTATGTCACTATCCCCAACACATTCATAAAGGCAGTAAAGCAGTCCAGGGCATTAGTCGACTTCAAAGTTGGCTCCAACGTATTCCTATGTTACAACAATCAGTGGTCAGTCGAAATGTTTGTCGACTGAGTAAGTACTCGAGCAAGATAAGACGTGCACTTACGGAGGAGTCCCTGCCCGAATCTGCGAGTCAGCCAGGCACTCGGGGGCTACTGATGTGGGGCTACCCTTCGGGTGACCCACTGTAAGGGTACCTGGTGCATGTACGGGATATGGAGGCCCATCAAGATAACAAGATCAAGGCCCATGAAGGGACCCGCAAGGAAGAATTGCTCTCCAAGTTAGGCATGGATTAGGTCGGTTTAGACTTTCCATATCTGTAATCCTAGTCGGTTACGATGACCCGAGACCCAGCCCCTATATAAGGGCTGGGAGGGACGCCGATCAAGGACACGATAGCATACACGCAAGTACTCTAGCCTCAGAACCCTTGGCGAGATCGACATCTCGCCGAGACCCCTGTAACACCTGTGTTCACCTCATCAATAATCAGACAAGCAGGACGTAGGGGTGTTACCTCCACTCGAGGGCCCTGAACCTGGGTAAATCCTTGCCTGTCAGCCATAGATAATCGCCAGTGCTACCAATCTCGTTCTTATTCTCAACCCTAGGTGCGCTACCATGGGATTTGCCGAGTTAACACCTCGTCAATGGGCTAAACAAAAATGGCAAACTTGGAGTCATGTTTTTTCTTTTGATAGGAAACTAGGCTCATTATTTTTGCTTTGCTAGGGAACGAACAATCCATTTTACATCTTCACGGGTTCTATGCTAGCCGCCTATCCGCCTCACGGTCGCCTAATTTTATCATGTGATCGAGACAGTATGTCCGGGCCAACCCAACATTGAGAAAGAATGTCTTGGACGTGGACTCGAGAACATTTCATTCGGCTCGAGTCCCCTGCCATTTCTCTCTCGACGCCTTACTAACATAAGATTAAATTGCGCTCCAACGAGACAACCAAAGCAATTTAAAAAAATATCGTCTTGTCAAAACTTAGTGCATAATGACCTTTCATAATATACAACATACTAGTAAGTACTAACAAGGTTTCAACAATACATTCGTTCGCTAAGATTTTCCAAGTCCTAATCGATTTAAAAATTGCAACTTTATTGCAATGAAAACTAAAGTTTGTACCTTTTTCTAAATCGGCTGAGACGTAATAAATTCTTGAGTGAGATTTAGCAAAATAATATTAATAATAAAAATAATTCTTGAGTGAGAGTTAGCAAAATTATATTAATAACAAATATTTTTTGGTCAAAGCATTGTACTCCAATTAACGAAGTATTAATTCAGTGTGCCCTGTAAAAGAAGACCGTACAAGTGTGGGCAAACAACTGGACATCGAACTATCGTACAGATCTAAGACGTGGAACAACAATCGAACGGCTGAAAGCGTCAAATGGCTACGAAGTCTCATAAGTAGTTCCATTTTACTATTACTTTTATCAACATTTTTATCAATATGTGATTGTTCTTTTTTTTAACCCCGTAAATATCTTTTTGAATCCATAATCCGGAACATATTATTATCTAACCCGTGAACTTTTTTCAAACTCAGGTGAATACTATTATCTAACCCATGAACTCTTTTAACCCCGTGAACATTTTTCGAACTCCAGAGAGAAAGAAGAAAAATATAAATTAAAGCAAATGGAAACAAAGAAGAAATGAAAAGAAACTCCACGTATAATATTTTTTTTTCTTGTGGAAAGAAGAAATGGGTCAGGCCCAAATGGTACGGGGTACACGGCACGGGAAATTTGCCAGAATAGGACTGATGAACCATCATCTCCACCAAACAGAAGAAGCAACAACCATTTAGTTTACTTTGTACAAGCTGGAAAGAAAAAATAGCTTATTATGTAAACCAACACGTCTTCCATGACCTGGTCACACGAATAATCTGAGTTTTCAAACAATAATTTATTTTCATACAGCATATTTGATACATGCTGTTATGTGAATACCGCCCCTAATTTTCAGTTTGCGATCGACGACTTGATTTCTATGTCCCGATTCACAGGTACAAAGGGTTATCATGTAATACAATAAAAAAAATTGGATGAACAAAACTTAGTCATACATGATTATATATACGAGTTAGCAAAGTATATAAGTAAATGTCAGCTCTTTGAAATCCAAACATATGAATCGTTCTCGTGCACAGGTGTAGAGTAGAATTGTGGATAGCACATAGAGAGGAGAAGAAAAAAACTGTGCATCGACCTCCTGTCCGTGCATCAAGAATGGACACCGGCAGCTTGGGCGGCGGCCGGAGCGGGTGGGCGGCGCTAGTGGCGACGTTGTGGGTGAAGGCGCTGACGGGGACCAACTTGGACTTCTCGGCCTACTCGTCGGCGCTCAAGGCCTCCATGGGCGTCTCCCAGCAGTCCCTCAACTACCTGGCCACAGCCTCTGACCTCGGCAAAGCCCTGGGCTGGTCCTCGGGGCTCGCCCTCCTCTACATGCCCCTCCCAGTGGTGCTCCTTCTCGCCGCCGCGCTCGGCCTCGCCTCCTATGCGCTCCAGTACTGCATCCTCCTCCCTGCCAGTTCCACGCTCGCCACCGGCATCCCATACCAGCCGTACGTTGATCTCCTCCTCATCTGCTTTCTTCTCCACTGGTAACTTGGTATGTACCAGGTTGAGTGAGCTGAATTCTGATGTAATGCCGTTGCATGCATCCATCCACTGCAGCTGTTCTTGATCTGCCTGGTGGCGGGGTGCAGCATCTGCTGGTTCAACACAGTCTGCTTCGTGACCTGCGCACGCAACTTCTCCGCCAGCAGCCGCCCCTCGCGCTCTCCCTCACCACAAGCTTCAACGGCCTCAGTGCCGCCCTGTATGCCCTCTTCGCCAATGCCGTCTCCCCTGGCTCCCCGTCCGTCTACCTTCTCCTGAATGCCACACTCCCCCTCGCCGCCTCCGTTGTGGCGCTCCCGGCCATCCTACTACTCCGCCACCCCCCGCGTGACCGCAGACATGACAGGGGCATCTTCCTTTCCTTGTACAGCATCGCATTCATAACCGGCGTGTACGTGCTGCTCTTCGGTTCTGTCACCACAACCGGCTCCATTGCACGGGTCATTGTCCTCGTGGGCGCCCTGGCCCTGCTCGCCCTTCCTCTCGTCATCATCGTCCTCCCTGCAGCCTCCAGCTCCACAAGCGTGGACCCCGATCCTGCATTTGCGCCATTGCCAGTAGTAGTAAGCAACGACGACGACCCGCACAAGCCGCTCCTGCTCAGCAATGATCACCGGAGGGAGGTGTTGGTTCTTGGTGAGGAGCACAGCGCACACAAGCTCATCCGGCACGTGGACTTCTGGCTCTACTACACAGCCTACTTGTGCGGTGCAACGCTTGGGCTGGTGTACAGCAACAACTTGGGGCAGATTGCGCAGTCGTTACACCTACATTGGCGGCTCACCATGCTTCTCGCCGTTTACTCCTCCTGCTCCTTCTTTGGTCGCCTTCTCTCTGCACTCCCTGACTTCCTTCACAGGTCAATCTGACTTACCCATATACATGCATATGCAGTAGTATAGATATCTCATCAACTGCCCTGGCTAACTGTCCACATATGCGATGCAGGAAGGTGTCATTTGCTCGGACAGGGTGGCTTGCGGCTGCGCTGGTGCCCATGCCAGTGGCTTTTTTCTTGCTGTGGAAATCGCACGATGAAAGCACTCTGGTAGCAGGAACAGCGTTAATTGGCCTAAGCTCAGGCTTCATCTTTGCTGCGGCAGTGTCAGTGACATCTGAGCTCTTTGGACCGAAAAGCGTTTGAGTGAACCACAACATCCTCATCACCAATATCCCTCTTGGCTCACTCCTCTATGGCCAGATCGCCGCCTTGGTGTATGATGCCAATGGTGCTGGACAAACTCACGGGCAGAGTTGACACCATGGTGATGTGCATGGGTGCCAAGTGCTACTCGAGCACCTTCTTTGTGTGGGGTTGCATCACATTGCTGGGCTTGGGCTTGGCGTCAAGCATAGCCCTATTCTTGAGAACAAGACATGCTTATGCTACTGCTAGCCGATGATCAGTCTAGGAGCAGACGGCTGCACAGCATTTGCATCTTGACCTGCAAACGAGAGCTTCAAAATCAGTATATTGTGCGACGCGCCACCAAACCAGAAAAGCACCATAGAGACAGCAGCGGCCATGTTAGTTTTTGTCTATAGTACTGTAGGAACCAAGTAGCGATGGCCATGTTAATTTCGCAAAGTTGATTACAGAGTTCAGACTAACTTGATCTCTACAGTGTTTCTTTTTCAGTTCCAAAGACAGCAACTTGATTATCAAGTCGAGCACAGATTTTCACATGCTCAATACATTTTGTAACAATCTATCCCAAATTCACACTGGTCAATGACCAAAAATCATACAAACTTCCTTTTCTGAACTTCCTTTTACTGCAGCCCAATACTCTGTATCCTCCAAATCCTAAATCAGTACAAAATTACTCGGACACTCCGGTTCAACCTAGTACCCATCTAGATCAGGCCCAGGATAAATCAATCTGACGAAGCTACCAGACCAGGCCCAGATCGAATCTAGAGCTGGGAATCGCGGAGCAGGGCGGGCGTGACAGAGAGAGGGGAGGCGAGGGCTAAGGACGGGAGCGGAACCTGAGACGGGCTGGGAGAAAGGGGTGGCGGTGTCGACCACCCTCACCGGCATCTTGGGCGGCGGAAACGGCGGCGGCGACGGCGGGTGAGGTCGCCGGCGACGAAGCTGGATAGATGTTTCGACAAGAAGAGTAGGGTTGTGTTGTGTCTGAACGGTGGGGACAATATTTTGTTAAGAGTATTTTGCAAAACAAACCTCTGTATTACAAATGCAGGCTCATTATTTAGGAAGTACTAGAGAAACTAGCAACGGAAATTGCATTTGGCTCCCAAGCACCAGTGCTCCTGCCCGTTTAAAAAATTCGAAAATCATATTTATGAATTTAAAAAAATCTGACAAAAATCATGTATGTGTTCAACGATGTATACTATAAGCGGGCATAATCTCACTGCAAAATCTATTGTATTACGTGCTATAAAAAATGATAAAAGTTGGAAATTCAAAACTATACATTATACGCTATACTCAAATATATACATATGTTATTTTTGTGTAGATTAAAACATAAATTATTTTGTATTGAGATTTTTCACGCTTGTAAGATATATCGTTACGAATATGCATGCTTATTTCAGATTTTTTTTTGAAAATTGTAAATATAATTTTAATTTTTTGTAAACGGTGAGATCACTATAGCTCGGGACACCAAATCTCTGCTCAACTAGGTACCACACAGATTTTGTGAAGAGTATTTTGCAAAGCAACCTCGGTAAAACATACCTATTTATTACAAATGTTGGCCCATTAATACCCATATGCTTTTGCTACGGAACGAAATAAGCACTTAATGAACATGGTCAAAATCATGTTGTAAGCCACGCGATGTGCATTTTAGTCCCACATCTTGCAAAACTAGACGGAAAACATTTGCACTTCAGTCACGCGAAGAAGAAGAAATCGTTCCCCACGTGGCAGTTTGGATTAGACGGAAAAAATTCAGTTAAGTCAACAAAATCTCGAGATTCCTTTCTTTCCTTTATTTTATTTTCTCTCCTTACTTTTTTCGTCTCGAACGGGGAACACGGAGGTGACAACCATCTCGAGCTCTTCCGCGGAGGCGTGGAGACGGCGAGAACGTTTCCGTCGGAGAAAAGCTGCAGGAAATGCACTACCGTGAGCAGCTTAGTGAAATTTCATGTCACCATGTCATATCATGTTGTAGTAATGATAGAATAAATCCAGATAATCTAGTGCACAGCTGCTACAACATTGATAATTCAACAATGGTTATGCATACAACTTGGCTCCACTAGATGGAGAGTGTTTTGGGGACAATATGAGTGCAGCGCCTATTCACCGACCTCTCTTTACCAAAGTTATGGCACCCGAGGAGAAATTGAAAAAGGGAGTAAAAATATTTACAAAGGCACACAATACACTGTTTTGTACGTGGTGAAGCTAATCACAATGCCAAGGGTCACCTGATATATTTACAACGGGCCGTCCACGCTGCTCATTCCGCCGCCGCCCCCGACGCCACCCGCGAGCTCAGATTCGAGCCGCCCCGAACTTTGAATCATTCCCATAGGACTACCTCCTCCTCCCTCCTTTAACCATCCCCAGCTCACGCTCTTCGCCTTCTGCTGCACGCCCTCGACGGTCACCGTCACCGCCGAGAGAGCTAGCTTAGGATTTGGATTGGAGAATCGACTCTGTTTTTTCTTTTAACTGCGTAGGGACATATCCTACAATATTAATACAGTGTAGTAGTTTTGTGCAGTTTCACAAGACGGCACGTCCCATCAGCCACCGTGGCATCACACGTGTACTAATCCCGGCTAAGCAAGATGTGAGACTAAAATGCACAACGTGCGCAAGTTGTGGTGTATATGCCTCTTCTCAAATACGCATATGTAATACAGTACTCCGTACCAAAAAGCAATATATGATGCCTTAATTCTGCTTCCAGTCCATCGAATTATGGCAGCTGCTTCGCCACGATCTCCGCGACAGTTTTGGAACAATGTTTCTTTAGCGACCTCAGATTGTTGGGACGATAGAAACTCCGTGCATGCCACGTGAGGTGTGACACAATCACGGAACAGAGGGAGGGATTTTTTGGCAACTGATATAAAGTAATTTTCTGTCAAAGGATTGTAGAATTTGCCAAAGTAATAATTCAAGCAAGCCTGCAGTGAAATAAAAATCCTAAACCGGGTTGATAAAAATGATAATCTGTTCTCAAATACGCCTATGTATAACACCAAAAAGACCTAAAACCATTATAATCTGTTACTAAATCTTCTTCCATCCATCGAATTATGGCAGCTGCTTCGCGACGATCTCGGCGACAGTTTTCCGACCATCTTTGTTCGTACCCATCCGTCGCCATGAACGATCTCAGATTGTCGGAACGCGATAAGAACTCCATGCACGCCTCCTTCAGGTCGGCGCACCGGTGTCGCTCCGCCAGCGCAAGCATGGCCGCGACGGAGCCCATGTTGACGTTTGCACACAGCGCCTGCTCGCACGCCTGCTTCAGCTTCTTGTCCAGCCCGTACCTGTCCGCCGCCACCAGCAGCCCCTCCGCCATGGTCGGCTCCTTGACCTTGATGCGGAGCGCCGGGGGCAGCGCGCCGTCAGCGTACATCAACTGGAGCAGGGCGTCGAACACCTGGGCGTCCACGTCGGCGATGCGTAGCTCGGAGGTGTTCTGGAGGGCCGCCTTGAATACGGGGGACCCGGCCCCCAGGGCCCGCCGGTGCGCCGGGAACGTCTTCCCGCCGACCTGGAGCGTCACGTCCGTTGCCTGCTTGCTCCAGTTGACCGGCTTCTCGGCGTCGACCTCGTCCGCGCGTATCCCCTGGTCGACGGTGACGTCGCAGAGGACGGTGAGGCAGTCGTCCGCGAGGTGCTCCCCCTCGAGCAGCTCGTCGTTCTTCACGAAGTCCTTCCAGCCGGCCTCCTCCTTGCTTAAGCACTTGAAGGTGACGTCGCCCTCCGTGGCCCGGGTGCACGACGTGGGTTTGCCGGCGGCGCCAAGCAGGGTGATCCCGAACCGGGCCGTGGTCTCACAGAGATGGGTGCGGTGAGGAAGAGCGACGTCTAGCCGCGGTGCTCCTCGTCCTTGCCGTTCGGGTAGCACTGGATCTGCCAGTACTCGCAACCGACGCGGAACTTGGTGGAGGTGATGGCCGTGCCGGTGGGGACGGTCTTCCTCATCGTCTGCGCGTAGCCGTGGATCTGGAAGACGTGGGAGCCTGTGACCGCCTTCCTCGTGGCCGGGACGGTGGAGGCGGTGAGATGCTGCCGGCCGGCCCCGCGCAGGGCGGACAACAGCGCCATGGGCACTCCGTCTTCAGCCGCACGAACCAACCGGTCGCATCGCCATGGACGATCTCTGATTATCAGGACAAGAGAGGAACCTCATGCACGCCTCCTTTAGCACGGCGCACCCGTGCCGCTCCGACAGCTCCAGCATGGCGGCGACGGAGCCCATGTCAACGCGCGAACACAGCTTCTCCTCGCACGTGAGCTTGAGCCCGTACCTGTCCGCCGCCACCAGCAGCCGCTCCGCCATCGTCGCATCGGACGGCGGCAGCGTGCCCGTGTACATGAAGTAGAGCAGGGCCTGGAACGTCTCGGCGTCCACGCCATCCACGCGTAGCTCGCCGGCGGTTCTCTGGAGCTCCGCCTTGAAGACGGCAGACCGGGCCTCCAGCACCCACCGGTGCACCGCGAACGCCTCGCCGCCTGCGTGGACCGTTACGTCCGCCGTCTCCTTGCTCCACATGGCCTCCGGCAGCCGCCCGCGCAGGTGCAGGTCGGAAGTTGGCGCCGCGGCCGGCGGGGCGACGACCTCCTCGGCGTGCAAGGGAAGAAGGTCGCCGAAGGTGACGTTACACAAGACGGTGAGGCAGTCGTCGATGAGGTGCTTCCCTTCCTCCAGCTCGTCGTTCTTCACGAAGTCTTCCCAGCCGCAGTAGGTGACGATGGGCTCGAAAATGCTGATGGGCTCGAACAGTTGCAGCATCGAGTTGCGAGTGCACAACGACCTCCCGGCGCGGTCGAGCTCGCTGAGATTCTCGTCCCACATTACGTGGTAGGCTTCCATTTGGGCTGGATTTGGCCACGGCCCAGCAGATTTTTTTTTTGATTTTTGGCCCAGCAGATTAATCAGCACTGGTTCCTTACCAACTCTAGCAGATCCTGAGTAATCCCAATCCAAAAACCAGTTTTGGGTGTGCCCTGAACTGGTTTTACAGTTTAAAAGTTCATCACGCGAAATAAAACAGCAAATCCGAACCAAAAATTGTAAAAAGAACTTTGCGTTTCATCGGCCGGCAAGCATAGTCCAAAGCAAATTCACAAGATCATCAACATACGGAACAACATAGTTGGCGATAAAATTAGCTAAAACCCTAATCTCCACCGCCTTGGCCGCACTAGTATCCGCCCTTCTAGTTGCCAGATCAATGTCGGAGATTGCGCAGGAAGATGCGCTGGCGGCACTCCTCTCTCTCCAGCATCCACCGTTGAGCTGCTTGCTCGGCGCTCAGGTGAAGGCCGTACTGGAGTTGTTCTGATGTCGCCTCTGCGTGCGCATTTGGGAGCGCACGGACTTCGCCTTGATGCTTCAGAAGAGCTTGTCGTCGTTGGTGATTGCGGCGAGCTTGGCATCGTTGTCGGTGGTGAGGAGCTTGTAATCGTCGGACTCGGCGTCGGTGGAGATCACCAAGTCCGGCTTTTCAGCACCACGCGGGAGCTACCCGCGTCCGCGTTGTGCCAGCGTGGAATAAGCCCGACCCACCCGAGCCTTCCAAGGCAGTACCCACCAGTGCGCCTCGAACATCTCGCCGCTTGAGTGGACCGTCATGTCCGCCTTCTCCCTGCTCCAAGAGGTTACCTCCGTCGTGGTCGTAGGTTTTAAGTTGCGGAATATAACAAATATTGGCAACTCTCAAAATGGGACGACAGCGGGATAAATCATATCTAAACGGGGCTATTGCGGATAATTAAATTGTACATGAATTCTATTAGCGGAAACATACTCAAAAGGCTAAAGCCAGGCTATAGCGGGCTATTTAAAACTACGCACTCCGTCGGGGCGGCCGCGACCTCCTCGGCGCGCAAGGGAAGAAGGTTGTCGATGACCGTGACGTCGCAGAGGATGGTGAGGCAGTCGTCCACGAGGTGCTTCCCCTCCTCCAGCTCGTCGTTCCTCACGAAGTCTTCCCAGCCCCAGATCCTCCCCTCGAACGACTGCTGCTCCGACTTCCGAGTGCACAGAGGCCTGCCGGCGCGGTCGAGCACGCTGAGGTCGTACCGCGCCGTGGCGCTGCCGCCGAGGTTGTCGAGGTAGAGCGACGTGTACTGGCCGGCGGTCTCCTTGCCCTCGCCGTTCGGGTAGCACTTGATCTTCCAGCCGTGGCCGCCGACGTGGAACGGGGTGGAGGCGATGGCCGTGCCGTTGTGGACGGTCTTCCTGACGACCCGCGTGTAGTCTTGGATCCGGAGGACGTGGGAGCCGGTGACCCCCTGCCGCCCGGCGAAGGTGGACGCGGTGAGGTGCTGCCGCCCGGCGCCGCGCAGGGCCGACATCAGCGCCGACATCGACATGATCGACATGATGGGATTAGAGGAGATCGTCGGCGGCTTGCAGATCCAAAGGATCCAAGGTGCGCGTATTGATATGGGAGTCTCTGTCGTACGTGTTTCTGTCGGCACCAATCCGATCGACCATGATGCATCTTAGCTCTGGTTAATAACGATGGTTTGGGCTACAATTAGTTACTAGCAGAATTCGGCTGTGGACTTTAATTCGCAATCCCATGCATGCAAACTGTCTATTTTACGTTGAGATACGTGCTAGATTGTACCTTTAAGAACAACTGAACAAACACAACTGTTTTTCACTAACAGGCAAAAATAGTACAAGTAAGTCAATATTTATCTATATGAATATA
The DNA here is from genome assembly GCA_947311845.1 of Poa pratensis. Classification (NCBI taxonomy): domain Eukaryota; kingdom Viridiplantae; phylum Streptophyta; class Magnoliopsida; order Poales; family Poaceae; genus Poa; species Poa pratensis. The sequence goes on along the minus strand of CAMZMU010000038.1, from coordinate 85,416,186 downwards.
TTTCAAAAAATTAAACCTAGTTAATCCTCCGATAATTTTATGAAATTCCCCCAATCAAAAAAGTCCCTTAACATTAGAATTTTCTAATATTAAAATGTTTTACTTCCATCCATCCATCACAACGATCTCCCCTGCAGCGTTTTCAGCTACACGAGCCCAACCGGGATGAATGATCTCGGATTGTTAGGGACACGATACCAAACCCCATGAGCACAGCGCACACGGTGACGCAGTGCTACTCCAGCTCGACAGGGCCCATGTCGATATATACGTGGACACATCGTTTCCCCGCGCTTCTCTAGACCGTACATGTGTCGGCCAGGCCAGAGTCCATATGTCGACATGTAGCTCTAAGGTGCTCTAGAGGTCCATCTTCAAGAGGGCAGGGCTTCTAGCACCCAAAGTGCGCTGCCAACTTGTCCCCACCAGCGTGGGCCCTCAGCTCGACTTCGTTTGTTGATTTATCACAGATCGATCACATCAAACTAGACGAACAAACGTGAAAACAAACTTTGGCTAAGGGAATGTGTCATGTCCTCCATTAGCTTTATTTCTTCTCAACTTCCACGGTACAATCTCATGTTACGAGGCTCCAACCGTATACATGCATGATAGAACCCTAGCACCACACGCACATCACGATGCACTTACTCTAATCTAGTACTACCTCCGGTCAGATTTGATTGTCGCGGGCAATACACTGCTGTAGCCTGTAGCAAAAAGTTAGTCTAACTCGCGACAATTATTAGCGATCGGAGGGAGTACTATAGTAACTAACTCAACTAACTCGCTCATTCCATCACATGCATGCATACTACGTCCTCAAACTCAAAGTCTCAAACGGCAGACTTGGATGAGGTCGACGCGGCCTCCGCCGCAGCGGGTAGGTTCCGGCACGGCGGTGCTTGGACCGGGGTTGACGGTGACGTCACACAGGATGATGAGGCAGTCGTCCACGAGGTCCAGCTCGTCGTTCTTGACGAACTCTCCCCAGCCCCAGTAGGTGCTGGGATCGAGCAGTCGCACCTTCGAGTTCTGAGTGCACGACAGCTTCCCGGCGTGGTCGAGCACGCTGAGGTCGAACCGCGCCATGGCGGTGCCATCCACGATGTCGAGGAAGAGGGACGTGTACTGGCCGGCGGTTTCTTCCTTGCCGTCGCCGTTCGGGTAGCACAAGATCCTCCAGTCATGGCCGCCGACGTGGAACGGGGCCGAGTCGATCGCCGTGCCGCTGGGGACCGTCTTCCTGATGACCCGCGTGTAGTCTTGGATCCGGAGGACGTGGGAGCCGGTGACCCCCTGCCTCGCCGCGAAGGTGGAGGAGCAGAGATCGTCGGCTAGCTAGCAGATCTAAGGTTCGAAGGCGCGTATTAATATGGGAGTTTCAAGCTCTTGGCTTCAACACGCTGGACACAAGATCTTTCGTGTTTATATCGGAACCAATCTACCGCTAGCACAACCGAGCGTGATGCGTCCTGGTTCTGGTTAGTGCCCAAGGTCCTTTTTGTGTGCTGGAAAAAAAGTCCAGATCGAGTTAACATTCTGTTATAACATCCGAAATTTGTTCATGTTGACGATCTGTAGTTTTTTTTTCCTTTTTTTTTCTGATGGGGGAGTCCAGATCCTCCATGATTCTGCAATTTGTTGAACATTTGTGATGTGAATCATGGAACGAAGATGATTTGTTCCTCTATGAGATTTTCTTTCCTTCGTACATTAAATTTGATTGTCCTTCCTTCATACATTTTCTTTCCTTGGATTATCATAAATGTGCTGTAGTTCGTTCATTTTTCGCCCAGACCTTCCTTCATACATTTGTGATGCGAATCACGGAACAAATCATCTTCTAGATCTGTTTTCTTTCAAAGGTTTGTGCAGTTCATAAACTCGAGATCATATTTGTTTTTCTACATGGTTGATTTCAGATGCAAATTCTTAAACGGTGGAATACACATTTGTAGTTCGTTCATTTGTGGATCCAAAGAGACGTTGGACCAAAGAATGAGCTAATTAAGAAATGTCTGGAGGTTGATTGTTCATTTCAGTGATTTTTCCTGGTGCAGAACATCCACTGTTCCCAATTCCTCTACGTTTTTCCTTTCCTCGCTAGTTGCACAAAATCAGTTCAGGATTGTGCTCATTTAATATTTTCTGTAAATCAATCACATGTACTAATCGTGCATAATAATAAAATTAATTATGCAGCCCAATCTGACCAAATGTTGCATGCTAATTTGTTAGAAACGTACTGCAAAATTTTAAGGACATGTTTACATGAATTGGATATGGTTTGTAGGCTTTGTTGGAAAATGTTAGTACCAATCTTCAAGCAAACCAAACATAAATGAATGGTGAGTGATAAGACAGGGACACGTGAGGGGTTGTAGGATATGTTTTTCGCTATGGGGGCTATAATTAACTACTAGCAGAATTCAGTTGAGACAATAATTTTCAATCCCATGCAAACTGTCTATTTGATGTTGAGATCCGTGCAAGATTTTCTGAATATATTGTACAGTTGTGTGCATGAATTTAATTTTTTTGTCTTAGGTAACAGTTAAGATTTTCTACAAAGATACAAGCTAGAGGAGATCTAGTATCGTTGCCAACACGAAGATGTGGAACATGTGTTGATGACGATGTCGTTTAAGCCTATAGAAGATTCTAACGGCTAAGCCTATGGGTGAGAATGTCGCCGAGGTAGCCGATTCCAGGATCCAGCCTTCTGGATTAAGCGAGGTTCAAACGTCTTAGACGGCTCAGCCCTCCCAGAGTTCACACACGTCCGTCCGCCAAATTCCATCCGTATTTCGCTATCCAGAACTAGGAAACTGTTGGTGTACTTTAGGTGGAGAAGAACCCAACACATGGGGGAGAGAGATTTGATCTAGGAGAGTACACCTCAAAAACCCTTCACAATTGTGTTGGAAAAAGGAGAACAACCGTACTTGAATTATGACACGATATATTCTGACCTTGTGCGATCTTGAGCCGCATCGGCCACCCATGGATAGCGACAGACGCTATAACCGTTTACGGTGGTCAAAGTCAATCGTGTGTTTACCTGATCTAGTGTTTAAAACTTTGCTCTTAGGGCATATACATCCAACATATATCTCTTATAAAGTAAAATCCCACTAAGATGAGTTAATTATTTTTTATCTTAACATGAAAGTTATCCTCGTTTTGTGGATTTATCACGGATCGATCGCATTAAATTAGGCGAACGAACGCAGAAACAAACTTTGGCTATGGGAATGTGTCATGCCTTCTATTAGCTTTTTCCTTCTCAACTTTCACGGTACAATCTTGTGTTACAAGGCTCCAACCGTATACATGCATGATATACTGAACCTCACTCTAATCTAGTACTACTAGTAATTAACTCGCTCATACCATCACATGCATGCATGCTACGTACTCAAACTCAAACGGCAGACTTGGACGAGGTCGAGGCCGCCTCCGCCGCAGCGGTTGGTTCCGGCACGGCGTCGCTTGGACCGGGGTTCACGGTGAGGTCACACAGGACGATGAGGCAGTCGTCCACGAGGTCCAGCTTGTCGTTCTTCACGAACTTTGCCCATCCCAAGCCGGCATTGGACATTGGCAGCTGCTTCGAGTTCCGAGTGCACGACGGCCTCCCGTCGCGGTCGAGCACGCTGAGGTTGAACTCACCCGTGGCGCTGCCGCCGAGGTTCTCGAGGTAAAGGGACATGTACTTGTTTTTTGCCGGGAAAAGGTGGGCTTCGTTGTTGTCGCCGTTCGGGTAGCACATGATCATCCAGTCCTGGCCGCCGACGCGGAACTTGGTCGAGTAGATCGGCGTGCCGGTTAGGACCGCCTTCCTGACCTGCGTGTAGCCTTGGATCCGGAGGACGTGGGAGCCCGTGACTGTCTGCGTCGCCGTGACGGTGGACGCGGTGAGGTGCTGCCGCCCAGCGCCACGCAGGGCGGACATCAGCGCCGACATCGACATGATCCACATGATCGTCGCTCGTCGGCTTGCAGATCTAATGATCGAAGGCTCGTATTAATATGGGAGTTTCTCAAGCTTCAACACGCTGGACACAAAGATCTATCGTACGTGTTTATATTGGAAACAATTACAGCTCTGCCAATTAATTGTAGCCCAAGCCATCCTTATTTACCAGAGCTAAGACGCATCACGATTCACGATCTGATGTGTTGTAGCTTGGTTCCAGAGTTAACACGATAGATCTCCGTAACGAACTTGCAGCTGCCATATATATGCAGCAAATATGCTTGCACCTTCCACCATATACTTTGCCTAGAGATCATCTCCTTCAAGAAACGCTTCTGCTCGTATCGTACCCCATCATGCCGTCGATCATGCCATTGTCGGCGCTAGCGTCCGCCCTGCGCGGCGCCGGCCGGCAGAACCTGACCGCGTCCACTACTATCGCCGCCGCAAGGAAGGAGGTCACCGGCTCCCATGTCTTCCGGATCCAGGGCTACACGCACGCGATGAGGAAGACCATCCCCACCGGCAGGGCCATCACCTCCACTAGTTTCCGCGTCGGTGGCAACTCCTGGAAGATCGAGTGCTACCCGAACGGCAAGGACGAGGAGCACCGCGGCTACACGTCGCTCTTCCTCAAACCTGGCTCGGGCTACGACCCGGCGGCGCGGTTCGGGCTCACCCTGCTCGGCGCCGCCGGTAAGCCCACGTCGTGCGCCCGTGCCACGGAGGGCCACGTCCACTTCTACTACCGCTATCCGGGCTCCTATGTGACATCTTTGGAGCTGGATCAAGGCTGGAAGGACTTCGTGAGGAACGACGAGCTACAGGAGGGAGAGCACCTCGTGGATGACTGCCTCACCGTCCTCTGCGACGTCACCGTCGACCAGGGGATACTCGCGGACAAGGTCGACGCCGAGAAGCGGGTCAACTGGAGCAAGGAGCCGACAGACGTGACGCTCCACGTCGGCGGGAAGACGTTCCCCGCGCACCAGTGGGTGCTGGAGTCCAGATCCCCCGTATTCGAGGCCGCCCTCGAGAACACCTCCAAGCTAGACATCACCGACATGGACACCGAGGTGTTCGACGCCCTGCTCCAGTTCATGTACGCTGACGGCGCGCTGCCCCCGACGCTCCGCCTCAAGGACGCGAAGATGGCAGAGGGGCTGCTAGTGGCGGCGGACAGCTAGTGGAAGAGAAGCTGAAGCAGGCGTGCGAGCAGGCGCTGTGTGCGCACCACGTCAACATGGACTCCGTCGCGGCCATGCTCGCGCTGGCGGAGCGGCACGGGTGCGCCGGACTGAAGGAGGCGTGCATGGAGTTCTTATCGTCTGGTGACAATCTCACGTCCTTCATGAGCAAGCAGCCGACGGACGTGACGCTCCACGTCGGCGAGAAGACGTTCCGGGCGCACCGGCGGGTGCTCGAGACCAGGTCCCCCGTACTCAAGGCGGCCCTCCAGAACACCTCTGATCTACACATCACCGACATGGATGCCCAGGTGTTCGACGCCCTGCTCCAGTTCCTGTATGCCAAGGGGGCGCTGCTCCTCAAGGAGCCGACCATGGCGGAGGGGCTGCTGGTGGCGGCGGACAAGTACGGGCTGCTGGATCAGAAGCTGAAGCTGGCGTGCGAATCGGCGCTGTGTGCACACGTTGACATGGGCTCCGTCTCCGTCGCGGCCATGCTCGCGCTGGCGGAGCGGCACGGGTGCGACCGCCTGAAGGAGGTATGCGTGGAGTTTCTATCGTGTCCCGAGAATCTGAGGTCGTTCATGGCGACGGATGGGTTCGAGCAGCTAAAGAAAGATTGTCCGGATGCTGTCGCGGAGATCTTCGCCAAGCAGATGCCATAACTGGTTTAGGTCTTTTCTTTTTGGTATTACCAAGGACTATTTGAGAAATTTTGATCATCACATTTTTATCACCCCCTCCCCACTTTAGGTTTTTTTCCAGTGCGCTCTCTTGCTTGAATCACTACTTTGTCAAATTTTATACTTTTTAATAGTACAGTTTTTCCAATGAATAGACTAAGATACGTCATTGCGTGCATATAGAACTTTCTTTTGCCTAAATTGTAAACATAATTTTCAACATTTTTAAAATAAAGGAACACTAGAGATCAGTTGCCAAAAATCCCCACCTCACATATTTTACTACTAGTAAAGTTAAATTCGTGGTTGTGTCACACTTTCCGTGGCATGCATGGAGTTTCTATCGTGTCTCTCGATAATCTGAGGCAGTTCATGGCGACGGATGAGTTTGAGCAACTAAAGAAAGATTGTCCAAAAGCTGCCGCGAGGATCGTGACGAAGCCACTGCCATAATTGGATGGATTGTATTGGAAGTAGAATTAAGGCACCTCTTAGTTTTAGTTTTTTTCAGGAGTAATTGGGGGGTGGGGGGAGGCAGTCCCGTCGCTTGTTTCAGTCCACTGGAAAATAGCCTGCCAAGCCATGTTCTTACAACAGATAGGAAATATTACACGGGGTACAAAGGGAAGAGGATACAAAGCAAATACAAAAAAAAAAGAAACTAGAAATAAGCAGGAACCAAGTAGCGATGGACTGAATACTTTGCTGCCTTAATGTGTAGATGCTAAAATAAGACACAACAGTATAGTTTTTTTATGCCTTTAGGAAAATATCCTCACTAAAAAATGTTATCCTTCTTAGAGGTTGGAAAGGGAGCAAAAATATGTATGTTCAATAGCAATGTAGAGACCTAGCAATGTTTGTGTCGGGGATGTGACCCCGGGTACCCCAAAGTTGATGGTTTTGTTGAGTTAGAAGAGAGAAACAGGAGTTAAATAGGTAAAGAATAAAGAAAAAGGAGGAAAAAACACACTGGACCGACACTGGGCCGAATCAGCTCTTATCTCGGATTGGGCCGAGGTTTCCTTTACTCGGCGAGGCCTGCTTGACCGTCGCAGCGTGCGGTCCGAGTTGCCTAACCCGGGTGGGCTCTGTTTACCTCGGATGGGCCTCTGCCAGGCCGGCATATTCCAGCCTCGGTCAACCGAAGCAACCCAGCAGCCTCGGATGGGCCAGCATCTCCTGCTGCTTCGGATGGGCCGAGATCCACGTCTCGGGCAGGCCGACGATTCCCAGCTTCGGAGCAGGCCGAACCTTCTTCACCTCGGCTGGACCGGATCTTCTCCAGCAGGCCGGGATCCCGTCACCTCGGCAGGCCGGCATTGGCGCTTCCCGGGCGGGCCGTCGCTGGGCCGAGATCCCTTGTCTCGGATCGGTCCGAGGTCATGTAATCTCGGTTGGGCCAGCTATTTCTATCGAGCGAAGCGGAGGAGATCGAGAAGCTCCAGGCCGGGTTGCGAGCGCTCCCTGCCTCGGTCTTTCGATCAACCGAGATCGCCAGGCCAGCACAGCTCCGATCGCCAGCTTCGACCGAGACGCACCAGCTCCCGGGATTGGTTCTCCAGTACCTCGCCTCGTATGCTGCCAAGACCGAGATCAGCACCACGTCCTCCCATGCGCTGCTTCAACCGAAGCTGCTCTCCATCGCCCGAGAGTGCGTCCAGCTCCCTAGACCAGCATCTCCAGGCGCTACCTCGACACCTCGGCGTGCTGCCTCTACCCCGGCACGGCCGCACCTCCGACATCCCCAGCACTCCCTCAACAATTACAAGATGCCCTGCCAAGTGATCCCGAAGATCCCGGAGACAGGAGCAAGAGGACAAGGCCAAGGACACAGACAAGACAGGCCACGTCCATCCTGGACGTGGCTGCAGTGACGCGGATGTGACTAGAGTACAGATGATGACGCGTGTACAGTGGTGACAAGACCCCAGTGGTCATATCGTGAACAGTGATTGTACAGTGACGTGTGGGCCACCCCTTGTCCCCTGGGCTCTCCCTATATAAGGAGCACCAGGGGGAGAGGTCTCCTGAGCCACCCGCGGGCTCATTTCCCCCTGGCTCCTTTCTTCCTCTCGTTCTAGCACTAGCTCTTCAGCTCATGGAGATAGACAGATACAGGCTTAGACATACAGCTCGAGGAGCGTTTGTACACATCGTATACAGAGGAGAAATACACCAAGTAGGCTAGATGCTGCAGTAGGGGTTTTATCTCCTCACGAGAGCCCCGAAGCAGGGTAAATCCTTGTGTTCGTCTGTTTGTTCGTGTGTGCTTCTTAGCGCGCTATCCCTCTCCCGAATCCTCCAGCATCCATCGGCCCCAACTTAAGCCTACCCATAGGCATCTGTTGTTTCATACGGCGACAGTTTGCATGGTATGTAGTAAGAAGTGCCCTTATTTTTAACCTCGGTACGTTCTAGTTTTGTTTCTTTACCAGTTTTGGCTTGAGAGTTTTAGTTGTAGATTTGAGGTCTTTTCTGTACAGTCGCTGTTTCTAGCTGTTTAAAATGTTCCAAGTTATTTGGTCATACAGAAAACTATGGTATGTTAGAGTCCCGCTGATTATTAGAAAGAGAGGTTTAATGTATGATGTGTGATAATAGTTTCTTGTAAAGATTAGACCTGTTATTGCTGCTGGAATAGTTGATCAGTTTGGGCTTGTTTTTTCAAATGGCTTCAAACTTCCGCAGCACACCTGTTGCTTATGGACTGAATACTTTTCTGCCAAAGTTTGTAGATGCTTTTAAGATACAAAAACAGTATAGTGTTATATGCCTTTAGGAAAAATTTCCCTCACTTAAAGTGTTCTCCTTCATAGAGGTTGGAAGGGGAGAAAAATGTATGTTCAGTAGCAACGTAGAGATCTTTGTTCATTTATGTTTTTACATGTTCAGTAATTAACTACGCATAGAGTGTTCTAAGGTCTTGTGTTGTGAAGTAAAGCTTAGCAAAAATTGGTCTTTTAATAAATCTGGTGTTTTTTTCTGTTAAGTCTTACAAGAATTGCAGTGCAAGCGGAGCAAAAGTGATCTGCTACCAGTTGTAGCTGAAAACTTCAGCAGGCGAAGTGGTTTGATGGTGCTGCAGGAAAAGTCGGGAAAAATAAGTTGAGTAGAAGAGTAGAGGAAGAAATCAGGAAAGTCAGGTGGTAGTTATGCGTTGAGTAGCCTTTAAAGAACAAAGTTTTGTATAAGTTTGGTAGTTGGTCACTGGTGACCGTTTCTCTTTAGTAGTTGTTAGGTTTGGGTAGTGTTCTGGATGTGCTCTGCAGGGACGGTGTTGGCCCTGGGGCGGGAGGTTTGTTGGAATTGCAACTTGTGTTATCAGTTTTCATAATAATGAAAATTGGGGCAAGGCCCTCCTTTCTAAAAAAAAAAGTAGCGATGGCCATGTTAATTTCTGAAAGTTGATTTCAGAGTTCAGACTAGCTTGCTCTTGATCTCTACAGCGTTTCTTTTTCTTTTCCAAAGAAAGCAACTTGATTACCAAATTGAGCACAGATTTTCACATGCTCAATACATTCAAGACCTCTGACAATCTATCCCAAAATCACACTCGTGAATGACGAAAAGTCAGAGAAACTTCATTTTACTGCAGCCCAATACTTTGAATCCTCCAAATCTGAAATCAGTACCAAATTACTCGGACACTCCGGTTCAACCTAGTAACCACATATAGATCACGCCCAGGATAAATCAATCCGACGAAGCTACCAGACCAGGCCCCGATCGAATCTAGAGCTGGGAATCGCAAGAGGAGCAGGGCGGGCGGGCGTGACAGAGAGAGGGGAGGCGAGGGCGAAGGACGGGAGCGGAACCTGAGGCGGGCTGGGAGGAAGGGGTGGCGGTGTCGACCACCCTCACCGGCATCTTGAGCGGCGGAAACGGCGGCGGCGACGGCGGGTGAGGTCGCCGGCGACGACGCTGGATAGATGTTTCGACAAAAAGAGTCGGGTTGTGTTGTGTCGTCTCTGAACGGTGGGGACAATTTTTGTTAAGAGTATCTTGCAAACAAACCCCGGTAAACATTTTTACTACAAATGCAGGCTCATTATTAATTTAGGAAGTAGTATTAAAAGAAACTAGGTAAATACCCGTATGTTTTCACTAGGGATGAAATAAACATTTTATACTCATGGTCAAAATCATGTATTGTATGTAGAGGTGTATTTTCTCACAGGAATAAAGCGACCGAAAAAATCGATCCACACTGTGTCTCCTATCGAGGAAAAAATCACTGATATATATTACCTCTATTGCATAATGTTGGTAAGACATTTTAACCTACCAAAATGTGTTACATTATGCCACAGAGGTAGTATATCTCAGCCAAATCAATTACTGTAATTAAAAGATACAAAGTGTTCATAGTTGGAGGCAAGGTAAAAAATAGCGTGCTATAGGAAATAGCGGCGACCTCTTCCAGATGCTATACAAGTTATAACATGCTAATAGTGTGCTATGTTTCAAATAGCGTTTTGAAAAACAATATTATGTATAGCTCAGAAATAAAGAATTTCAACAAAATAAAAAATATAGTCCATCAACATCCCATAGAGCAACACCATAGTGTAATATTATTTATTCAGAATCTGAACATTAGTGATGTCATCTTCCAATTGAGAAGATGATCCAACATATTACGGTTCATCAACACTACAAAATAGGTAGCAACTTCTTTTTCTTACGAAGTGGAAGAATGGATCCTTTGGGCCGATAGGCTAGAAAATAATAGCGTGCCAGAACGCTATGACTTTTTAGCGCAATATAGCGTGCTATTTTCGTGAATAGCGCCATAACGAGCAAAAGTTGTAAAATATAGCATGAACTCTCCCCATATGGTATAGCGTGCTATTAGCGCCGAAATAAAGTGCTATTTTTTCCATGGTTAGAGGACATACGACTGTAGCTTGAAGTCCTTGCAGAGCTGGGCATCGTGAGACGTGGGCTTACCCCAAATGGAAACTAGATTATGTGGATCAGTGGATGGGTGCGGATGAAACATCATCAATCCAAACTTAATACTCATCGATCGTCTCCAACTCTAAAAGAAATACTGCTTGTTGCTGTAGCTTAGAAAACTCATTCTATGCTTGCGCCCCGTGATCTTCTCTTTATATCCTTGGATCGAACCGGTATGTCCGGCCCAACAACAGACATCGAGAAAGAGTGTTTTGAGAGTGGACTTGAGAACACTTCATTAGGTTGGAGTCTCTAACATTTCTCTCTTGACGCTTTCCTAACATGACATTAAATTGCGCTCCGACGAGACAAAATATTCAAAAAAGCGGAGTGTCAAAACTTAGTGCAGAATGACCTTTTATAATCTACGACGTAGTAGTCAGTACTAATAAGGTTCCATCAATATCTTGGTCACTAAGATTTTCCAATTCCTAATCGATTTAGAAATTTGCAACTTTATTTCAGCGAAAGCTAAAGTTTGCACCTTTTTCTAGGAGGTTGTATCTTTCACTAATTTGTACTTAGTCTTCTCTAACTCAGTTGGGACGTAAGAAATTATCGGATGAGAGTTAGCAAAAGTATATTATTAATAAAGTATTTTTTTTGTCACAGCTTTGTACCCCCAGTTGACGAGGTATTAATATTAATACAGTGTGCCATGTAAAAGAAGATCCTACAAGCGTGGGTGACCAATTGTACATAGAACAATCCTAGAGAGCATGCATCGACAAGGCTTAACATGAGAATTGTTTTGGCTGTGCTACTGTAGGGAAAATCTCTACGGTGTAGCGTACCTGCACTTAAAATATGGCAAGGTACCTGTGTATAGTGCAAACCCCTGGATCGTTTCATTTGCACACACAGTTTAAGATATAGTATCACAACAAAGTATCATTATTACATCGAATGATCCAGACTTGTTAAATTATTCATTACAACTTGCATAGCATATAGCTAGCTTGAAAGAGTAAAGCAGCGGAAAAATAATCTTCATGGAGTCCTCATCCTTTGCATGTGCCACAGGCGAAAACATGTTGGTTGCAGACTCGGAACCTTAACGAAACTCACTCGTCGTCAGAACAATCTGCAACAAAATAAAATTTTGCAACAGAGTGGGTCAGATACCATTAAAAATGGATCTGGCAAGTGACACTATGTGGACACTTAGTGGAATAACTCTATAGCCTATATGCATATTTGGCTGGTGGAGTTCAAGGCTGTTTTGCATAAAAGCCAATTTTTCCTGTCTCTTTATAAACACTTTTCTTTTGTCAAAACAGGTATGGCATGAAAACCACCCTCTTGTCTACCTTTATTCAACCTTCAATATTTTAACTTAAGAAATTGGAATGTCGGGAGCCTCCGTTGTCGTCCTTGATCAGCTGCTCAAATTGTCCGTAACCGGGGACACGGCTAAGTACTTAGATTTAACTCTGCAGAGGTTGTGCACTTTCACCACGAGACCCAACAAACCCAAACTATCCTCAAGCACTCGATTTGTGCTAAGGAAAATGAGAGAGTTGAGACGAGACCTTTGGGAAACAGTCCCCTGTTCCTCTGGGCAGACCCATACAAACATTCATCCGCTGAGACCTGCCGGAATCAGGTTCCTATAACTTAGTCAAGGCAGAGCCATTATACCAAGTGGCTGCACTGGAAGCTTCTTCACTTAGACAAAACATTGGTCCCTTTAATACCCTGGGTGGCAACCACAAGTGACCATCCCTTAGAGGTCACCCCTAAGAGATGACACTCAACCTTTCCATCATCTTTTCAAAACCAAGTCCACCCAGGTGATAAATTACTTAGTAGAATTAAACTTTAAAGAAAACACATTTGCATAGCATCAAATAATCTACTAAGTTATCACAGGGGTTCTAGACACAACTAGTGTAAAGGTATGGTGGTTGAGCATATAGCAATAATACTATCCAACACATGCATTTAAAGAAATACACTAGGTAATGCACATAAAAATACTTAGGAAATTTATGGGGGTGTGCCACTTGCCTTGGCAAACAGAAGTGTAGTAGTAGCAGTTGCAACCACTTTCGTCTCTCTCCGGAATTTCTAACAAGTCAAATAAATCACAAATAAACACACAATCATAAATGCAACACTTAGAAAAATATGATATGCATGAGATGCAGGATGACACAATAATTATGGTATGAAAGACATGCAAACAAAATAAGGGAAAGACATAATAACAATATCCCATTTAGCTAGGTCTAGGTTGAGCCTAAAGTAAACTTGATAAAACAACTTGAAAAGTTGTAAGGTTATTCTAAGTTTTCACAACTTTGGTCTTCAAATAATCTTCAACTCCTTTGTAGCTTCATTGATCTTCAATGGTCTTCAATTAGCACTCTAGGAACTTAGTCTTAAACACAAAGGACTTGGTCTATGTCCAAAGTGAAAGACAAATTATGAAGGAGGAAAAAGATAGAAAGAAAGATGTAGTAGTTGGTCTTCCAAGAATCATCTTCAGGCTTCCTTGTCGCTTGCTCCTTGGTGTGTTGACTTCATTGAAATTTGTAGACTTGATGGTTCTGCAGACTTGATGGTGTTGGCAGCATCCAGGTTGGTCTTGAATATAACTTAGTCCCCATGAAGTCTAAGAGAAGAAGGAAGAAAGGGCAGAAAGGAAAGAAAGACTTAGAAAAATGTAGGTGGTTGGTCTTCATGAACTTCTTCTTGATTTTCTTCTAAGTACTTTTACTTCTTGGAGCTGCTTCTGGAGTCTTGTTTTCTTGGCTAAGTCCTTCATTGGTTTCCACTAATTCTAACTTAGTGGGTTTTCGACTAGGAGGGTCAAAAGGGCTAACATGCATCCTCAATTTTCTAAGGAGGAAAGTCATGTAAGAAGTGCAAAATATTTCTAAGGACTTGATATGCATGCAATGCCATGAAAATTACTCTAAGGAATGCCAACAAGAAAGATTGGTCAAAATATAGCTAAGGACCAAGGTCACAACGCATGGTTCGAAATTTCCACTAAGGAAATAAAGGTTAAGACATCAAGTCAAAATAATCCTAAGGAAAAGTAAACTGAATGAGAGGTGCTAAAATTTTCTAAGGAAAAGTGGGGTCAAAACACTTGTCAAATATTTTCTAAGGAAGAAAATAGTTTTGTTTTGAGAGGCAAAATATTTCTAAGTACTTTTAGTACTAAAGTCTTCAAAATACTTCTAAGTTATTTTATAACTCGAATATAAGGAGAAAATAATTTTTAATACATTTTATTTATTAAAGTAACACATAAAAAGCATTTAATCAATATTTAATCAAAAATCATTAAAAATAATTTTACAAAAATAATAGAGTATTCCTACGGCCAATACTTGGGCATACAAAACTATAGCAAAAGAGTTTGCTCAAAAATCTATTTTTAGACTCAAATTATAGTCAAAATACTATTTAAACCATTTTTAAAAATTAACTAATTTAATTTCGACAAAACCTCAAAATAAGTATACCAAAAGTTTCTACAAGTCATAAGCTTTCCAAAAATATATTTTTCATAAGATTTGGATAAACGAGTAAAAATTAATAATGAATCTAATTTGCAGGGACCTATTCGTGATACGCAGGGGCTAAACGGTGAAGAAACAAATAAAAGATTCGCGCTGAAGTCCCTGGCGACGTGGCGTCTTCTGATTGGTGCGGAGCCGCTGACTGGGCGTTGACGCGGATGCTGACTCGGCTGCTGACGAGGCATCGACGTGGCGGCTGACTGGATAAGTGATTTCTTAAGGGCCGTCCAGATCTAGATCTACGGCAGTCCGTCGCCCGTACCCTTTCGGTCTACCAGATCTAATCATGGCCATCTAAAAAGGATCGAACGGCTCGGGGGCCTTGACCTTACCAGGCGGCGGGGTTCGCCGGAAAATGGCGTGGCGGCGGCGCTGGGCTCGGGCGGGTGGTGGCGAGGTCGCTCCGGTGGTCCTCGCGCTCGACGAAGGCCTCCACGTGTGCGGCGCGTCGCGGCCGAGGCGATGGGGACCACGGCGTCGACCGGGGTGCGCTGGAGCAGCGAGACGTCGAGGTCGTGCGCACCGGCGAGATTGGGCGAGCGTCGAACTCCTCGATGCTGCGATCAAAAAAAATAAACACGGGCATGAGGTGGTGCGCCTGGACAAGGGGAGAAGAATGAGGCCAGGAGGGGGTGGAGGGAACCTTCACAGTCGCCGGAATCTTCCTCGAACGGCGGCGGCAACGGCGGAACGGCGAGCTCGAGTGTGGCAGCCTGGTGGCGCTTTGGTGGAAAATCTTGAGGGGAAAGGACGGCGGGATTGCGAGGTTTATATAGGCGAGAGATGGGAGCGAATCTCGTAGCAAATCACAACAGATTTTGATCCGAGTTTTGCTAGGGTTCGGTAGAGGAAATCGCGGCTGGAGGTTGAAGAGATGATGTCATCGCTCGCGTCATGGGGTGGGTCCCGTCTGGCAGTGGGAGAGAGGGAGGTGGGCTGCTGCTGGGCTGCTGTCTGCTGCACGCGCGGTAGAGAAGAGATGGGCTCGGCCCAGTTAGCCCTTTCCTATTTTTTTTGTACTCTTTTCCTTTTCTGTTTTCTGGTTTTCTAAATAACTTTTAAAATATAAATCCAAAAGGATTCAAATCAATTCCTAAAATTTTGTAAAAGAAAACCTGTCAAAATAGACATTCAAAAACACTTTTCCACAAATTTTAGAAATTAATCTTTAAATTAAGTTTAAAACAATTTGACACTTAATGTCAAATTTAAAATATGTTTTAAAACAAAACAAATGTGGCTTAAATGAAATTAAGTACCACAATTGTAAACATTTGAAAATACTTATTTACCATAAATACAATCAAAACACAACACATAAAACCAATAAGGTAAAAATAATACAAATAGCATAATTGCTATTTTATTTTTTTACATTTTCTCAAATAGGTTTTCAAGTGGAACTAATATTCCAACCTTTGAAATTTTTTAAATGCAAACAATGCAAGAATATGATGAATGCATGCATGAATTTTCTTTTCAAAGCAAAATATTTAATAGTTTTTAAAAGTTTTAAATTTTTCTGATTTTTCAACTTTTTGAAAAACTTGGGATGTTACAATTTCAGCGAAAGCTAAAGTTTGCACCTTTTTCTAGGAGGTTGTATCTTTCACTAATTTGTACTTAGTCTTCTCTAACTCAGTTGGGACGTAAGAAATTATAGGATGAGAGTTAGCAAAAGTATATTATTAATAAAGTATTTTTTTTGTCACAGCTTTGTACCCCCAGTTGACGAGGTATTAATATTAATACAGTGTGCCATGTAAAAGAAGATCCTACAAGCGTGGGTGACCAATTGTACATAGAACAATCCTAGATAACATGCATCGACAAAGCTTAACATGAGAATTGTTTTGGCTGTGCTACTGTAGGGAAAATCTCTACGGTGTAAAACATGACATTTTTTATGGCTTAACATCAAAATTTTAGAGTGTCATAAATTGATAACGAAATTACTGAAAAAAAAGACTTAGGCCCTTTTTGGCTTGCATGATTTTTAAAAGTTAGAAACATGAAAGCACAAGTCTATACCGTGTGCTTGTGTACGGTGCTGCTCAAGTAGGCTACTGGCCTTGAGGAGGCTTAGGCCCCGATTGGAAGACCGGTAAATTCAGCAATACGGAGGTATAATCTCCTAAAAATACTGTTATAGACGATAACAAATAAACGACGAAGAGCGGAACGATCAAACAAAGGGGACACGAGATTTTAACGTGGAAAACCTCTCCAAACAAAGGAGAGGAAAAAACCACGGGCGCCAGCCAGCAATACTTCACTATATCGGGTGAGGTTACAAACGCCGTGGGTTTACAATGTGTGGCTTACCTAACCGGCGGCTTATAAGAGGAATATATGGTGGCATAAAACCCTAGATCGGCTGCAGTCCGACCCGGAAACGATCCGTACCGTACCGCGGGGGGCTGCCGCCCCCCGCACCCCCCTCCGCTCTCCTTCGTCACAAGTTGGCCTTCATCAGTATAGAATTTGGATCATCATAAAACAACACTCCACCTTGACACAAATTCCATCTTCTAGCATGAACGAGAACTTCACCCTGAAACAACAAAGAAAACACCTTCGGCGCCAAATAGCCTCTTGGGCTAAACAGTGATACCAACTAAGCCTGAGCATAGCTCAAACTTAGTAACAGGAACTGACTTTGTCATCATATCAGCAGGATTATCATGACACTAGTGGGAAAACCCTTATAGGTAGGTTACATTCTGTGGCGCACCCTTAATTGGTGCACGGCGCACCAGGCTTGGTGCGCCACAGAAAGTCATATTTCTGTGGCGCACCTAGCCATGTGCGCCACAGAAATGAGACTTTCTGTGGCGCACCAAGCCATGGTGCGCCACAGAAAGTCACATTTCTGTGGCGCACATGGCCAGGTGCGCCACAAAAAGTTATCCGGGGGGCGGGTTAAAATTTGAAAAAAATAATTCTGTGGCGCACCTGGCATGTGCGCCACAGAAAGTTGACATTCTGTGGCGCACCTGGCAGGTGCGCCACAGAAAGGTGACATTCTGTGGCGCACCAAGCTTGGATCCCACCCCCCTCCCCGTGGATCGCCTTTTTTGTCTTGCAGGAAGTAAAAGAAAATGATAAAAAATTCAATAAATAAAATCCTTTGACATGTAGTTAGGTATGAGTGTCTAGTAGGTATAGAAATTTTGAAATATGAATTTTGACCTTTTCTGTAACAAATGAAAAAGAAATCTTGTAACGGCCATAACTTTTGCATACGACGTCGAAAAAACGCGTTTAATATATAAAAAAAAACTAGAGAAAAACCCGAGTTCGAATCCACCCGGGCAATTCACAGATTCCTCAAATTGCAAAAGAAAAAAAGTTATTTCAAACAGACCATTTTTCGCAGCAAAATCAAAAAAAAAATCAAAAAATTCAGAAATATCTGGATCTCTTGAAACTTTTGACTTTTCTTGACTTTTTTTATTTTTTTGGGTTTTTTTATTTTTTTTGGATTTTTAGATTTTTTAGATTTTTTTTTGAATTTTTTGGATTTTTTGAATTTTTTTGAAATTTTCTGGATCTCTTGAAACTTTTGAATCTCCTTTTGAAAGTTTAGAAGTTTTTGAAAAATCTGAAATTTAAAAACACACGTTTATACACATAGAAGAATTAAGAGGATTCATATGATAAATATATCAATAAGAACTTGAGTAGCACAGGGGTAGGTGAAGTGGGTGGAACTTAGAAGTTAAGTGTGCTAGGGTTGGAGCAATTTGAGAATGGGTGACCTAGCGGGAAGGTATCAGTTCAAAAAATTCAAAAAATCTGAAAATAATTCCAATAATTAGGATTTTTCATATTATTTCATGTTTTGATTTTTTTGATTTTTTTAAAACTTTTTAAATTTTTTTACAGTTTTTTTTTTTTTCAGAATTCTGTGGCGCACCAGGCCAGGTGCGCCACAGAAAGTGGATTTCTGTGGCGCACGCCCATGGTGCGGCACAGAAAAAAAAAATTGTGGCGAGGATTCTGTGGCGCACCCAGCAATTCTGGGGGTGCGCCACAGAATCCTAATTTGGTGCGCCACTGATAGCAGTTTTCCTACTAGTGTGAGTACTTATCTTGCATACTTTAGTTCTCTCATGGGACATCTGATTCTTAGTAAGGTAAATAGCACTCTGACTATCACAAAACAGGTTAATGCAAGTATCATCTCCGCAAAGCTCAGCAAACAAACTTTTCAGCCAAACCGATTCTTTACATGCTTCAGCAATAGCCATGTATTCTGCTTCAGTGGTAGACTGGGCAACAACAGACTGTAACGTTGCCCTCCAACTCACAGCACAACGACCAAGCGTGAACACATAGCCTGTGAGTGGTCTCCTCTTATCCAAATCCGGGGCGCTCCGCTCTCCTTCGTCACAAGTTGGCCTTCATCAGTATAGAATTTGGATCATCATAAAACAACAAATACTGCCTGGCGGCGCCGGAAATTTTCTCACCTCCGTAATGTAAAACTAGGATCCAAGCGGGGCCTTAGTGAATGTTGGTCTTTTTGTAGTCCAACCCCTTTATTGACTAAGATATTTCAAGTCCAAATTGATTGGAAGTTGCAATTTTCAAAACTGAAATATAGACATCAAATTTAACTATCCGTCATAAATGGTAGCCAAATGTACTGAAATATAGAGTACTTACTAAAAAAAGACTTAACATCCGACTATTATACTAAAATATGATGGCTTAATTACTCGGAAGCGTTTTAATTCTCAACCGTGAATTAGATGCAAATCGTGTGTATTTCAGTTGCAAATCGAACCCGATGTACGTGGAGATCACCATGCAAATCCAACAGAGTTCTAAGCTACTAACAAAAGAGTAATTAATTTTGGAAATTTCAGTAACTGCTTCACGACGATCTCCACCGCAGTAGATGGGCACTCCGTGGTCAGTCCGTCTTCGGTCGCATCGCCATGAACGATCTGAGATTATCAGGACAAGAGAGGAACCTCATGCACGCCTCCTTTAGCTCCGACAGCTCCACCATGGCAGCGACGTCACCGTCACGTCAGCCGTCTCCTTGCTCCGCGTGGCCTCCGGCAGCCGCCCGCGCAGGTGCAGATCAGAGACCTCCTCGGCGTGCAAGGGAAGAAGGTCGCCGATGGTGACGTCACACAAGACGGTGAGGCAGTCGTCGATGAGGTGCTTCCCTTCCTCCAGCTTGTTCTTCACGAAATCTTCCCAGCCCCAGTAGGTGCTGGGCTCGAACAGTCGCAGCTTCGAGTTGCGAGTGAACGACGGCGTCCCGGCGCCGTCCACCACGCTGAGGTCAAACCGCGCCGTGGCGCTGCCGCGGAGGTTCTCGCGGAAGAGGGACATGTACTGGTCACTTTCCTTGCTGTCGCCGTTCGGGCAGCACTTGATCTGCCAGTTGTGGCCGCCGACGCCGAACGCGGTCGAGGTCACCGCCGTGCCGCTGGGTGTCGTCTTCATGAGCTGCGTGTAGCCCTGGATCCGGAAACGTGGGAGCCGGTGAGACCGCCTGCCTAGCGGCGACGGTGGAGGCGCTGAGGTGCTGCCGCCCGGCGCCGCGCAGGGCAGACATCAGCGCTGACATTGACATGATCGCCGGCCGGCTTGCAGATCGATCTACGGATGATCGAAGGTGCACGCGCGCGCGTATTTAATCTGGGAATTTCAACACTTACGCCGGAGTAGATCACAATCGAGAAAAGTGCTTGTGGACTCTTAAGACCTGTGCAAACGGAAAAAGTGTTTTCTAACTGGACAAGGCTACAGAGTGCCCGGGCACCCGTTTGTCCTACGCAGTGCCCCCTGTCCGATTCAGACAAGAGCAGAAAAAGGAAACGTGGTCCCACATGTTACCAGAAATGGAAAGGACCACCTCCCGCCATGCGTTTGTCGCCGCGCGCGCGTTGTGCAGTATTGGCCCACATGCCAACCCAGATTACGGAGTACTACATCTCAGAAGATTCCCAAGCAAGCCTACATGCTACAGTGCCACCCTTCTTTTCTTCCTCCAGCAGCCGCCAGGGAACTTTCAGCAGGAAAAGTAGTTTAGAAACTGAAGGCACACAGCAAACATAAGATCCAGCACCCCACGCTAGTATACCACCACCCCCCACGCCCCAGTAGCTCCATTGGCAAAAGAAACAACAGGAACTCGAGGAAGAAACCAGGAAAAACATCATTCAGAGCTCCAGTAAACCAAGCTAGCAGTACGTGTACCATCCAGGAAGGTAGTAGCAAAGGAAATTACATCATCCATAGCTCCAGGGAACTCCAGGTAATGAACATTGCAGTATTTGCAAGATTCCAGATGTAAAAACTAGTAGGAACTATTTCAAATTCGAAGAAACTTTTGAGGAAAGCAGATAGTTCAGGAAACCACTTTGGTTCACGAAGCCGCAAGTACTGGAACTTGATGCAAAACTACAGTCTATAATCGCTAACTAGTTCTAAAAAGCAGTAACTTGATGCCACTGCATTTATGTTCCCAGGGTGATCAAAAGTAGGGACTTGATGCCCAATAGACATGTACTTTTCTCCCAAAAACTTCTTTCCAAGTACCCAAACTGTTGTTTTCATAGAATTTTTAGCTGTTTGACCTGGAACTACATGCCTGAATTCTTCTCTTGTTGTCCAAGAACTTGTCTAGTGAACTGAAGTGACTAAATTCTCCATGTAGTATTGGCTGTAAAAAATGGAAAAGGATCAAGTCAGTTGCATAGGAAAGATGAAGGAAACATGAAAGTAAATTGCAGATAAGTACATGTGTAGAAAACTAGCAAAGTACTTGTAGTTCTTAATGCAGACATGTGTACTGAACTGTTTTGGCTTTTCATGCAGATATGGAGTGGACTTTGTAGCTAGTGGTATTGACCTAAACATGCCAGCTCTAGATGATGGTGACCAGCCATTGTCAATCTAGAGGGTGAAGGGTTCCTATTGTTGAGTCAGCTCAGCCATCCGTGGATAACACAATACCTTCTGCTCACAACGAGGCGGGGACATGACAGACACTATCTAGTGATGATTTCGGCAGTGGGGATGAAACTCAGTCGACTCCAATCAAACTCTATTGAATTTCAGACACTATCTTTGCTTCATTCTTTTGAATTTTGATTGCTTCGGCAAACTCTAGGTGTCCAAGACTGGAACATAATTTTTTTCCATCAGTTGGAGTTGGAGACAACACAGAACAAATGAACAAGCATCAATTGGTCGCATGGAGAAAAGATTGAAAAATAATGAATATACCTTCGGTATGACTGGAAACATCATACCTCTCTGTAGTTTTCCTGCTAAAAACTGAATGGTAAGAATATAATCATGTTGAATCACTACCAATTGGCAGTGCTACGAACTGAATGCAAAGTTTGCGTGAAAATCTACATCTACCGACCAGAAAAAACAAGAGATATCTCTAAACCTACATATGGTGTGTCAATAATGTGAAACGTCAAGAAAGTGCATTTGATTGCCATTGAAAAAAAATATATTAATGTAATTTCCAATGTTAAATTATGTTTTTATATTTTTAAATTGAAAAATACATGCAAATATACCTAGTTATGGGACATGACATGGAGTTTCCATCTAATTTATACATATAAATTACATAAAAATACATCTACTACCATGGCAAATAAAATACAATGTACGTAGAATATACACGAATAATAAATACAACTGTGTGCCCTACAAAAAAGGAAGTAAAAATATTGCTAGAAAGCTACATCTGCGTATGCAATAAAAAAACTGGGAAATTACTTGCATGAGAGCGACTGCGCAAGCAAATAACTTCTTCATCGATACGTCTACATGAAATGCATCCCCAGACAAGTCATCTCAAAAAAAAAAATTAAGTACCCCTAATAATATGCATTGTAGTTTTCATATCTAATTTACATCTACTGAGTGAAGTATTCATCTAATGTACGCAGAAAATACATTCCCAGTCTAGTCATCTCAATAAACAAATAATTAAGTATATGCATTGTAGTTTTCATATCTAATTTACATCTACTGAGTGAAGTATTCATCTAATGTATGCAGAAAATGTAGGAGCTGCACCTCGCAGCCCTCTTCTCTATTCTCTCTACTCTATCACAACCAAGGAACACACACACAACACCAAGAGAGAAAATACTCCTGCTTTTCAAAGAGATACTGCTCCTTGGTGACTACAGAGACTACATTGTTGTTGTGCCCTCACGGTCACTTTTCTCATTCATTGTTCAACTTAAATAGGCATAGGACTCACACGTCTCCACTAACAGTTGATCCTAAACTCACTCCACGCCCAGTATGCACAGCTAGCCTAGCAACTAACTAATGCATGAGGTAACACTACGGCCTTTTCTCCAGGCACCAACTAACTTCACGACTTGGCCAATCTTGCATGCACTAACAACTCGCTGCATGCGGCAACTAACCTGCTAACTTGCCTAATCAACTAACCACAGAAGCAAACTTGATGCCGTACATGCACAACACCAAGGTAAGCTCTGCTCATACGAGTAACAAGCTTTGCTTTGTACACCTGAACACATCTCTACGGTGCACGCTGCCGCAGCTCCGACTACATGCATGAATCACGAAATAACACATGATCTACTAAACTACCCTTAGTACTAATAAAAAGATTAGTTCAGACAGAAAATACATTCCCAAAACTAGTAATCTCAATAAACAAATAATTAAGTACCCTAATAATCTGCATTTTTTATATCTAATTTACATCTACTGAATGAAGTATTCATCTAATGTATGTAGAAAATACTTCCCAACACTTGTCATCTTAATAAACAAAATAATTAAGTACCACTAATAAGCTGCATTGTAGTTTTCATATAAAAAAACATCTACTGACTGCAGTAATCATCTAATACATGCAGAAAAAATATTCTGCGTGGAATACACACGAATTGAAATCTGTGTGCACTGCAACATCTGCATATGCAATCAACACGCAGCCAATAAATACATTGAGTACAAACAACAACCTACAGACAGTTGCACTGATATACCAGATCATGGATGTAAATAGCAGTCAGCTAACAAATTTCACCTCAAAAATACCTACATCAGTGCATTCAACACAGCCCAAAATGGTATCTACCACAACCTACTACAAACGAAAATTATTCATCGATTTTGCGGATCAAGAACTACATATATCAAAGAGGCTAACAACTACATACATGGGGATGTACATGGAGATTAGGGCTCACCCATTCAAACTTGCTAGTCCTACACAACAACGCTACAGATTAGAAGCAATCAACAGACCAGTCGCAAAAATTTCCCCAAAAAAGCACGCACAACCAGCAGGAAACGAGTACTGAGGTTTCCAGCTTCACTAACCTGGACGAGGTCGAAGGAAATCAAACTCGATGTAGTGGAATCGAAGGAATCGAACTCGACGGAGTTGAACTCGATGTAGTTGAATCGTACCCGCAAAAACCGCTGCTCTCACACACCGAAACAACAGCACCCGACTGATGGAGAGGCTCGCCGCGCAAATCCATCGGTATTTGGAGGTAACGCCGGAGGAAATCACCGGCGATGGTGCGGGATTTCGCGGCGAGCATGGAGGGAAACCGGGGGAGAGAGACACTCCGTCGCTCTGACAAAAACAAATCGAAAACGACCACCCGTGGGAGATGCTCGCCCGGCAAATCCCCGGGTATTTGGAGGGCAGCTCCGGCGGGAATCGCCAGCGAGAGGGGCCGATTCCGCGGCGAGAAGGACATGGGGGGAGGGAACCACGCGGGCGAGCTCTGAAGGGCAATAGGGGCTCGGTTCCGTACGGTGGCGACACGCCGTGGGATGGATGGAAGACACACGATGTCGATCGGACGGCGCGCGCGGTGAGCACGCTGTAAGGTCGCGCGAGTGCCCGGGCACGGATTAGATTTTGCGTTTCTAACTGCTCCGACTCCCTACCGGTAGGACATGCATGCGAGCAATCACGAACTGCCACTTATGATCGTATCCAAATACCTTGATATGTAATCTGACACGTATATTAATGTATATATATGATTTATTTCGTCCAGAAAATAATTTACTACTAAATTTCGAAAATTTCTCTTTTCAACAAATAAAGGCGACATTTTTTATAAAAAAACTATTGATAATTTATATCAGGAAACTTTTTAGGCAATATTTCATTATACTAACGACAAAAAAAAAGTTCGTCAAAACATATTAAGATGTCATCTTGAATACTCCTTGATGCGAACCCAGTGATGAAAATGGATTGTCAATTAGATTAACGGTTCAAGAAATAATTTATTTTGTTTTCAGTTATGGAAAAGATTCTTTACATGCATGTTGCATGTGTTTGTATCGCCTCCCTTATAGGGCCGAATTCGATTTGCTCCACGGATATTGATTGTAGGGCATGTCTCCCAAATAAATTAACCGATTAAAAATATATCGTTCTGTCAATGCTTGATGAAAAATACCTTTTGTAATATACTATTACTAGTAAGTACTAATAAGCTTTCATCAATATCTTGGTTGGCTAAGATTTTCCCACTCCTAACCGATTTTTAAAAAATAGCAACTTTATTCCAGTGAAAAGAGAAGATTGCACTTCTTTTCTAGAAAAGTGCTTCTAGGAGGTTGTATCTTTCGCTAATTTGAACTTACTCTTCTCTAAATCGGATGAGACTTAATAAATTCTTGTGGAAGACTTAGAAAAATAATATTTATAATAAATATTTCTCGGTCAACGCATTGTACTCGACGCAGTATTAATTTAGTGTTGTCCGTAAAAGAAGATCCTACAAGCGTGGGTGACCAATTAGACATTTAATTATCCGACAGAGCATGCCTCGACAGAGCTTTACACACTACATGAAAATGGATAGTTGCCTACGGCTAAATGTATGCCGACGGCATTTTGTCGTGGCCGTCGGCATACATGGTTGTATGCCTACAGCTTTTGGCATAGGTGTAAGCCGACGGCATTTATACCTATGCCGACCGCATAAATATGACTTAGGGCGTTTTCGGATTGCATGGTTTTATAAACTTAGGAACAGGAAAAACATATAGTTAGAATGCCAAAGATGGTGAATTAATACAGGGTTTGAAAACACATGAATTTTCTCATATGTGTTTTTGAATGGTGCACAGGAATCAAATATAGAAATTTCACAGGATTGAGAATAGAGCAGCGAGATAGAGCGTAAATGCATTAAACTTATCAAAGGAAAAATATAATGAGATTATCATGTTAAAGTTCCGATGGAATGAAGGGCATTGGAATAGCTTGGACCAACTATAATCAGACTTGGATAAGGCCGGAGCCACCTCCACCACAATGGTAGCTTGGACCAGGGTTGATGGTGACGTCGCACGGGTAGGTGAGGCAGTGCCCCTCGAGGTCCAGCCCGTCGTTCTTCATGAACTCTTCCCAGCCCTAGTTGCCCTCGAATAGTAGAGGCTGCTACTAGTTCCGAGCAAGGTTTTGGTTACCGGTTTGGTGTTTTTTTCGGAGGGGACCGGGATTTCCGGTAGCGGTGGTTACAGGAAAATACTGACAGCTACCGGCCGAGATTTCCAAACAAACATTTGAAATTTAAACATAAAATGTTAATAAAAAATGAAATTTATTTTATGAGAAGGAGTTCGGCTTAAATTCAACCGTACCAGGATTTCTCACCCTGTAAACACATTTATCGGGGGTGGCCGAGCAATCCGGTCACTGGCTGGTTACCGCGGTATTCCGACCTGTAACCAAATCCTTGGTTCCGAGAGAACGATGACTTCCCGTGGCGGTCGAGCACGATAAAGAGTACCACATCGTGGCGCTGCTCAATAGGATATGTAGGAAGAGGGACGTGTACTGGCTCACAGTTTCCTTGCTGTTCGGTCCAGTCACGGGCACTAACGTAGAAGTGGATTCACATTCGAAATATCTAAAATATTTAGGAACAGAGCGTGTAGTTTATTTGAGTGATGCGAGCATGCTGATTTCAGCACGGTGCAGCCATGGCGCTCCGCCAGCTCCAACATTCGGGTGACAGAGGATATGTCGACACGCCCGCATAGCGTCTAGTAGCACACAATTTTTTGTTTCTCTGGCTCGTACATGTCCAGCGCCACCAGGACAGCGGCAGTGCACCCGTGTATATGAAGGAGCGCTGCTAGACGTACGACGAAACGCGTCTGATACTCGTTTGGGTTTGGGTTTGGACCGGGGCTGGGATTTGGGATCGGTAACTTATCCAATTCGCTCAGCTTGGTCGGGGCTGGGGCTTTGGGCCGCCCTCTGCGATTAAGCTCGCGGCCATGGCATGCTTGCTCTCCAGGAGGCACAAATCATGGCGTTCTCTATCGATCTGGACTGGCCGGAGCGCCGCTACTCGTATGGGCACAAGGGGCGTACAAGGAGAGTGGGAGGGAGTGCTAGCTGGGCTGTAGGAGTAGCGACCGAGTCAAGGTAGACGGATTGCGCAGCCTCGGGGGATGAGAGCTTGTTGCAAGCTCCAATGGCAGAGTAATACGGGTTTTGGGTTGGGCTGGACTTTGGGTCACCGGGGCAGGAACAATAAGCACGAAACGATGGAAGTCTCTAAAAAGAACGAAACGATGGAATCATCGTACAGTTATCGGACAAGGAACGTCGTACGTGAAGCAATTCCGTATATGAAGTGTAGCAGGGCCTGGAACGTCTTGGCGTCCACGCTTAGCTCGCCGCCGGTGGTGCTGGTTTTCTCGAGGTCCGCCTTAAAGATCGGGACTGGGCCTCTACCACCCACCGGTGCGCCGCGAACATGTCGTCGCCGGCGTGGGCCGTCACGTCCGCCGTCACCTTGCTCCAAGTGGTTGGCTCCTTTGAGACCGTAGGTTTTTAAATAACAAGAGATAACAAATAGCGACAACTCTCAAAATGGGGCTATATGGCAGGATACATCGGAGCAAAACGAGACTATAGCAGATAAATCATGAATTTATCCAGCGGCAACACAATCAAAAGGCTATAACGGGCTATTTAAAACTATGCGTAGGCTCCGTTGTTCCGGCCGCGACCTCCTCGGCGCATAAGGGAAGATGGTTGTCGATGACCGTGACGTCGCAGAGGATGGTGAGGCAGTCGTCCACGAGGTGCTTCCCCTCCTCCAGCTCGTCGTTCTTCACGAAGTCTTCCCAGCCCCAGATCCTCCCCTCGAACGACTGCTGTTCGGATTTCCGAGTGCACAGAGGCCTGCCGGCGCAGTAGAGCACGCTGAGGTCGTACCGCGCCGTGGCGCTGCCGCCGAGGTTGTCGAGGTAGAGGGACGTGTACTGGCCAGCGGTTTCCTTGCCCTCGCTGTTCGGATTGCACTTGATCTTCCAGTCGTGGCCGTCGACGTGGAACGGGGTCGACCGCAGGGGACCGTCTTCCTGATGACCCGCGTGTAGTCCTGAATCCGGAGGACGTGGGAACCGGTGACCCCCTGCCTCCCGGCGAAGGTGGACGCGGTGAGGTGCTGCCGCCCGGCGCCGCGCAGGGTGGACATCAGCGCCGACATCGACATGATCGACATGATGGGATAGGAGCGGATCGTCGGCGGCTTGAAGATCTCTGTCGTACCTCGTACGTGTTTCTGTCGGCACCAATCGACAGCTAGCACATCCGGTCGACCCTAGCACATCCGATCGACCGTGATGCATCTTAGCTCTGGTCAATAACGATGGCTTGGGCTACAATTAACTGCTAGCAGAATTCGGCTGTGGACTATGATTCGCAATCCCATGCATGCAAACCGTCTATTTCACGTTGAGATCCGTGCAAGGTTTTACATTTTAAGAACAACTGTACATTTTTCACTGACAGGCAAAATAGTACAAGTAAGTCAGTATTTACCTGTATGAATATATTTCAAAAAAAATTAAACCTAGCTAATCCTCCGAATTTTTTTATGAAATTCCTCCAATCCAAAAAGTCCCTTAACACTAGAATATTCTAATATTAGAATGTTTAATTCGACTTCCATCCATCACGACGATCTCCCCGGCAGCGTTTTCAGCTACACGAACCCAGCCGCGATGAATGATCTCGGATTGCCAGGGACACGATACCAAACACCATGCGCGCACGAATTCATTAGCACAGCGCACACGGTGCTACTCCGGCTCCACGGATCCCATGTCAAAAGTGCGCTGCCAACGTGTCCCCACCGGTGTGTGGGCCATCACATCGACTTTGTTTGTGGATTTATCTCTGATCGATCGCATCAAATTAGGCGAACAATCATAGAAACAAACTTAGGCTAAGGGAATGTGTCATACCCTCAGTAGCTTTATTTCTCCTCAACTTTCACGGTACAATCACTACGGGAGAGCGCGTCTTCACCGTGTGCCTAGGACACACAGCAAAGGCCAGAAAACACACCGCACACGGTGAAAAATTGCACGATAACGGTACAATATCTCGTGTTACAAGGCTACAACCGTATACATGCATGATAGAACCTAGCACCACACGCACATGCACTTACTCTAATCGAGTACAAGTACAACTAGTAATTAACTCGCTCATACCATCACATGCATGCATGCTACGTACTCAAACTCAAACGGCAGACTTGGATGAGGTCGAGGCCGCCTCCGCCGCTGCGGTAGGTTCCGGCACGGCGGTGCTTGGACCGGGGTTCAGGTGACGTCACACAGGACGATGAGGCAGTCGTCCACGAGGTCCTGCTCGTCGTTCTTCACGAACTCTCCCCAGCCCCAGTAGGTGCTGGGATTGAACAGTCGCACCTTCGAGTTCTGAGTGCACGACAGCCTCCCGGCGCGATCCAGCACGCTGAGGTCGAACCGCGCCATGCACTAGTAGAAACACGGCCTTTGGTTCAGAGCCCCATTGGGCTCTAGTCCCGGATAGGTTTTGGACCTGGACTAGAGGGGGGGACTAGTCCCGGTTCAATGGCTAGGAGGCCGCACAGGACTAGTCCCGGTTCGAACGGGACCTCTAGTCCCAGTTCGTAATACGGACCGGGACTAGAGGTGTCTCACCCGGCAGGACCATGTGCGGGAACCTCTAGTCCCGGGTGGTATCACGAACTGGGACTAGAGGTCATCTGTTTTCCTATAAAAGCATTGTCCTGCTCACCCCTCTCCTCTGTTTTTTTTTCCATTTTATAAGGTGAGAGGTGTGTGCCAGTTTGTTGTTCCTTCCTATGCACAAGAGGTGTTCGATGAAATGGCCGAGCTAGCCGAGCTCGAGTTCATCCTCATTTTCTCCACGATTTGTCAAGATTTGGCGGCGCCCCTTCTATTAAAGTGTTTCAAGAGGTTAGCAACTAAACCCTTTCATCTTTCATTGATAATTTTAGCATTGTGATTACGTTTGACATACTTATATAATGCAGATGAGCCATCCATGGATGTACGCTGACCGACGCTCTAACGAGTACATTCAAGGCGTGCGTTCTTTTCTCAATGTGGCTGAGGCAAACACGCGGAATGGTTTTATGTGTTGTCTATGCCGTGCCTGTCGGAATGAGAAGGATTACTCTTCCTCAAAAATCCTTCACATCCACCTGATTCAGTTCGGTTTCATGTCCGGCTATAACTGTTGGACCAAGCACGGAGAAAGAGAGGTTATGATGGAAGACAACGAAAAAGAAGAGAACGATGAAAACTATCCTATGTTCCCTGAATACGGTTGTAATGCAAGGGGGAAGCTGAAAATGAAGAGGTACCAGATGAGCCCATCTTAGATGATGATTTGCGTCGGGTCATCCACTAGTAGGGAAAAACTTATAGATGCAAGCCCATCACTGACGGGCAAAACATGCGTGCGTCAGTGTTATATAGCACTGACGCGCAAATTAACGGCGCGTTAGCAGTGGAGAAATACCACTGACACACGGCCTATTATACCCGTCAGTGGTAAGTGGGTCCCGCTGCTGTAGCGCGGGAAGGCGTA
The DNA here is from genome assembly GCA_947311845.1 of Poa pratensis. Lineage (NCBI taxonomy): Eukaryota > Viridiplantae > Streptophyta > Magnoliopsida > Poales > Poaceae > Poa > Poa pratensis. The sequence continues at coordinate 85,385,908 of CAMZMU010000038.1, read as the reverse complement.
CCGCTGACGGCCGGAATTACCGTGCGTCAGTGGTCTGTGGGTTACCACTGACGCACGCACTGGTGCGCCAGTCAGGGGTATGACTCCCCCGGCAATAGCAGCGGGACCCACTTATCACTGACGGGTATAGTAGACCGTGCGTCAGTGTTGTCATATGTACCATTGACGCACGCATAGGCTGGTCCGTCAGTGGTAACCTGGCATTTTATCCACACGTGCCCGACCAGCCACCTACCACTCCCTTCATTGCACTTCATTTCACCCCCTTCTTACTAGCTCGAACCCTTCCCTTAATGGCTCTTTCCCCCCATGTCCTCCCGCCTTTTTTACCGACAAAACCTACATAATTTGTTAGATCTAACCTAATCTCCCCTCCCACATCAAGATCTACCAAAAAATCCACCCACACACCTCTTTGTCATGTGGATCTAGATCTACCACACTCCTCTCTATCCATTCTCCGTCACCTCGGTTCTCTTGTGGCGTGTGCTTATCGTTGCTAAGGTGACTAAAAAGGATGAAAATGATCGCGATGGAAATTTATATGTGAAATTTTGATGGACGATCGCGCAATTTTCCGGATGCATGATGCATATATATGCATGTAAACTTGTGTTGTGTATGAAATTTTAAGAAAATGAGTTGCCGAAGTATGCCGAAATGTTGATTTATTTCCGTTTCGGCAAATTTTGGCACTCCGCTTGGTCCTATTTGTAGGAAGGTCATGCCGAAATTTTTCACCGATATATATGCATGATGCATGGTCCTAATAAATGTACACCGCGTGCAGGCGACAAGATGGTCATTATGGGCGAAATGGTGGTGGATAGATATTTGCAACGCGCGACGGAAGACATGTTTCAAAATAAATTGAAAGATATCTTGTGTCCGTGTCGAAAATGCAAACTACATGAATGGCTCAGCCCCTTTTCCGGAAAATTGACAGAGCACCTGGTGAGGCATGGTTTCATGGATGGCTATACTCAGTGGATAGATGATGATGAAGAAGATGAAGTCGTTGAGGCGGCGGCAACAGCACATGATCATCAGGAAGGCGGTGATCATGATGACGGGCAAGATGGCGAAGAGCCTCCCACACATGATGATGGTGGAGAGGACGACGACGATGGTGTAACGTCAGACGAGGACACGCAGACACCTCTAACTTTAGTCGTGCAGGACCCTCACGTTCGAGAACTGCTTCTTAAGAAGACTACCTCCAGAGGTGCTGCTAAAGAGCAATCTAAGCTGGCGCAACTAGAGATAGACTCGAATACTCTGTTGTATGCTGGTTGCGAGGACTCCCGGTTGAAAGTAGCGCTCGATGTTCTGCAGATGAAGGCAAAATACAATTTGAGCGACGTAAGCGTCGAGGCTAGTCTGCAATACTGGCACAATATCCTTCCCCAGAACAACAAGTGTCCAAAGAGTCTAAACGAGGCCAAGAAAGTCGTGTGCCCCTTTGATCTACCGCACATAAAATACCACGTGTGCATCAATGATTGCTACATTTATCGAGAAGACGACACGGAGAAGACCAAATGTCCAGTGTGCAAAGCTGATCGGTACAAGATAGGCCGGAAGAAAGCTCCTCGCAAGGTTGTGTGGTATTTTCCGCTCATTCCCCGTCTGCAGCGGTATTTCGCGGACCGAAAGGAAGCAAGGCTAATGCGATGGCACGATGACAAAAAGAAGGCAATGATGCAAGATCCAAAGCAGACCGTCGACAAGCCAAAATGGCTGACACACGCTTCTGATGCAGCACAGTGGAAAGCACTAGACTGTGAATACAAAAATTTCGCGGCAGACCCAAGGAACATCAGGTTGGGTGTGAGCACTAACGGACTCAATCCGTTTGGCAACTAGAGCAACACGCATAGCACATGGCCCGTGTTTGTGTGCATATACAACCTCCCCCTGGTTGTGCATGAAAAGGAAGTATATACACATGAGCATGCTAATTCAAGGGCCGAAACAACCAGACATCGACATCAACATGTATCTGAAGCTGCTGAAAGATGAGTTAGACACGTTATGGGCTGAGGAAGGGGTCAGGACATGGGACGTCGTCGAGGAAGAATATTTCCCTATGAGAGCAGCCTTGCTTTGTACGGTGCACGACTTGCCCGGCTACGGATATGTCGCAGCCCACGTGACCCACGGGCATTACGGATGTGTGAGGTGCATGGATGATCCGACGTTTGTCCAGCTTCCGAGAGATACCGGGTCTTCGAAAACCGTGTACATGGGGCACCGAAGGTGGCTAGACCCGGATGACGCGTGGAGAAGGCGTGGAGACCTTTTCAACGGCAAAGATGAGCTCCGGGACAAACCACATACAAGGTGCGGCGAAGAAATCTACGAGTTGCTGAATGCTTGGGAACAGTGCCCAGCGCCGGGAAAGAAGCAAAAGGCAACACAACCGCTCCTGAATGTATGGAAAACGAAGTGTCCGTTTTGGGACTTGCCGTACTGGAAAATCCTCGGTACGCCTCATTGCCTTGATCTAATGTATATCACGAAGAATGTGTACGAGGCTTTGTTTGGCACTTTGCTCAACATGCTGGAGAGGACCAAAGATGGGCCAAAAGCAAGAGGCGACCTGATATTTCTGGGAATCAGGGAAGAGCTTCAGGGGGACGCCCGAATAATGTGGGTGACCTGTCAGATGAGGAGACGGGCGGCCACAAGGCCAAAAGGGTTAAGAGGAATGACTATTACTGCCCCCTCCTGCTTCACTCTCAGTCCGAACGAGATCGAACAATTCATCAAGTGCCTTCTAGGAGTTAAAGTGCCTTTGGGTTACTCGGGGCTTATAAGCAGATATCTAGACCTGAAGAAAAAAAGATTCAGCGGGATGAAGTCTCATGACTGTCACATGATGATGACGCAGATATTTCCGGTTGCGATCAGAGGGATAATGGACAAGCACGTACGTGAAACCCATTTTGGCCTCTGCAACTTCTTCGACGTGATCTCTCGAAAGTCGATCGCCATGAAGCAACTCTCAAGGCTGCAGGAAGAGATCGTTGTGATACTGTGCGAGCTTGAGATTTACTTCCCGCCCGCGTTCTTTGACGTTTGTGTGCATCTGTTGGTCCATATCGTGGATGATATCAAGCATCTCGGGCCGCTATTTCTGCGCAACATGCTGGCATTTGAAAGGATGAATGAGGTCATTAAAGGTTTTGTTCGTAACATGGCCCGTCCAGATGGAAGCATCGTTCAGGGCTTTCTCACCAAGGAGTGCATCTCTTTCTGCACAAACTATATGGACGTCGAGCACCCTGTTGGCTTGCCCAGGAACAAGCACCTTGGCAGGCTCGAGGGAGTAGGTCACAAATCTGGCTGGAAGGAATTGCATGTGGACTATGACAATCGACGCGTCGACTTTAACAGGGCAAACTTGATAGCTCTACAACACCTTGAAATGGTCGATCCTTGGTTGGAAAAGCACAAAAACATCATTAGGAAGAAGTACACTGACAAGGGCAAGCAGAGCACCGAAAGGGAAATAATCAGAGAGCACAACTCCTCTTCCTTGTGTTGGTTCAAAGATGACCTTGTCGCTAATCCCCCGCCAATGGATAGCACGAACGGTAAACTCTTATACGCCTTGGCACATGGCCCCGCGCCCAACCTCGCGACGTTTCAATCATATGATATGAACGGGTTCACATTCTACACTGAGGAGAAGGACAAGAAATCAGATTATCAAAACTCAGGGGTAACGATGGAATCCTACACCGGTAACGTGAAGTTAAGATACTACGGAAGGATCGAGGAGATCTGGGAGCTTAACTACTCTAGAGAGAAGGTGCCGATGTTCCGTGTCAGATGGGCTAGGAGATCAAGCATTGAAGAAGACCGATACTTCACCACCATGGTTATGCCCGAAGCCGGCACTTCAACAAGCGTGAACATCACCGCACAAAATGAGCCATGGGTATTGGCTAAGCACATGTCCCAATGCTTCTTCATAACCGACCCAGCACGGCCTAGCCGTGTTGTCGTGAGGAGAGGCAAAAGGAACATCGTCGGAATGGATGGAGTCGCCAACGAGGAAGACTTCGACATGTACGGTGAACCAAATATAGAAGATGAAGACGTCGACGAGTCAACAAGATACACCACGAGAAGAAGCAGAACCACACTACCGAGGTCAGGTCATCCGTTCAAAAGAAGAAGTCATGATGTGGGGCTAAACTATTCAACAGCGACAAAAAAAAGGCAAAAAGATTGTTAAACGCTGAGAAACTAAATGCATGTACTCTCTTTTGTATAATAACTTCTATCGATCAACACATATTTTTGTATAATTATGCGCCTGTTTGTATCGATCAACTAATATTCGATGTGTGCGGCGAGACTATGCATGTATCTTCCCTCTTTTGTACAAATACGGACTTGAATCGATCAAATAATACTCGATAACACACTTATTATATGTATCTTTCAATTTAAGAATCGATGACGCACTTATTATATGCAAAACAACAAAAGAATAAGGAAAACAAATTAAAACAAGAAAAAGAAAAAAAATTACCACTGACGGACGCCGTTAGGGACAGTCAGTGGTAGTAGTACTGCTGACGCGCGCCGCTAACGACCTTCAGTGGTACTCTGTACTGCTGACGCGCACAACCGGACGGCCGTCAGTGGTGCCAAACGTACCACTAACGCGCGCCAAAGGCCGTCTGTCAGCGGTACGTCGGGTACCGCTTAACCCGTCGTCCTCGCGCGTGAGCGTGCCAAATCTCCCCCAAATCGATTTGAACACACCCGCACGCGACGCCTCTCTCTCCCGAGCGCCGCCGCCCCTCTCTGCCCCTCGCCGCAGGCCTCCTCTCGCGCCTCCGCCGTCCATGGCCGCATCTCGCGCCTCCTCCTCTCCTCTCCCTCCTCTCGCGCCCCCCTCTGCCCCGAGCCTCCGCCGTCACGGGCCCGACGCCTCCGCCGTCCGCGAGCGCCGACACCGTCCACGGCCCCGAGCGCCGACGCCGTCGAGGACGCGAGCACCCACGCCACCGCCCTCCTCTTCCTCGGTGCCTCTCCGTTCCTGCAGGTTCGATCTCGCGCGGTTCTCCACCTCCTCTCCGTTCCTGCAGCAAACGTGTTTGTGAAAATGCCAATAAAAAATTTGTATACTAAAAACTTGTCAAATTCATGTTCTGCCACCAAGGAATTTGTTTGAAAATTGTCTATATTATAGTTCTTCAATTTTAGTTATTTTAGCTACTGTTTTGAATTTCAATTAGTTTAAATAGGTGTAGGTTATTTGAATTTCAATTAGTTCAAATAGGTTTAGGTTTAGCTACTGTTTAGGTTTAGTTAGTTCAATTTTTTGCTACTGTTTAGGTTTAGTTCAGATAGGTAGCTACAAAAATTTGTGAGATCTGTCGATCATGGTAGTGGTGAGATTTTTTGAGTCTACTATTAACTCTGCCATTTATGTTAATTTAGGTTAGGTTCAATTCTAACAAAATTGCTACTATTAAGTTCTGCCATTTTAGTTTTTTTGGATAAACAGAAACATAAATTTTTAGTTGAACATGAATTTGATACAAAGAGGTAGATTATAGTTTTGTCATCATTTTGATACTTTATTTGTAAATTTCCGAGCAATAATCAAATTGTTATGATCCAGTTTCAGGTGAGATTTGTCGATGATGTTGTGGTGGTGGTGATGATACTCTTGTGATTTGTGTATGCTGCCGGTCGGAGATGTCGGCCGGGGTTTGAATTTTTAAAATGATTTGTGGTTGGTTTCGATGATGTGGTGGTGGTGGAATGAGTCCCATGATTTGTGGTGGTGATGATGATGTTGTGGTGATTTGTGTATGTCTGCAGGTACCCATGAGGCCCTTGAGATTATCGGAATGTCGATTAACTTCCGTTCCGGCAAATTTCGGGTACTCCATATATCATATTTTTAGCAAAGGTCATGCCGAAATTTTTCGTGAATTTCGGCATGACTTGTAAAAAAAAGATATATGGGGTACCCGAGATTTGCCGGAATGAAAGTTAAATAACATTCCGGCAATCTCAAGTGCCTCGTGGATATTAAATACTTAGTGAATTTTAAATGCTTTTAGTGATTTTTAAAATGCTTAAGTGGTTTTTAAATGCTTTTAGTGGTTTTTAAAATGCTTAAGTGGTTTTTAAATGCTTAAGTGGTTTTTAAATGCTTTAGTGAATATTTAATACTTTAGTGAAATTTACTTACATTTGTTTTACTAACTACGAGGTTTTATTGTTAGCACGGACATGGCTGACAACGATGAAGCCGGGGGTTTAGGGGTAGTAGGAGAAGCCGGGGGTTCAGGGCAAGGAGGCGAGGATCCGATTGATTCGATGCAGGCGTCCATTGAAAATGACGTGACAAAGACGTTCGACTCCCTCTTTCCTAAGATCTGTGAGTTCGCCGAGACTTGGATGAAGAGAGGCAAACAAGGGCCTCCCCCCATGATCGGCTACGGCTACGGCAACTCGATCAGCAATGTGACGCCTATTTTGCAAAACCATGATACGTCAGAAGATGCGCTGCCGAAGAAGCCTAAGAAGGCACGGAAAAGATATAAGCAGAAACGTGCCTTGGACGACTCGAAGACACAACAATCCCCGTTTGTGGACAAGATATCCATCAACAACTGGCATAAGACACATCACTTGGGTGAATTAATCCTGCTGGACGAGTTGGTGGAAAAGTTGACTGGGGATCTATTGGAGCTACATGAGGTTGTTCTTCTTGCGGAGAAGAATCTTCTCAAGGAAGAAGATCCGACATTCCCGGTTTTATTGCAAAGGTACCAGAGGGCTTGGGCTTTGTCACTGAAACAGAACACAGAGGCCCGCTACACGGAGACCCGCTCTTCGTGAGATTTGACGACATCTTCGGAGTGTTCCATATGCACCCGCTCCACCCATCGATGGCCCGCCTTGTTGCGCTCAAGATGGCGCACCAGATCAAAATGGATGATATCCATGACCTCGTGATAGTTGACCCCTACTATATGCAAGAGTCGTTCCTGACCAACCCTAGGGGTAAGGCAAGCGCGACACAGTACCTCAGAGATCTCTTCCTTGCGAATAGTTCCAACTTCATCTTTCTCCTGCCTTGCTTTCCCAAGTAAGTCGATCAGTCCTAGCCGCCATAACATGCTTTCGTAGATTTCCATCGTTAAATTTGCATCTACAATGGTGAATTTGAGGATGATGCATGGTCTCTTTAAACTTTTTTGCGTACAGACACACACGGCACCCTCATCTGGCTGGAGATGCAAGATTCGACTGCCGTGTATCTCGATAGCGGGGATCGTTATGGCGAGGGGACTACTAGGGACTACACCTACATCAAGGTTGTTCTGAATGATGCTCTAAACGGCTACGCCTTAAAGGGCGGTCGGATTAAAAAAAGGATTACGAAGGAAAGTTTCAGTTCTCCCACATAACGTACTTCCCCTGCATCAAGCAGGATTCAAACAGTAGGATGGAGGCATGGTACCTCATCTATCAAATGCGGTGGTTCTTTACGTATCAACGACGCCAGTAATTTATAGGTGATATCAACAAATGGTGCGAGAGACTGAAGGACGTCACTGATGCTGATATCAGAGATGAGTTCCGTCACATCCAGAAGATGATCGCGCGAATCATCATCCATGATGTCCTAGAGAAAGAAGGGGATTTCCACTTCGGTCCTAACACACCACCTAACGCCGAGATAGAAAGGCGCATAAGACTGTCGGGTGATGACAGGCTATTCCACTCATTAGAGGGTGGTCTCCCTTTCCCACCGTTGAAGAAGAGAAGTTGAGCAACAATTAATCAGTGTTCGTAAACAATATCCCTACTAGTGAATGCTATATATTCAGGGTTATGAATCATGCATGCATGCTTAGTTAATTATGTTGCTTCTGATTATTGCAGACATGTTCCAATTCATTCTTGTTTATAATTTTGTATTCTCCAGAATGTCGATGATTAAAATGTTGTGACACCGTGTGATCCAGGGGTGGGGCTAGCGAGCCTTGTGATATGCACGAGTACACACATCTCGTGCATCCTACTTGGCTCGCTGGCTCCATCCCTGAAGCCTGTGTGTCACTTCTAAGTATGAGTCACCATATTATTGTTTATAGTTCTGTCTTATCTAGAATGCCGATGATTAAAAATGTTGTGACACAATGTGATCCAGGGGCGGGGCTAGTGAGCCTTGTGATATGCACGAGTAGACACATCTCGTGCATCCTACTTGGCTCACTGGCTCCGTCTCTGAAGCCTGTGTGCGTCACTTCTAAGTATGAGGCACCATCTCTGTAATATGTGTTCGTTTTTAGAATGCCGATGATTAAAATGTTGTGACCCACTACGTGATACCCTCAAGCTCCGTTGAGCCTTGTGATATGCACAAGTATAAGCTGTGTGCATCCTACTTGGCTCAACGGAGCTTTGAGGGTTGCTTGTGTGTGTCCGACCTAAATATGAGGCACAAATCCGAATCATTTCCGTTTGCTTTGGTCTTTCTTATAACTCTTGCTTCGTTTGAACTTGTTTTGTTTCATCTACTTTTAAATGCCGATGATTAAAATGTTGTGGCACTACGTGATACAGGGATGGTGCTTGCAATCCTTGTAATATGCATGAACATAGCATTTCATGCATCCTACTTGGCTCGCTCACTCCGTCCCTGTAATTTGGCGTGTGCCACACTTCAAAGTATGAGGCATAAATCCAATCCTCTTTGTTTTGTCTTGTCTTTTTTCTTAATTAAAACTCTTGCTTTTATTTGACTAACTCTTTTATTTGTGTCTTATGTACAGAGAGATGTGGTACGTGGTGTACAAAGGTAGGGTTTCAGGGGTCTATGATGAGTGGGAAGACTGTGTGAAGCAAGTGAACAAGTTCAAGGGCAACAGCTACAAGGGCTACAGGACTAAAGCCGAGGCGGAAGCTAGGTGGTTGAACTACCGGCTAGAGGAAGAGAGGGAGAAACGGATGAAGTCCAACTTCGTCGTTATCTCCTTCTTACTCATCGTCATTGGCACTATCTTGTATGTGGCTGTAGTTTAGATGACACTACTTGCTTTTGAAACCTTTGCGAGTTTAAACTATCGACTCTCGAGATGTATTTGTGAGTGATACAATATTATATTTGATCACTTTGTGGTATATTTTGCGGTTCGTAATGCATGCGTGATCGGTGAACACCAACTACCAATTTGTCCACTTGTCTGTTTGTACTACTTAATTATTCATACTATGAATTTATACTGTATTTGCCACCTGTATACGCGTATATATACGTGGGACCGAAAACAAAATTCAGAAAATTATAGCACTGACGCATGGCACGGGGTACTGCTGACGGACGCTGTATATTCAGGCGGACAACCGCTGGCGTGCGTCGCTGACCTATCACTGACGGGCGACTTGTGCGTCAGTGGTTGTGACAATACCACTGACGTGCGAAATAGCCGCACGTCAGTGGTAACATCGCTACCGCTGACGCGCAGGCCGCCCGTCAGTGGTACGAGTTACCACTGATGAAATAGCGCTGACGGGCGGAAGCCCGTCAGCAGTAGCTCTTTTCCGTGCGTCACTGGTAGGCTTTTTTGTACTAGTGATCGTTGATGCACAGACCGAAGCAGAAAGTGCAAATGAGAAGTTGAAGTTGGAGCGCATATTAAAGGATCACAAAAAAAAGTTGTACCCAACTTGCGAAGATGGCAACACAAAGCTCGGTATCACACTGGAATTGCTGCAATGGAAGGCAGAGAATGGTTTATCTGACAAGCGATTTGAGCAGTTACTGAAAATAATGAAGAAGAAACTTCCAAAGGATAACGAATTGTCTGACTGTACGTACGATGCAAAGAAGGTTCTCTGCCCTCTAGGATTAGATGTGCAGAAGATACATGCATGCATTAATGACTGCATCCACTACCGTGGTGAGGAGTACGAGAATAAGAATGAATGTCCGGCATGCGGTGCATTGCGGTATAAGATCAGACGAGATGACCCTGGTGATGTTGAGGGCCAGCCCCCCAGGAAGAGGGTTCCTGCCAAGGTGATGTGGTATGCTCCTATAATACCACGGTTGAAACGTTTGTTCAGAAACAAAGAGCATGCCAAGTTGTTGCGTCGACACAAACAAGACCGCAAGAACGACGAGATGTCGAGACACCCCGCTGATGAGTCGTAGTGGAGAAAAATCGATAGAGAGTTCAAGGACTTTGCAGGTGACGCAAGGAACTTAACGTTTGGTCTAAGTACGGATGGCTTTAATCCTTTTGGGGAGCAGAGCAGCAGTCATAGCACCTGGCCTGTGACTCTATGTATCTATAACCTTCCTCCTTTGTTGTGCATGAAGCGGAAGTTTATTATGATGTCAGTGCTCATCCAAGGCCCGAAGCAATCCGACAACGACATTGATGTGTACCTGAGGCCATTAGTTAAAAAACTTTTACAGTTGTGGCATGATGAAGGGTACATGTGTGGGATGAGCACAAACAGGAGCCATTTGACCTACGAGTGTTGTTGTTTGTAACCATCAATGATTGGTCTGCTCTTAGTAACATTTAGGACAGTCAAATAAGGGATACAATGCATGCACCCACTGTTTAGGTGAGACAGAAAGTATATATTTAGGTAACAAGAATGTGTACCCAAGGCATCGTCGATTTCTTCCAAGGCAGCATCCCTTAAGAAAGAAAGGCAAACATTTCAAAGGTGTGGCAGATCACCGGACGGAGCCTACCCGCCCTACTGGTGATGTTATATATGATATGGTCAAGGATTTAGAAGTAATCTTTGGAAAGGGTCCTGGCGGACAGTCTGTTCCGAATGACGCTGACGGACACGTACCCATATGGAAGAAGAAGTCTATATTTTGGGAGCTACCCTATTGGAAAGTCCTAGAGGTCCGCTCTGCAATCAACGTGATGCACGTGACGAAGAATCTTTGCGTGAACCTGCTAGGCTTCTTGGACGTGTATGGGAATACAAAAGATACGCCGGAAGAACGGCAGGACCAACAACTTATGATAGACCCAGAGGATCTGCATCCAATGAAGACGGATAAAGGACGTCTAAGTCCTGCTAGCTACGCTCTTACCAAAGAAGAGAAGGAAATATTTTTTGAAGTCCTGAGCAGTATGAAGGTCCCGTCTGGCTTCTCGTCGAATATAAAGGGAATAATAAACATGGCAGAGAAAAAATTCCAAAACCTAAAGTCTCATGACTGCCACGTGCTTATGACTCAATTGCTTCCGGTTGCATTGCGGGGGATTCTACCGGAAAATGTTCGACTACCCATTGTTCAGCTATGTGCATTCCTCAATGCAATTTCTCAGAAGGTAATCGATCCACAAATTCTACCAAGGTTACAGAAGGATGTGGTTCAATGTCTCGTTAGTTTTGAGTTGGCGTTCCTACCATCCTTCTTCAATGTTATGACGCATCTCCTAGTACACCTAGTCGAAGAGATTACCATTTTGGGTCCTGTATTTCTACACAATATGTTTCTCTTTGAGAGGTTCATGGGAGTCTTGAAGAAATATGTTCATAACCGTGCTAGGCCAGAAGGAAGCATCTCCAAAGATTATGGAACAGAGGAGGTCATTGAGTTTTGTGTTAACTTTGTTCCTGACATTAAGCCGATTGGTCTTCCTGAATCGCGACATGAGGGGAGACTGAGTGGAAAAGGCTCTCAAGGAAGAAAATCAATAATATGTAGGGACGGACATTCTTTCACTCAAGCACACTACACAGTTCTACATAATTCTAGCTTGGTGGCTCCGTATATCGAGGAACACAAGAATATTTACGCTCCAACAACCCGGGGATGCCTGACTCCTTGATTCCAAAGGAACACATGGAGACTTTCGGCGGTTGGTTGCAAACAAATCTCAACAATAACAACACTGTCTCAGATCAGCTGTACTTGTTGTCCAGGTCACCATCTTCGACTATATGGACTTTCCAAGGGTACGAGATAAATGGGAATACATTTTACCCGATCGTCCAAGATAAAAAGAGCACCAACCAAAACAGTGGTGTCCGCTTTGATGCAACAAACAACAATGGGCGAAAGGACACATATTATGGTTACATAGAGCAGATATGGGAACTTGGCTATGGACCTTCTTTTAAGATCCCTTTGTTCTGGTGCAAATGGTTCAACCTGAAAGGCGGGGTACAGGTGTTTTGTACGGAATGACTACAGTGGATCTCAAGAATCTTGCATACGACACCGAACCATTCGTGCTAGCCAATGATGTGGCTCAGGTTTTCTATGTGAAGGACATGTCTACCAAACCGAAAAAAAGAAAAGATAAGCAAGCGAATACATCAGCCGATGAGTCAAAGCGCCACATAGTTCTTTCAGGGAAAAGAAACATCGTGGGAGTGGAGGACAAGACAGACATGTCAGAAGATTACAATAAGTTTCATGAAATTCCGCCCTTCAAAGTGAACATTGACCCAAGCATCAAGTAAATGATGAAGATTGTCCATGGTTACGGCGCAATCAGAAGAAAGGGACACACACGAAGAAAAAGTGAACACTAGATAGGGATTGTAGGATATGTTTTTCGCTACGGGGGCTATAATTAATTACTAGCAGAATTCAGTTGAGACAATAATTTCAATCATATGCATGCAAACTGTCTATTTGATGTTGAGATCCGTGCAAGATTTTACATCTATACTGTAGAGTGGCGTGCAGGAATTTAAATTCCCTCTTACGTAACGGCCAAGATCATCTATGAATATACAAGCTAGAGGAGATCTAGAATCATTACCAACATGAATATGTGATTGCGTGGATCACACGTTCGCTAGGAGACCCCAAGAGGAAGTTATGAAGCAGTGAAGCCGCAGTTTCCCTCAGTATGAAACCAAGGTTTAATCGAACCAGTAGGAGCAAGAAATCACTGAAGGTTGTCAGTGGCGCGCTGACGTGGAATCTGCACACAACACAATCAAACTACTTTGCCCCAACGAAACAGTGAGGTTGTCAATCTCACCGGCTTGCTGAAAACAAAGGATTAAACGTATGGTGTGGAAAACAGTAGTAAATTGCAGAGAATGAAAAGGAACATGTTTGCAGTTGGTTGTATTATCAGTGTAAAAGAATGGACCGGGGTCCACAGTTCACTAGTGGTGTCTCTCCATAAAAGATAACTAACATGCTGGGTGAACAAATTACAGCTGGGCAATTGACAAAATATTGAGCGCATGACAATGCATATATATGACATGATGATTACTATGATATTCATGTGGGCATTACGACAAAATACATAGACCGTTATCCAACAGCGTCTATGACTAATAATCCACCGCCAGGTTGTCATACCGAGTTCCCCGTTGGTATTAAGTTGCAAGCAACGGATAATTGCATTAAGTAATGTGCGTAATGTAAACAAATGCATTAGACCTAACGGCGTACCCTTAAGCTAAGCATCGGTTATTTTATCCCTAGTGGCAACAGCACATCCACAATCTTAGAAGTTATTGTCACTCTCCCAGATTACCGGAGGCATGAACCCACTATCTAGCATAAATACTCACTCTTGGAGTTACAAGCATCTACTTGGCCAAAGCATCTACTAGTAACGGAAAGCATGCAAGATCATAAATAACATATAAGATAGATTGATAATCAACTTGACATAGTATTCAATATTCATCGGATCCCAGCAAACACAACATGTAGCATTACAATAAGATGATCTTGATCATGATAGGCAGCTCACAAGATCTAAACATGATAGCATAAAGTGGAGAGACAACCATCTAGCTACTGCCATGGACCCGTAGTCCAAGGATGAACTACTCACGCATCACTCCGGAGGCAGGCATGGTGATGTAGAGCCCTCCGGTGATGATTCCCCTCTCCGGCAGGGTGCCGGGAAGAGCTTCTGAACCCTCCCGAGCTAGGGTTGACGGCGGCGGCGTCTCTGGAACTTTTCGTGGATAATGGCTCGGGTATTTAGGGTTTTCGCGTCGGGAAGAATAAATAGGCGAAAGGGCGGCGGCTGCGGAGCCACGAGGGCCCCACACCACCCCACGGCGCGGCAGGGGGGCCGCGCGGCCCCATGGTGTGGGTGCCACGTGGCCCTCCTCCGTCTCTCCTCTGGACTCCGTCTTCGTGTTGGAAAAATAGGAGGTTCTGTCCAAGTTTCGTCCAATTCCGAGAATATTTCCAGACTAGCTTTTCTGGAATACAAAAACAGCAGAAAACAGGAACTGGCACTGTGGCATCTTGTTAATAGGTTAGTCCCAGAAAATGCATAAAAATGCTATGAAGTGTATATAAAACATGTAACAATTGGTATAATATCAACATGGAACATCAGAAATTATAGATACGTTTGAGACGTATCAAGCATCCCCAAGCTTAGTTCTACTCGTCCTCGAGTAGGTAAAACGATAAAAACAAAATAATTTCTGAGGTGACATGCTACAATCATAATCTTGATCAAATAATATTGTAAAGCACATGTTATGAATGAAGTGATCCAGGTCAATGGTCTATAGTTTGCTAGCAAGTAGATAATGAGCAAACAACTGAATCATATAAGCAAAAACTTTTCATGAATAGTACTTTCGAGACAAGCATCAAAGAGTTTTGCATAAGAGTTAACTCATAAAGCAATAGATTCTAAGTAAAAGGTATTTAACCAACACAAAGGAAGATTTAAGTTTCAGCAATTGCTTTCAACTTTCAACATATATATCTCATGGATATTTGTCAACACAAAGCATATAATAAGTGCAATATACAGCATATAAAAATTGTTGCACCAAAGTTGACACTAGTGTTTGCTTCTAAGATAGAAAGAAGTAGGAAAACTGACTCAACATAAAAGTAAAAGAAAGGCCCTTCGCAGAGGGAAGCAGGGATTAAATCATGTGCTAGAGCTTTTTAAGTTTTTGAAATCATATAGAGAGTAAAAATAAGTTTTGAGAGGTGTTTGTTAATTGTCAACGAATCAGAAAATGGAAAGTACAATATGACCCCTGCCAACCAGACTTTTAAGAGCGGCTCCCATGAAGGACGTTATTTCTACCAGCAAGGCAGATCATCCCTCTTTCTCTTTTGTTTACACATGCAGATATTTCACTGTTTGTCATTGCTTGACTGATAAATCAGGGCAAAAATGTGAAGAGAATTAAGCGGTTAAAGTTGTAATTAATTGGGACTGGGCACCCCATTTGCCAGCTCTTTTTGCAAAATTAATGGATAAGCGGATGTATATGCCGCTAGTCCGGTGGTAAAGTCTGTTTGACAGTTGACATAAAGACATCCACCCCGTCCTCATGAGCTTGGTAAACATTGACACAAAATAGGAGTAATAAAGTTTGAATAGTTTAAAGGTAGCACATGAAAAATTTACTTGGAATGGCAAGGAAATACCACATATAGGTAGTTATGGTGGACACAGATGGCATGGATTTTGGCTCAAGGTTTTGGATGCACGAGAAGCATTCCCTCTCAGTACAGAGTTTAGGCTAGCAAGGTTATTTGAAGCAAACACAGGATATCAACCGACACAGCAAGACTTATATGAAAACATATTGCAAGCATTATAAGACTCTACACTGTCTTCCTTGTTAACCAAACCCTTTTACTAGAAAATATCTAGACCTTAGAGATACCAATCATGCAAACCAAATTTCAACGAGCTTTACGGTAGTTCTTCATTAATAGGTTTTAACTACATGATACAAAAGCTTAAACATGAACTACTTGATAACTCAAAACAATTGACAAGTATCAAATTATCCAATACAATGATCTACAAGAATATGTAAGCTTTTTCCATTATACCATCTACCACATGCAACATTTTCTGTTCCAACCAAACACCAATCAATTTATTTCAACATAAACTCTCCAAACAATTATAAGTGAAGCAAGAGAGTACTTTCTTTAAAAGAACTAACAGCTCTGAATAAGAGATGCATGCAAAACAGGAGCTAAAAGCATAGCAATAGCTAGATAAGAATACTCAACAAGTATAAGTGAAGAATAGGAGTATTCATATGAAAAAGCGGAGCGTGTCTCTCTCCCAATCAAGAATGCTGGGGTCCAATCAAGTTGACCATAAGAAAAATAAAATACTGAAAATAAAAGCACACAGACGCTCCAAGTAAAGCACATATGATGTGAAAGAATTAAAATATAGTTTCACTAGAGATGACCTGATAAGTTGCTGATGAAGAAGGGGATGCCTTGGGCATCCCCAAGCTTAGACGCTTGAGTCTTCTTGAAATATGCTGGGGTGATCCATGGGAGCATCCCCAAGCTTAAGCTCTTCACTCTTCTTGATCACATTATATCATCCTTCTCTCTTGACCCTTGAAAACTTCCGCCACACCAAACTCAAAGTAATTCTCATTAGAGGGTTAGTGCACAATCAAAAACTCACATGTTCTATAAGGACACAAACATGACCGTTACTTTTAACATTAGCTACTGCCACTGATGTTATGTGAAGCTCTTCACCCTAAAAAAGAATTCCACTCAACACTAGTAAAAGAGAGAATGCGAAAAATAAAAGACAGAATCTGTCTAAACAGAACAGTCCGCAAAGACGAATTTTTTCGAGGCACTTACGTTGCTCAGATCGAAAAACTTTAAACTAACGAAAGATGCGTACATATCTGAGGATCACGCACAAAAATTTCAGATTTAAATAATTTTTCTGTGATTTTACAGAATTAAAACGGTGAACAGCAGAAATCTGTTCCTGCGCAGAAATCCAAATCTAGCATCATCTTCCTATTAGAGGCAATACTTGGCACAACAATGCGATAAAATAAAGATACAAAGGAATTGTTACAGAAGTAAACAACTCCTTGACTCAAAAAAAGAAAAATTGCAGAAATAAAATAATGGGTTGTCTCCCATAAGCGCTTTTCTTTAACGCCTTTCAGCTAGGCGCAGAAAGTAAGAATCAAGTGTTTCCAAAGACATTAAAATCTCCCAACCTTTCGGTGGGGTCATCTTTTTTGATCGGGAAGAAGAACCTCCGATTGATAGGAGCATTAAATTTCATAAACCCATACTTTGCATTGATAAAACCCCCATTACTCTTTAAAAAGGATCTCCCTAAAACAATATGGTTGGGAGATTTTGCAAGGATCATGAAATTCACAGGGATGGTCTTATTTTGAACAGTGACCATAATATCATTAATAATCCCCATGCTTCTTGTGATTGTTCCATCAGCATGAAAATGAAAAACAGGGTAATCAACCATATTATCAAATTTTAATAGATCATAAACCATTTTAGGCATGATGGACATTGTTGAACCAAGGTCACAGTAGGCACGAAACTTTTCATTACCAATATTGATCTCAATGAATGGTTCCCAATCATTTTTTAACTCAACTAAAGGTTGTTCTTTAAGATTATGGCTCAGAGTTAAATTATCAATTGACTTTTCTATTTTATCTAGCTTAGTGAATATCCCAGTTTCGTCCACCATTGGGAAGATTGACAAACCACTCAAAATATTATGAGCTTTTGTTGTATCAAACTCAGAAAAGGTTTCCCCTACCATGGTATCTAGAGCATGTGATAAACAGAAAATAAACCATAGTAGAATTTTTTATAAGAACTCTCAAATCCATCTTATGTTGCACCTTCTTGTGCAATTCCAAAATTCTCTCCCAGGCATTCCTAAAGGATTCCCCACTTTTTTGTTTAAAGGTAATAATTTCTCCCACAGGTGGCACTACGGAAAAAGGAGCAGAGCTAGACATGATAACAAGACTGAAAAATAACAATTCGAAAAATAAAAGTAACTAATTTTTTTGTGTTTTTGATAAATAAAGCAAACAAGACTAAATAAAAATAAACTAAGCAAGACAATAACAAAGTAAAGAGATTGGAAGCGTGAAACTCCCCTTGCAGAAATCCTCTTGCTCCCCGGCAACGGCGCCAGAAAAAGAGCTGTTGCAGGGAGTAGAGGAGCTCTCAGAAAATTTCTTCTCCCCGGCAACGGCGCCAGAAAAAGAGCTTGATTGCGTGGATCACACGTTCGCTGGGAGACCCCAAGAGGAAGGTATGAAGCAGTGTAGCAGCAGTTTCCCTCAGTATGAAACCAAGGTTTAATCGAACCAGTAGGAGCAAGAAATCACTTCTGAAGGTTGTCAGTGGCGCGCTGACGTGGAATCTGCACACAACACAATCAAACTACTTTGCCCCAACGAAACAGTGAGGTTGTCAATCTCACCGGCTTGCTGAAAACAAAGGATTAAACGTATGGTGTGGAAAACAGTAGTAAATTGCAGAGAATGAAAAGGAACAATGTTTGCAGTTGGTTGTATTATCAGTGTAAAAGAATGGACCGGGGTCCACAGTTCACTAGTGGTGTCTCTCCATAAAAGATAACTAACATGCTGGGTGAACAAATTACAGCTGGGCAATTGACAAAATATTGAGCGCATGACAATGCATATATATGACATGATGATTACTATGATATTCATGTGGGCATTACGACAAAATACATAGACCGTTATCCAACAGCGTCTATGACTAATAATCCACCGCCAGGTTGTCATACCGAGTTCCCCGTTGGTATTAAGTTGCAAGCAACGGATAATTGCATTAAGTAATGTGCGTAAAGTAAACAAATGCATTAGACCTAACGGCGTACCCTTAAGCTAAGCATCGGTTATTTTATCCCTAGTGGCAACAGCACATCCACAATCTTAGAAGTTATTGTCACTCTCCCAGATTACCGGAGGCATGAACCCACTATCTAGCATAAATACTCACTCTTGGAGTTACAAGCATCTACTTGGCCAAAGAATCTACTAGTAACGGAAAGCATGCAAGATCATAAATAACATATAAGATAGATTGATAATCAACTTGACATAGTATTCAATATTCATCGGATCCCAGCAAACACAACATGTAGCATTACAATAAGATGATCTTGATCATGATAGGCAGCTCACAAGATCTAAAGATGATAGCATAAAGTGGAGAGACAACCATCTAGCTACTGCCATGGACCCGTAGTCCAAGGATGAACTACTCACGCATCACTCCGGAGGCAGGCATGGTGATGTAGAGCCCTCTGGTGATGATTCCCCTCTCCGACAGGTGCCGGGAAGAGCTTCTGAACCCTCCCAGCTAGGGTTGACGGCGGCGGCGTCTCTGGAACTTTTCGTGGATAATGGCTCGGGTATTTAGGGTTTTCGCGTCGGAAGAATAAATAGGCGAAAGGGCGGCGGCTGCGGAGCCACAAGGGCCCCACACCACCCCACGGCGCGGCAGGGGGGCCCGCGCGGTCCCATGGTGTGTGTGCCACGTGGCCCTCCTCCGTCTCTCCTCTGGACTCCGTCTTCGTGTTGGAAAAATAGGAGGTTCTGTCCAAGTTTCGTCCAATTCCGAGAATATTTCCAGACTAGCTTTTCTGGAATACAAAAACAGCAGAAAACAGGAACTGGCACTGTGGCATCTTGTTAATAGGTTAGTCCCAGAAAATGCATAAAAATACTATGAAGTGCATATAAAACATGTAACAATTGGTATAATATCAACATGTAACATCGGAAATTATAGATACGTTTGAGACGTATCAATATGCGGAAGAGGTGTTGATGACGATGTTGATGAAACTTGTAGAAGATTCTAACGGCTAAACCTAGCGGTGAGAATGTCGCCGAGATAGCCGATTCCCGTATCCAGCCTTCTGGATCCAACCGCGAGGATCAAACGTCTTAGACGGCTCGGCCCTCTTAGAGTTCGCACACGTCCGTCCGCCAAATTCCAATAGTGTTTCGCTAACCAGAACTAGGAACTATTGGTGTACTTTAGGTGGAGAAGAACCCAACACATGGGAGAGAGGGAAAGATATTTGATCTAGGGAGAGGACACCACAAAAACCCTTTCACAATTGTGTGGGAAAACGGAGAAGGGTCCTCTCCTTATATAGGAGGGAAGGGGGAGGGGAGACTTGGAGGAGGGATTGCTCCCCTACCTCCTTGCGCCACCGCCCCCCTTTGTGGGGCAGGTGGGTCGACCGAGCTAGCGCAGTGGAGGGAACCGTAACCCTAGCACCCGCCACGCCCCTTGCTGGTGGCCCCCATGTGGTCGGCCAGCCTAGGGCATGGCCTTTAGCCGCCTCCTCCTGGTGCGCCCCAGCTGCCACTGAAGTGGGCCCCATGTGGCCCATGCGGCTGCCCCATGTGGGTCCAACCCAATGGGAGCAGCCCATGTACACCATGGTATATTTTTTGGACCCTACAAAAAATCCGACACTCCTCTTTGACTAGTCTGAAGACACTTTCGCAACTCCGGACATGTCCGATCAAATCTCCGAATACAATTCTATCACGCCAAAATCATCCGACTGATACACGCTCTCTACTCCGAACCTTCCAAAGCACCCAACAGACGATTGTCGGCTATAAGTGTGTGACCCCTACATGTTCGATAACAAGTAGACATGACTCAGAAAACAATCTGGACCGTGGACGTTCATATTGATTCCTACTGTTATACGAAGACACTCTGTTGAACCGGTTGGTTATCAAGCATGTTCCTATTACTTCACGATACCCATCATTACCCGAGGCCAGATCAATGACATTACCGTGATGAAACTCTTTAATCACTATGTCAGATTATAGCCTCGTTTAGCTGGTATGATGTCGTTACTCGTTCCCGCGTTCTAGTGTCCCCATGATAAATATCATGCATGTGTCTGCGTAGAATTGTTCATGGATATTATCACACCGAGTGGATCGTGGATGTATCTCTGTATTAACTATAGGAGTATTTCCCAATCTAAATTAATATGATTAGATGCATGCCTTCAAGATTACCCATTGATAGCCGTTTTGACCACCCAGTTAGGGCTGTGATACTTAGACTATACTAAAGTAACCTTTATAGAATACACAAACATATATTCTCATGGTCAAAGGAGTCAAACAAGTTAACCAATCTGTGACGATACTATATGTGGTAAAACCAAACAAGAATCTCGTAGTATCTCAACTACATGGGCCATCCCAGCAACAATGTCGAAACAACGATGTGGTCTCATTAATATTGACAAACAGATATCCATGAACAGTAAAACATGGCCATCTAATATTAATTAGTTTTTCCAAGAGACATGACAAAGAGTAAAAGGTGTGTTTATTTTTCTACACGTGCGTATGCATGGGTTTCACTCTGAATCTCACGTTCATAGTCCACATCAGTTATAGCATAAAAGTAAAATACATTAATCATCAAACAAATGTATATTATTGTCCGTTAGGGCATATACATTCAACATATACTTCTTATAAAGTAAAACCCCACTAAGATGCAATATTTTTTTTATCTCAACATGCAAGTTATCCTCGTTTGTGGATTTATCACGGATCGATCACATTAAATTAGGCGAAGAAACTCAGAAACAAACTTAGGCTAAGGGAATGAGTCATGCCCTCTATTAGCTTTTTTCTTCTCAACTTTCACGGTACAATCTCGTGTCACAAGGCTCCAAGCGTATACATGCATGATAGAACCTAGCACCACACGCACACATGCAGATGCAGCTACTCTAATCTAGTACTACTACTCCAATACCATCTCATGCATGCATGCTACGTACTCAAACTCAAACGGCAGACTTGGACGAGGTCGAGGCCGCATCCGCCGCAGCGGTTGGTTCCGGCACGGCGGCGCTTGGACTGGGGTTGACGGTGAGGTCACACAGGACGATGAGGCAGTCGTCCACGAGGTCCAGCTCGTCGTTCTTCACGAACTCTCGCCAGCCCAAGCCGCACTTGGACAGTGGCAGCTTCGAGTTCTGAGTGCACGACGGCCTCCCGACACGGTCGAGGACGCTGAGGTTGAACTCCCCCGTGGCGCCGCCGCTGAGGTTGTCGAGGAAAAGGGACATGTACTTATTTTCTGCGGTGTCAAGGGACCTGAACTTGCCGTCGGTTTTCTTGGTATCGCCGACGCCGTTCCCGTTCGGGTAGCACTTGATCTGCCAGTCGTGGCCGCCGACGTGGAACGTGGTCGAGTTGATCGCCGTGCCCGTTGGGACCGCCTTCCTGACCTGCTTGTAGCCTTGGATCCGGAGAACGTGGGAGCCGGTGACCGTCTGCCTCGCCGCGACGGTGGACGCGGTCAGGTGCTGCCGCCCGGCGCCGCGCAGGGCAGACATCAGCGCCGGCATCGACATGATCCACTTGATGGGTTAGAAGCAGATCGTCGGCTTGCAGATCTAAGGATCGAAGGCTTGTTTTAATATGGGAGTTTCAAGCTTCAACACGCTGGACACAAAGATCTGTCGTACGTGTGTAGGAGCCCAAGCCATCCTTATTTACCAGAGCTAAGACGCATCACGATCTGATGTGTTGTATATTGGTTCCCATGTTAACACGATCGATCTCCGTGAAACTTGCAGCTGCCATATATATGCAGCATCCGCTTGCACCTTCGACCATATACTTTGCCTAGATCATCTCCGCGAACAAACGCTTCTGCTTCTACCCAAAATCATGCCGTCGATCATGCCATTGTCGGCGCTGGCGTCCGCCCTGCGCGGCGCCGGCCGGCAGCACCTCACCGCGTCCACTGTCGCCGCCGCCAGGAAGGAGGTCACCGGCTCCCATGTCTTCCGGATCCAGGGCTACACGCAGGCGATGAGGAAGACGGTCCGCACCGGCACGGCGATCACCTCCACCGATTTCCGCGTGGGCGGCAACAGGTGGCAGATCGAGTGCTACCCGAACGGCAAGGACGAGTAGCACCGCGGCTACACGTCGCTCTTCCTCAAAGCCCCCTTCATCATCAACGCCCCGGCGCGGTTCGGGCTCACCTTGCTCGGCGCCGCCGGAAGCCCACTTTGCGCGCCCGGGCCATGTACACTTCTCCTACCCCTTAATCCAGGAGGCTGGCTGGAAGGACTTCGTGAGGAACGACGAGCTCCGCCAGGGTGAGCACCTTGTGGATGACTATCTCACCGTCCTCTGCGACGTCACCGTCGACCAGGGGATACGCGCGGACGAGGTCGACGCCGAGAAGCGGGTCAACTGGAGTAAACAGCCGACGGACGTGACGCTCCACGTCGGCGGGAAGACGTTCCCGGCGCACCGGTGGGTGCTCGAGAACACCTCCGATCTACACATCGCCGACGTGGACGCCGAGGTGTTCGACGCCCTGCTCCAGTTCATGTACACTGACGGCGCGCTGCCCGCGGCGCTCCGGCTCAAGGTCAAGGAGCCGACCATGGCGGAGGGGCTGCTGGTGGCGGCGGACAGGTACGGGCTGGATCAGCAGCTGAAGCTTGTTGTTGCCACACAGGGCATGCCTAGCTACTCTCTCTCTCTCAGCTCATGGACAGGACAGAGGAGGAAGAAGGAGTTGGACAGTGGACACAGATTTTCCCGGCCGGCGCACTGACGCCACCGTGGGCGCACCAACGCCCAAGTCTTTTTGATCTTTGCACTGGCTACATGATGCCCAACTCGGTTGCTCTACACTCTGATTATGCCTGGCTTTTATGGCCGGCGGCAACACAGCAACCACTCACCCACGCACGCGCATGCGCTCACCACGCCGTCCACTAAGCTAGCCACTAACTGCACGATCCGCTCCAACAGATCGACAACGGCAAGTTAGCTACGACTAATTCCACGCACACACGCATCACACAACGCACACAACGTGGCTTATCCTAACAAAGCTGGCGTGCGAGCAGGTGCTGTGTACACACGTCAACATGGGCTCCGTCGCGGCCATGCTCGCGCTGGCGGAGCGACACCGGTCCGCCGAACTGAAGGAGGCGTGCATGCATGGAGCTCTTATCGTGTCGTGACAGATGTCGTTCATGGCGACGGATGGGTACGAACAACTAAAGAAAGATTGTCCGAAAACTGTCGCGGAGATCGTCACGAAGCTGATGCCATAATTAGATGGATGGAAGAAGAATTAATTAAGGCGCCATAAATATTTTAGAAACAGATTATATATTCTGGTTTTAGGTCTTTTGGGTGTTACATAGGCGTATTTGATAACAGATTATCATTTTTATCACCCCCACTATAGGATTTTTTTTCCCAGTGCACGCTTTTGCTTCAATTAATATTTTGGCAAATTCTACAATCCTTTGACAGAAAATTAATTTACAATAGTACACGAAATTTTTATTTGATTTTTTTAATAGTTTAGAATACTATTTTTGGGTAGTGGATCTACAACTATGTGTAAAAAACAGATTTCCCCTCGACTTAGGCTACAGAGAGGCGGAAAGTGTGTTTGCCTCCCGAGATCCCGTGCTCCAACTTTAAAAAATTCGAAAATTATATTTTTGAGTTTCAAAAAATTCTGAAAACAATTCCGGGTGTAGGTAATAGTATATCTCATATGCGTGTAAAATATCAATTTTAAATACTTTGTATTCCTAGCTATACAAAAATAACAAAATCTGATAAAATTTGGAGATCTGAAAATATGTATAGTTAGATCCACACTTTTGTTATTTTTGTGTAGCTCGGAATACAAAGTTTTTATGTTGATATTTTACACGTTCATGGGATATACTATTGTCTACACGCAGAACTGTTTTCATATTTTTTAAATTCACAAATATGATTTTCGAATTGTTTTAAAACTGCGGGAGCACTCGATCTCGGGAGCCAAAAAAATCTACCCTCAAGGACATATTCATTAAAAAAACCTCCAATGGCCATTCTGTCGCCGGCGACCTCACTCACCGTCGGCCCGTCGCCGCCGCCGGTTCCGAAGATGCCGGTGAGGTGAGTCGACATCACCAACCCTTCCTCGCATCCAGACTCAGGTTCCACCCGCCACTCACTCCCCTGCCGTCCCCTCACCTCTCTATCGCACTATCCGTGCACGCCCATTTAGGTTCGTCGCAGCCCCAGTGTAACACCCCTTGCCTGATGAGATCTAGGCGTGAGCACGGATCGGATACTTGGTAGCGAAGAACACGGAATCGAGAGAGAGAAGCCAGACACGGCAGAGAAAAGGAGGAAGACAGAGTCGAACTTCTGTTTATTCAATCATGCCGTCTCCAGCGAGACTCGGTCTAGTTATACGACGACTTACAGGTGGACCCAGGTCACACCGCTCACGCTGCACAGCAGCCCCACACCAGCTACTGCTAAACAACGCACGCACGCCTTAGCCACTTATGTCACGCACGGTGCCGGTCGTAACATCACCCGCCGCTGGAAAACTTGCTTGTCCCCAAGCAAGTGCGTCAGGAAAACGCTCCTTGCAGACGTAGTAGTCCTCCCAGGTAGCTGAAGTCGCTGGGATGTTGCGCCACTTGATCAACACTTGAGGTATTGCAGCATTACCTTTCTTCACAAGTCGCCGATCCAGATTTGTTCAGGACAAGTATCATCAGTGTCAAGCGCTGGAATCTGAAGCCCATCAGCGAACACTGGAGAATAGTCAGGATTGAAGCTTTTCAACTGAGAAACATGAAATACCGGGTGCACCAAACTGTGATCAGGTAAATCCAGTTTGTAGGCCACCTTCCCAATTCTCTCCAAGACACGAAACGGTCCAAAGAATTTAAACGCCAGTTTCGGACACGGTCGATTAACTACTGAAGATTGTGTATAAGGTTGTAGCTTCAGAAGTACTTGTTCTCCGACCTGGAACTCCTTTTCGGTGCGGTGTTTGTCAGCCTGCATTTTCATTCTATTCTGAGCAGTAGACAAGTGTTGCTTGAGACGATCCAGTTGAGCTTGGCGATCTCGCAGAACTTCTGTTGCCTCAGTCTCCTCAGTAGTTTCCGGCAAAGGAATAGCAGCAAAATTTGGTTCAGTACCATACACGGCCTTGAACGGTGAACACCCAATAGCAGAGTGGAATGTGGAGTTGTACCACAGCTCAGCCAATGGCAACCAGCTGCGCCATTTCTTGGATCATCATGCACAGCACACCGCAGAAACATCTCAAGACACTGGTTCACGCGCTCTGTCTGCCCATCGGTCTGAGGATGGTATGCAGTAGAAAAATGCAGTTTAGTGCCCAGAAATTTGAATAACTCTTTCCATAACTGGCTTGTGAAGATCTTGTCTCGATCTGACACTATAGATACAGGTTGGCTGTGCAACTTCACAACTGAATCCAAGAAGGCCTGTGCCACTGAAGCTGCAGTAAAAGGATGCTTAAGCGGCACAAAATGAGCGTATTTGGAAAGCCTATCCACCACAACCATAATCACATTAGCACCCCGAGAAGTTGGCAGACCCTCTATGAAATCCATCGACAAGTCCTGCCATGTACCTTTAGGAACAGGGAGAGGTTGCAGAAGACCAGCTGGACAAGTGTGTTCATGCTTAGCTTGTTGACAGATGCTGCACTGCTTCACAAATGTTTCCACTGCACTTTGAGACTGGACCAGATAAATAATTTCTTCAATTTCTGGTATGTAGGCAAAATTCTAGAGTGACCCCCAATGGCGCTGGAATGAAAAGCACTGATCAGTTTTTGTCTGGATTGCCGAATTTTCACCGATCCAAATGCGTCCTCTCTGACGAATAATGCCTTGACACAGTTCAAAACCCTGATCATCTGGGCTGTGTATTGCTAACTGCTGCAGATTTTGCTGAGCAACTGGATCAGTAGTATATGAATTGACTACTTCCTGAATCCACGCTGGTTGAGCCACTGAAATAGCATTTACTGTCAACATGTGTGCCACTCGAGACAGAGCATCTGCTGCTTTATTGTCTGCACCTTTTTTGTAGACAATCTTGAACTGCAGGCCCATGAGCCTAGTCATTGCCTTCTTCTGTAAAGGAGAATGAAGTATCTGATCATCTAAGAACGTGAGGCTTTGATGGTCAGTCTTGATAATGAATTCCCCTCGCTGCAAATATGGACGCCACCGTTCCACTGCCATAATGAGAGCTAGGAATTCTTTTTCATAAATAGATAATTCACAGTGTTTTGCACTGAGGGCCTTGCTAAGAAATGCCACTGGCCTGCCTTCTTGCATAAGAAACTGCGCCAACTCCAGTGCCACAGGCATCAGTTTCCAATACAAACTTCTTTGAAAAATCTGGTAATTTGAGTACAGGAGTGGAAGCCAAAGCAGATTTCAGTTTAACAAATGCATTCTCTGCTTCAGTTGACCATGCGAATGTTTTCTGCTTGAGTAAATTGGTTAATGGTTTAGCAATGATGCCATAGAGCTCATCAAAATTTCCTGTAGTATCCTGTGAAACCTAGAATACCACGCAGTTCAGTGAAGGATGTGGGTCTTGGCCAGGCCTGAATTGCAGCTGTTTTGCTAGGATCTGTAGCTACTCCTTCTCTGGAGACAATGTGTCCCAAGTACTCGA
This sequence comes from Poa pratensis, assembly GCA_947311845.1. NCBI lineage: Eukaryota > Viridiplantae > Streptophyta > Magnoliopsida > Poales > Poaceae > Poa > Poa pratensis. The sequence goes on along the minus strand of CAMZMU010000038.1, from coordinate 85,358,539 downwards.
GCTGTTCTTGGGCAAAAGAACATTTACTTGCTTTAACATACAGCTGACTGTCTTTCAGTAACTGTAACACAATGCGCAGGTGCTCAGCATGTTCTGTGATGGATGCACTGTAAACAAGTATGTCATCCATGAACACTAAAGCAAATTTCCGCAGACAAGGCTTGAGCACTTCATTCATAACACACTGAAAAGTTGCAGGAGCATTTGACAACCCAAAAGGCATAACACGAAACTGATAATGGCCTTGGTGTGTCTTGAAAGCCGTCTTCTCTTCATCCTCAGGACGCATCCTGATCTGATGATAACCAGCCCGTAAATCCAATTTGGAGAAATACTGTGCGCCTGCCAGTTCATCCAGGAGCTCATCGATCACCGGCATTGGAAAAGTGTTTTTGATGGTGAGTTCATTAAGTCTGCGATAATCAATGCAGAACCTCCACGATCCATCCTTTTTCAACACAAGTAAGACAGGAGATGCAAACGGGCTCATTGATTGCACAATCACTCCAGATGCTAGCATAGCAGAGACCTGTTTCTCAATTTCATCCTTGTGAAGGGGTGAGTACCTATATGGCCTGGCATTTACAGGAGAAGCGCCAGGTGTCAGAGTAATAGCATGATCGTAGACCCAGAAGGTGGTAATGAAGTTGGTTCAGAGAACACCATATCAAATTCAGTTAAAACTTCCTGAATTTCCTGAGGTGTTGTTGCTGGTTTATGTTGCTGCTGTCCTTCCAACAGTGCCACTGCCCAAATATCATTGCCCTTCTGCCATTTCACCACTTGATCAATGGGTACCTCCGAAATAGATGTTGCATCCACAGGAGACATGCCCTTGAGTTGAATTTCTTGGCCTTTGTGTTTGAATCGGAGAGTTCTGTTTTTCCAGTTGCAATACATATCACCTTGCAATGCTAACCAATCAATGCCTAAAATGGCATCATAAGCTCCTAACGGCAGGACACGCATATCATGAGCAAAGTAGTGCCATGTGTCCACCACGTGAGATCCTTCACCATCTTGTCACACTTCATCAGTTCATTGTTAGCAACACGGACTGAGACAGCAGGAATTTCAGTTACTGGACACTGAATTCTGTCAATGAAGGCGGAGCTGACAAAACTGTGACTACTGCCAGTGTCAATGAGCAGTAACATAACTTGATTTTGCACCAGGGCTCGGATTTGCACAGTATTACCATCACCACTACCTGATAATGCATTAATAGACAGAGAGAGATGTTGCGGTTCAGCAATGTCTTGCAACTCCAACAAGTTCAACACCTCTGACGATAATTCAACTGCATGATCTTCTACTGTGAGAGCATGCACAGTTGCATGTGCTTTTGTGGCACAGACATGTGTGGGGTCAAATTTATCCCCACAACGAAAACAGAGTCCATTTGCACGTCTGTATTCCTTCAGTTGCCTTTCCTTCCACAGGTCTCCGTGCACTGCTTTAGTCACTCCCTTTGCAGCATCTGGTTTGGCCAAGCCAGCAGGAACATATGCTGTTTTAGCTGCCCACGGTTTCTTCTGCGAGCCCAAATCTTCTTGAACATGTGCCAATAGAATCGCTCTGTCAACTGTTTCAGGTAATTGGGCAGCAACAACCAATCTGATCTAATGCTTTAAACCTTTGAGAAAATGACCCACAAATAATGTTTTATCATAGTATGGATTATGGCTACACAGTTTAAACATCAACTCCTGAAATTCAGTGCAGTACTCATGGACTGTGCCTTTTTGTTTCAAATTGAGCAACTCAGACATGAAATGCCGATGATCATCTACTCCGAATTTCGCTTCCACAGCCGAGATAAATTGTTGCCAAGTAGCTACTTCATGTCGCAGTTTATGTGCTTGAAACCAGTGAGCGGCATTACCTTCCAAATTGAGTCTGGCTGTGGTGAGCCACATTGCTGGAGCGATGTTGCATGCTTGGAAGTAGTCGAGGCAGTTGTCACGCCACAGCCGCGGAAACTCGCCGTTGAACTTGGGAAAATTCATTTTCGGCGTCACCATTCTACCGCCGCCAAGGTGTTCGTCCGAGGTGCGCCCTCGAGGACGCACACCGTCCACGCCAAATCCCGCCGCCGCCGTGCCGGGATCTGGAGGACGAGGTGTCGACGAAGTGCCCGCCCCGAACGCGCTCGGTGACGGCGCTCCACGCGTTCCAGCCCTCGGGGATAGGAGAATCCCATCGCGTGGACCACGATCCGCCTCCGAGCCAGTCGATCCGATGTCGATCGTGAGAGGCGCCTTAGCCTTGTCCAGCCGCGCCATCGACTCCATCAACGCCGACATCTGTTGCTTCATCGTCTCCTGGTTGCGCTCGATGGCGTCCAGGATCCGCGTGTGATCTCCCACCGCACGGGAGTGGTTGTCGAGGTTGCTCGCCACCTGCGCGTAGGACGTGTCGAGGAGGCCGACCCGCGAGTCCAGAGCGCCAATCTGGGACTGGACCTGCTCGAGACTGGTACAGATGGTCGTCAACGTCTCGTCAGTACGCGCCGTAGCTTCACCCATGGCTGCAAGGACGAACTCGGTCTGCGGGGACGGCTTCGGCGGCGCCGTCGCGGCAGCGGTCGATCCAACGAACCCACTACTGGACTGACCGGAACTCAGCGAGAAATCGACCAGAATCGATTCAAGCCAAGTTCACGAACCAGAGCGGGGATTTTACAGCTGCAGATCTACGCGCCCGCGATCGACTGAGCTCTGATACCACTGTAACACCCCTTGCCTGATGAGATCTAGGCGTGAGCACGGATCGGATACTTGGTAGCGAAGAACACGGAATCGAGAGAGAGAAGCCAGACACGGCAGAGAAAAGGAGGAAGACAGAGTCGAACTTCTGTTTATTCAATCATGCCGTCTCCAGCGACACTCGGTCTAGTTATACGACGACTTACAGGTGGACCCAGGTCACACCGCTCACGCTGCACAGCAGCCCCACACCAGCTACTGCTAAACAACGCACGCACGCCTTAGCCACTTATGTCACGCACGGTGCCGGTCGTAACACCCAGATCCGAGCGTAGAGTAATCAGGTACCTGCATCGGATTGACCCAACCTGTGCATAACCTAGATTGGTGTTAGGTTGAACCGGAACGTGTGAGTAATTTGGAGTACTGATTGGATCTGTATGACTGTATCCTCTCTAATTCGGCGACTCGTCCAATGGGTTATTTTGGTTACAGCCTCCGAAATGTTTGTGATTTTGTGTCAAGTAAGCGTCCTAGATTTCAAGTATTGGGAATGTCTGACTGAATTTGATCATTCATTCATTCATCAGTGGTGAATGCGTGCTACAATTTTAGAGATCCTGAATGGCTTGAAGCGTGTGAAAGCTATGCTCACCATGTTCACTACTGTTCCAAGTTGCTCTTCTCGTTCTTGGAATAACAGGTTAACTGTAAATTTGGTCCATGCTTTTTGCATCAGGGATCTGAATTTAACTTTCAAAGATTAACATGAACAAGTAAAATGTTTTCGCTGTGCAGCCTTAGCTCTCTTTATGACGTTTTTTCTAGTTTGGTGGCTCGTCACATAGTACTTCTGACTGCTGTAATTCGGCGACTCGTGCAAGGGATTCTGCCGTGAACCTGCAGCTGCAGTGCTAGCTGAGAGTGTTGGGGTCCATGTTGTGCTTGGTTCCAACATCTGAAATGTTTGTGAGTTCGTGTCTATGTGTTTCAGGAAGCCTCCTAGATGATCAAGTGTTGCGAATGTCTGACTGAAACTCATCATCATTCATGAGTGGTGGATGCGTGTTACAGTGTTAGCTGTCCTGAATGCGTCCAGCGTGTGAAACCTCTGTTCGTCTCTGTCCCAACTTGCCGCCTTTGGGAAGGAAAAAGAGAGAAGCACAATGGGCATCTCGTTCTTAATTAGAAGGACAGGCTAACCGTAAATTTGGTCTGTGCTTTTGCGTCGGGGCTCTGAAATCAACTTTGAAAAATCAACACGGCCATTGGTTTAATGCTGTTCCTTCCCTTCAACAGACCAAAAAAATAAATGTTTTTGTTGTGCAGCCGTAGCTGCCTTTGTGATGCTTTTCTAGTTTCGTAGCTTGTCTCATAATCCTGACTGAAATTCTTGTTGCAGGTCAGGATGCTAATGCCGTCTAGGCGTGGAGGAGGCTTAAGTGTGCGCTTGCTCGGAGTTTTTTTTTTTGCCTTGGTATGTGCGTTGAAAGCTTAGCCACCCCATTCCGTGGGAAGGAGGGAGTGCCGTCATATATGCATTCTTCATGCTACAGTCATGATAGGTTGCTCAAATGCCAAGGAGTTCTGCTTTGAAGACCATGTAATCCAGGTCTGCGAATATTTAATCGATAGCGCCTGTATGGATTTGCTTCGTATGCTATTGCTTTGTCTGCATAAACTCTCAACTTAAGGTGTTATTAATCAATACGATATATATATTTGTTAAGTAATATTGATACATGGAAATAATATTCGTCTTTGTTTATCAAATTTCCCTAGCTTGATCTTGTGCTGATGCAGTAACACACTCATGGTTCGGATCCGGGTTGACCTTACATACACGCTATGTGGTAAACACGATTATGCAACAACTTATTCAGGCAGTTAATACTATTTGAAGCGAGCCTAACCGCTTCTTCAATTTCCTCTCAGATATGCATCTCTGACTCCATGTAGCTTCGCAGCCACCTCCTGCATGTTGATACGTTCACCGGAGATGGCTTGGTGCAGCAAAGGCCAACATTTATCATAGATTGCAGGTAACGTACACCTTCTTGCTTCAAGTCTGTTGAAGTTTCATGGCAAAGCTCCAACTCTTCTAGCAGTTGGGGATCCACAATCTCCATTACACTATCAGGGAAGTTGATCTCTGTATACTTTACAATGCTCAATCCATCTTTAAACATGGCATCAGTTGGCCTTCTTCGAAGAGATATTTCTAGGAGAACAACACCAAAACTGTAAACATCTGCGGAAGTTGAAACTTCACCACCCCCTGCATACTCTGTAGAATGCATAAATCGGAAGTTAATTTCACATTCACTGGTTAACTTCAAAATGCAAAAAATGTAGCAACACATGATAAAAGAAAGACCATTACCTGGAGCAGCATATCCGATCGTTCCCTTTAGTGCACCTGAAGAGTAGTTTGAATTACCAAGAGATAGCATTGTTGAATCAACTTTTAATCTTGCCAGGCCAAAGTCTCCAACATGAGCTGTCATATTAACATCCAAAAGAATGTTGCTAGGCTTCAAATCACAATGAACCATTGTTCCTTGGTTGTTATGATGTAGGTACTCCATTGCATCTGCCACATCAACCATAATGCTCATTCTTTGAGCCAATGTAATACAGTTCAAGTCTGAAGTGCTTTCATGGTCTCGAGTTGAGTATAGTAGTTTATCCAAGTCTCCTCGTGGCATGAACTCATGCACTAGGGCTTGGAAATCATTGCCATTAGAATCAATGCTTGAGCATGCAGTTACGATAGGGACGAGATTACGATGCCGCACATTTCTCAACACATTACATTCTGCAATGAAGCTCTTTTGTGCTCCTCTTGTCTCTAGGTTGAAGACTTTTATGGCAACCTCATTATTGTTCCCAACTAGTTTTCCTTGATATACAGAACTATATCCCCCTCTGCCAATCAAGTTGGACGTTGAAAATCCCTGTGTTGCTCTAGCTAGATCATTGAAAGAAACTTCGGGAAATTTTCTAGCAAATGATGGCAGAGACATAGGTTTTCCCTTGTGTTTTTCTCTCCACAGAAATAAGAGAACTATGGCCATAGCAAGTGATGCCATACTGGCTATTGCAATTGGGATAAGTGCTTTGAGCACTAAAGATTCCTTGTGCCGAGTTGAATTTGAAGGAACAACATTACATGCTAGCAAGTGTAACTCTAGTGCCCCACCACAAAGCCTCGGATTTCCATCAATCCGCACAGCAGTAGTATTCTTGAAGATCCCTTTTGTTGGAACCTCGCCATGAAGATGGTTCAGTGACAAATCTAGCTTCTCAAGAAATTGTAGGTTGCCAAGAGATGTTGGTATTGAGCCAGTTAAGTTATTGGTAGACAAATTCATAGCTGTGAGGCTGGTTATGTTACCTAAAGAACTGGGAATACTTCCGCTGAAAATATTTGAGTCTAACCTAATGTCTTCTAAACTTTCACAATCACCTAGAGTGTTTGGAATATCTGCATATAGCTTATTTGATGACACTGCAAAATATACAAGTTGTGTGGCATCACCAATGTTGATTGGAAGTTCTCCATCGAGGTTGTTGAAAGATAAATCAATTAACAACATTGTCGTGATTCTAAATATCTCCATCGGAATCTTACCATGAAGATTGTTTTTAGAAATGTCCAACTCTTGAAGCATTGGAAAGTTCCCAAAGCTTGGTGGAATATGGCCAGTGAATTGGTTTGAGTATAGATCGAGCATTCCCAATCGAGACAAGTTTGACAAGGACGATGGAATGGTCCCCGTAAAGAAGTTTGTGAATAAACTTATTTCCTGCATTTTTTGAGAGTTCCAATCCACTCTGGGACCACACCTGTAAAGTGATTTTCTCCTAGTGTTATAGTAAACAGATTTCGGAGGTTTGCTATGCCGGAAGGAAAATCTCCAGATAGTTCATTTTCTGCCAAGTATAGCTCCTGTAGTTGATTGGAAAGGTTACCTAATGAACTTGGTACATGCCCTGATAGACGATTTATACTCTCGCAAACATCTTTAGCTCCGTGCAATTGCTTAAGCTGTCCAAAAATTCCCATTCTTCCTTGCTATGTGCTTGGAGTTGATTATCTTCAAGATTCAACCAAGAGAGCTTTGTAAGTTTGCCAATTGTGGAGGGCACCAATCCAGTAAATCTGTTACCGGACAAATCTATTGCGTTTAGGTTAGAAGCATTAGTGAATGAACTAGGAATGTGCCCTAGAAAGAAGTTGCCATCTAACAGAAGATTCTGGAGATTGGGCAGAGAGGTACAGAGAGTTGGTGGTACCTCTCCACTTAGACCATTGTAAGCAAGGGTAAGGCTGACGAGAGTAGAAAGATTCAAGATTACTTGTGGAAACCTGCCTGTCAGCTGATTGCCACTCGCTTGCAGGTACTGCAAGCCTGACAAATCGGCAAACTTGCTTGGGATATTTCCCTTGATGTGATTGAATGCGCAGCTAAGCATGGTTAGTGTTGTGATATTGGCAAGAGAAGCTGGAATTGTACCAGTGAGGTTATTAACTGCAAACCGCAGCACCTGAAGGTGGTGAGGACTGAAATCGGCAGGGAATTGGCCAACTAGACTGTTATACGAAACATCCAACACCCTGAGCTTTGAGCAGTTTGCGAAACTTGGTATCGTTCCTTGCAACGTGTTATTATTCAAGTGCAAGGTTTGGAGGCGACGTAGGTGAGCAAGGGAGTGTGGAATCTCCCCGGTGAGTGTGTTCTCCGTTAGCGCTAGAGAATGGAGGAATGTTAGGTTTCCAAGTGAAGGAGAGATGTGTCCTACCAAACCTCGACTTGTAAGGTTGAGAGAGATAACACGGCGTGGCGTTGCCTTCTTCACCCTGCACGAGACACCTTCCCAGTTGCAGAAGTGGGTGCTGTCATTCCAGGACATGAAGACTTGATGCGGGTCGAAACTGATTGCATCCTTGAAATCAAGCAGCGATAGCCGATCTGTCTCGTCTCCATACAAGGAGCTGCAGACGACGACATGGGCACCACAAGCGAGCAACACCAAGAGAAGCGGTGCAGTTGATGTAACTTCCATGGCTGGGTAGGTAGCTATGTACTGTGTAGTCTAGTCGAATCAGACCGATCTTCAGTATTCTCTGCATGTGCATACATAAGAGCAAGGAGAACTGTAAATAGACAGTTACTAATATATACTCTCTCCGTTCACAAAAGGATGTCAAAGGATGTCTCAATCTAGTACAAATTTGCATGAATCTACACACTAAATCATGTCTAGATACATGCAAATTTGGGTTAGGTTGAGACTTGAGACCTCCTTTTATGAACGGAGGGAGTATATGTTAGCAGATGTTTGTTCATGGATCTACACACTAAATACGCCTGTGTACCGTCAGAAGTACACCCGCGGGCGACCCTCTGCGTGCGACACGTGGCAGAGCAAGACCCTAATAGACCTCTCCAAAGGTCGGCATTTTTCTAGTTATACCCGCGTGATTTTCTAAAAGAACAGTTATACTCGCGTGATATAGTGCTTGCCCCTTTTCGGAAAAAAACATATACGCTTACATATTTGTCGCCTTAAGGCCCATGTGGTTTCCTTCGTCCTAGGCCTCCAAAACATAAGGCCGGAATCGCAGTCCACTCTCAAATAATGCACTAGGCGACTCCATCCGTTGCACTAGCTAGGTGGAAGCTAGCTCCTGTACCGGGCGTCGACATGGGTTCCGTGGCCGTCGCGCTCAAGACAGCCTGCCGACTTGCCATGATCTCGAGGGATGTAGGCCATTAGGCTAGCCAAATTTTATCTGTGGTTGCCACGTATATCTATTATACCTTTTGTATACCCTATAAAGTACCTTTTGTGTGCTCCCACGTTGAAGTGCATCAACCACCTGCGACACACAGTACATGCTTACTACTCCTATATATAACACACACTATAAGATAGGATGCACCACCCAAGCAGAGTTTGCCAACAACACTTGCGAATCACTTGCATTCCAACAATACATAGCTTACTACAGCTGAATCCATGGACAAGTGCTGGCTGCTGCTCCTCTTCTCGGCGTTCCTCTTGCCGGCGGCGGCGACCACAACGTCGTGCCACCCCAATGACCTCCGCGCGCTGCGGGGCTTCGCGGGGAACCTCAGCGGCGGGGGCGTCCTCCTCCGCGCCGCGTGGTCCGGCCCCTCGTGCTGCGGCTGGGAAGGTGTTGGCTGCGACAACGTAAGCGGCCGCGTCACGGCGTTGTGGCTCCCTAGGCGTGGCCTCGCGGGGCCCATCTCAGGGGCATCTTTGGCAGGCCTCGCGTGGCTGGAGGAGCTCTTCCTTGAGTCTAACTCTTTTGTGGGAGCCCTCCCGGTCGCTCTCTTCGGCCTCGCTCGGCTAAGAAAGCTCTCCCTTGCATCCAACGAGCTCTCAGGTGAGCTGAGCCCGCGCATCCGTGAGCTAAGACACCTCACCTTGTTGGACTTGTCCACCAACCGTTTCTCCGGCCGCCTCCCGGACGTGTTCAGCGACCTCACGTCGATGGAGCATTTGGCCACACACTCCAATGGTTTCTCCGGGCCATTGCCGCCTTCTCTGTCATCACTATCATTCCTCCGTGAGCTCAACCTCCGAAACAACTCCATGTCTGGTCCGATTGCTCGTGTCAACTTCTCCGGCATGCCACTTCTTGCTTCGGTTGACTTTTCCACAAACTATCTTAATGGGTCACTCCCAATTAGCCTCGTGGATTGTGCCGAGCTAAAGTCACTCAACCTTGCCAACAACAGACTGGTCGGCACCATCCCACCGTGGATTGGTGAACTTGACCACCTTTCCTACTTGGATCTCTCTAATAATTCATTGGTTGGCGAGGTACCCAAGAGTTTGATACGGCTCAAGGGCCTCACAAACGCTGGTCATTCACTGGACATGGCTTTCACTACCATTCCATTGCATGTGAAGCGTACCAGAAGAACACTCAAAACAAAACCAAATACAATAACCGGGAGCCACAACACTGTCAGATCTGGGCGCGACAATGTTGTTTCTGGGAACCACAACACCGTCGTATCTGGGAACACCAATGTTGTCGCTGGGAGCCACAACACTATCGTAACTGGGAGTAACAATGCTGTGAGTGGTAGCCACCATGTCGTATATGGGAGAAACCATGTCGTAACTGGCGAACACAATGCCGTATCCAGGAAGGACAATACTGTATCCGGGAATTCCCATAAAGTAACTGGGAGCCACAATACCGTATCCGGAAGCAACAATATTGTATCTGGGAACAACAATATTGTATCTGGGAGTAACCATGTGGTACCTGGGAGCAACAAAGTGGTCACCGGAGGTTAATGATCTATCAGTGGATTGTTGCCATCTTCACTAATGGAGCTCACGTCCTTGTCCAAGTTTAGTGTGGCTCACAATCACATTATGTAGCTTCATGGATATTGTATCATTTTCATACTTTCAATAAAATCCCCCTAAGATATCTTACATACAATGCTGACCTCAATATCAACGTGGCTTGCAGATGATGTAGACCAAGCGTGTTTGCTTATGTACAAATTTGCATCGTGGCTGTCTACATGTGGTGATTATTTCATGTCTTTTATTCTCTGAGATGTGTGATGATTTAGTATGCTGATTGGGCTGTGGACCACATGGTGAGTTATAACTGCTTAATGTTACCTGGATATACACTTATCTTGTGCAATTGTCAATATTACATGCATCACTTTCGAATGACTGGATGAAGGAGACAGGGAAAAAGAGTAGAGATTAGTACAAATAAATAGGTACCGTCCATCCAACTTGATCTAATGAACCAGATCTCTCGATATTGGTATAGTGCAATGGGCACCGTATTTTCTTGAGAGGTTTGGAGTGTTTGAGATTCAGCTTCACCGCTGGGGCCTTAGGGTGTGTTCGGTTCGGGAATCAAATAGAATAGGATGTCATGGTTACATTCCAAAAGAATGGGTTGATTACGTTCTTGTGTTCGGCAGGTGTAGAAAATGGAATGGGTTGATTACGTTCTTGTGTTCGGATGGAGAGGTAGAATAGGAAGGAATCTAGAATCAACAGCGTAATTGCATACTAGTTCGGATGGAGGCCTGCTGCTGCTCGTCGTCGTCGGCGCCGTCCGCGTCCATCCTCGCCACGGGCGCCGGCCTCCGCCACCGCTTCTTCGCTCCGGCCACAACGGCGACGGGCGGGAGGGCCACGGCGCTCGCGCACCCGCTCCGCGCCTCCCCGGCTCTCCTTTCGACGGCGGCGGCGGCGCCTCGGCGGGGTTCCTCGTGCCGGGCGTCCGAATCGAGCGCGCCTTCACGGCCGCCAGCAAGCGCGTCTTCGTCGCCGCCGTGGAGCTCATCCGCGGAGCTGCTTCCCCGCCGGCGCGCCGCGCGCAGCAGCTAGTCCGCCGGCGCCCAGGAGAGGATGCCGTCGCGGAGCGAGAACCAGCACCCCTCTTCCTCTGCTGATGGCCTTGGTGATCCGCGACGACCTGCCGCCGGACCTCGCCGCCGCCGGGACCTGTGGAGCAGCGCCGCACTCCTGTGCACGCTCGCATCGGCGCGAGGGACCCTCCCTCACCGCCGCCGGGGTTCGTGGAATCCGCGGCCTCACGCGCCGCTCCGGCAAGCCGCGTCGGCGTGGACAGGCGCTCTCCGCCTCTGGAGCCGTCTCATCGTGGAGCGGCGGCTAGCGCGGACCGTCGTGGTGTGGAGGCCGCAGGTCGCCATCTCCGCCGCGCTCGCGTGGAACCAGGTAATTCCACCGATTTGGTGGATGACCAAATTCAGCATCTCACTGGAATATGCCGTTCCGGGGGATCGATGGGTTCCGGTTCTACTTCTCTACCGAACACGAGAATCAGCTCCAAGTGCAGGTCGGACCCGTTACATCCTACCTCATGACACGAACCGAACACACCCTTAATTTATGGGCGCGTTGCTGATCTACTACCACAGATTTGCTGCTGCTGGTGCTGTCCGGCCGGCATCACAGTTCATTCTCAAATTATGCCGCTAGACGACTCCATAAGTCCATCTGTTGCTGTCATGGCATGAAGAAGACGGCACCATGTCTGGTTGCGATGTACTCCCTCCTTGCCATAATATATGGTGCATATGTAATGCATGGAGACTAGCTTGGCATTGAGATTCAGGAGGGAATCAAGCATCATTGTGTGCCACATTGGCACTGACCGAAAGCCGTCGAGCCAAGGCGGATGATGCAGTGCAGGGTCCACTGCTGAAAACCATTAGGACACTGTCTTATTACATGATGTTCTTCCTCGTTGAGCGGTCAGAATTTGGCTGAGCCCTCGAGTACCACGCTGAGGGATCTTCTCAATCAATATTAGGCTCTCGTGAATTTACGTTCAGCAGAGGGATCTCAACACTCTTGTATGCTCTTCTGTCCAGAGCACTCCTGAATTCACTTGAAAACGCTCCTGTATGCTCATTTGTCCCGGCCATTCTCAGGAGTATCTGAAAAACAAGAACAAGGAAAGTCTTCCTCCGTGCTCTCGTTGTCAGGCGCAAGATCACAGAGCAAATCCTGCTCTGGATGTTCTGCTGCCGCAACCCGCAAGCTGTGCTCTGGAAGGTAAGCAAGATCGATCACTCGCCACCATACGGAATTTGGCCAGTAGGCACCATTCTAGTGCAGTGCCACATGCATAATCTCTCGTCATCTCTGTACTTAATCTCTCATGCTAGTGCCATGTTGACCATATACTATACTTGACCCTTTTCTATTTTTTCCGATAAAGGACCCTTCTCTAATTACAGAAGGTAACTTGCTGAAGCAAAACCATGGTCGCATGGTGTTTCCGACAGCATTTTTTCAACACAGAAATGGACGCCTCCCGCTGAATTTGCAGACAATGCACCCGTGTGCGCGTTACCCCAGTTTGTTGACGATCCCGACTGACTCTTGCCGCCGACGACATGGGCTCCTCCGTGGCGCGCGGAGGCGTGGAGCTTGACTGGCGACCGCTGGTTTAGAGTGGCGGAACAAAAGCTTCCCCTGTGCCGTGCTGGAGCTCGTCGTGGAGCAGCTGCCTGCCAAAGGTTTTGCCAGGCAGGCTACATCTGAAACAGAGTACTCTGTTGTGTACCGAAACAGAGTATTCTGTTGCCTCTGTTTCCTGTCCAGAATTGGGCTTTATTTGGTCTGAAATGTGCCCGTGGGCTATGCTTCTGTGATAGAGATGACACCAACCCTTGGATGAGCCCTCAAAAAAAAAAAAACAACCCTTGGATGATGAATGGACGACATCTCGATGCGGTAAGTTAGCCTCCGACTTTGCGGAAAATGTGACTCCCGAGCACAAATGATTTTGGTGGTTTAAAAAATTCGAAAATACTATTGATTAGTTTTAAGAAAATCTGAAAAATCACATATGTAGTCACTGATATATCCCACAAACGTGTAAAAAATCAAATTCAAATATGTTGTAGTTTGGGCTACACGAAAATGTCAAAAGTGTGGATCTAAATATGTATATTTTCAAATCTCCAATTTTATCATTTTTGTGTAGCCCAAAATACAACGTATTTGAAGTTGATTTTTTACACGTTTGTGGGATTCATAATTGGATATATCCGTACTTTTTCAGAATTTTTTAAAACTCATAAATAGTGTTTTCGAATTTTTTAAATCACTGGAATCACTAGTGCTCGGGAGCACCAAATCTTCTCTCTATGGCAGTACACTTTAGAAATCTACGCCCAAAATTTTCTACGTTAGGTCGCTTTTCATAGGGTTTGTTAGGATTGTTACTATGGGCGACGCAGATGGCCTCGGGCCTTTTCTTTCCTTTCTTGAAGGAATTGTTTAACATGACGTCTCTCGCACTACGTGTCATTGTGAAATTATTAATAATATATGGTTTTGTGCATCTGCCGATCTAGAGGCCGGGTTATCATCCTTCCCGGGGTTATCGTCTTTTTCGAAAGAAAATGTGCATTCAGAGAGGTATAAAATAGCCAGCATAGGCCGGGAATGTCAACAAACCGCGAGCTTTGAAAATGCAACACATCATCAATGGAAATGTGTATCCAAGCTTCTTTATTTTTAAATCTCGCATGTGAACACGCTGCATGTGTACGCACCGACCTCGCATGTGAACATCAACTAGTATCAAATATCATTCTTTGTCCTTGACACAAGAAGTTTATTGAAAAAACATGAGACCTGCCATACAAGGCACTAGTTAGAGTCTGCCAATATGCACGAAGTCACTTTCTTGCAAGAAAAATCATACTCCCTCCGTCCACAAAATGATGTCTCAACTTTATCCAAATTCACATGTCATGTCTAGATACATGCAAATTTGGACAAAGTTGCGACATCTTTTTGTGTACGGAGAGTAATAAATTTCTATTACAAAATGAGTAGGCTGGGAGCCAAGTGGCTGAGTTGAATTTTTGTGAACCAATCGCAACCATCCAATCTTGCAGTAGCTCAGCACTGGGGCATTATTTTGAGAGGGCGTATAATAGACACGACTAGTAGCATACTGGGTCAACAGCCATCCGGGGAATGTTCATTTTTTACTGCAATGAGATGGATAACCCTTAGTGAAGATTTTGTACTCCCTAGCCCTAGTAATGCACGTATTTTTCTAAAATCAAGAAAAATTACGAGTTTTATTTTTTTGAAAAAAATCCAGATGTAGTCAATAGTATGTTCTGCATAACGCTGGCCATCCAACCCGAGCTTTTGGGCTCGGTCCGAACTGGGTGAGGCTTAGCCCGAGTTTAGCTCGGCCTGCTAGACAAATCGACCGAGCTGGGACCAACATTCCTGGACGGGCGAGCTTGGACCGCCCCAGACTGGGCTCGGTACGACTCGTTTGGCTAGCGGTACCGTACCTTTTATTTTACGAATTTTGTTTGTGAATTGAGTGGACTTGGCTCAGTCTCTAGGCCCGTTTAGTTGTTCGGTAGAGCAATTAGACCAGCTACAACGTAGGAAAAAAGCGATTCCAAGGAGCTATTGAGCCGGTTCCATACGTTGTGGACATCGGTTCAAAGGTGTCTGACAACAAAAGCGATTCCTAATGTTGGTGCGGTTCAATCTGAGTAAAAAACTAATTTGCTGCATGCATGTCTCAGCCCGCGTGAAGGAATAGGGAGGAGAGAGGAGAGTTTTGCTTGCATGCAAAGGCTAATTGGGCCCACCGCAAAGTTTTGGTTCGGTTCCATACGATGCAGCAAAACAGTGGACCGAACCATCGCAGCAACTTTTCAGATTGAATCGGCGTCACATTGTAGCTGGTCTTAGGTCATGAGACAAGACTAGTTCTTTTTTCCCCGAGTCGTGAGCAAAGTAGGACATGGCTGCCGCCGCCACGCCCAATCCCGCTCCACTCTTCTTCCTGTCTCCGGTCACCGCCATGGCCATCCCTACACACGTAGTGACCCAAGCCGTCGGCGCCAGACATGCCCGTAAGTGGTCGTCCTTGTCATCGTCGAATACGTGCCCCGCCGCCCCGCATGGTCGCTGCTGCTACCGCCGTTGCCGGAGAAGGCCGACCCTACCTATCAGTGACCCGCACCGCCAGGCTCGCGAGCTGTACCGAGCTGGTATAAAGCTCGGGCCGAGCTCCGTTTTGCGGCTCACCGACAGTTCGAGCTAGCTCGGGCCATAACAGAGCAGTTCCGCTTCGTCCTTAATCATCTCTCTTCCTCTCTCACAAACACGCGCATATACCACTCACGGGACTAGGAGGAATCCACGCCGGGTGTTTCCTTTTGCCATGCTCCATGGGTTCATGTTTTGAGTTGCTGGATTCTCCTCCCTGATGCCTAAAAGTTGTTTCGTTGTAGGACGCCACGGCTTTAAGAGAGGCAAATTATGAGCAGCAGTGCATCCGCGCGCTGGCGCTTGGTGGCTCGGGCGTTTGGGCTGGCCCCTGCGCTGACGGTCACTCACGAACTGCACCCGGCGCACGAGCTCAGCCTGTTGCAAGACCGGTCTGCTAACAGCCCGGCGTTCAGGGCACCACATCTGACATTGACGCTGGAAACCTCGGCTCCGGCGACGCTCGAGCACGTCAACTACGCCGGCGAGTTCGTGCTGTGCGACGATCATGTGCCCCAGCTCAACGGCTGCAGGTACTGCGCCGTGTGCGGACGCGAGGCTCTCGGCTACAGGTACTACAACGGCGAGCTCGACATCCGTCTCCACCCCTGCTGCGCCGTCATGCCGAGGAGCGTCGACCGGGACGGCCGCACCTTCCTCCTCGGCTACTTCGAGTCCCGCATGTGCGGCATGTGCGGGAAGAAGTCGCCGCCGTGGCTCTCCTACTGGTCCACCTACGATGACGGCTGCTCGGTGTACCTGTAACCTGCATGTGCGCTGCCTCGTCGACGCCAACGACAAGGTCACCGGGTATCAAGACTGGGTGGCCAGCGCGCCCATCAGGCCGGGCGTCATGGGGAGCTTCACGAGGAAGAAGGAGGAAAACGAGCTCTGGAAGGCTGCCAAGCTGTCCTATAACGTCTTTCGTATTGCGCACCGCGTGGCGACTTTTGATATTGATGGCGTCGTAGACGCTGCACACAAGGTGGTGGAGGGATTCAAGGAATTAGAGTGAGTGAATGAATCAAGACTGCTGGGTAAAAGTTTGAGTGCGTCCGTGTTTACTTCTTCCCTATTGCTACCCCCAAAATTACTACTATTTGTGTGGAAATCATGGAGTAAGGATGTGTGTGCTGCGAACCAATAAACTGTTGTTTCGGCTAGTCATCCATTCAATCCAAAAGTTCAAGGCGCTGAGGATATCCGTCTCTTTAGACCGATTGCGCTGATCAACGTCATCTTTAAGTTTGTGGCCAAGTCGTTTGCGCTCAGACTTAGCCCCATTGCCCACCGCACGATTAGCTGTACCCAATCTGCGTTCATCAAGGGGCGTCTCCTCCATGAGGGAGTGGTCTCCCTTCAGGAGATCATCCATGAGTCCTGTTCCAAGAAACTTGGGGGAGTTTTCTTGAAATTGGACTTTGAGAAGGCCTACGATCGAGTCAACTGGAGGTTTCTGGGAGAGGTTCTCCTGAGAGTTGGCTTTGATCCTAGCTGGGTCCACAGGGCCCTTAGCCTGGTCTCGGGGGGCCAGACTGCTATCACCATTAACGGAGAAATGGGGAATTTCTTCCGGAATGGTAGAGGGGTTCGACAGGGTGACCCCCTATCTCCCCTTCTCTTTGACTACGTGGTTGAGATCTTGGCTGCAATTCTTGATGCAGCTAAGAGGACGGGGCACATCAAGGGGGTTGTGCCCCATCTGATCCCGGACGGGATTTCGCATTTGCAGTATGCAGATGACACGATCATCATGATCCAGAACGATGATCGCGCCATTACCAACCTGAAGTTTATCCTGCTATGTTTTGAGAACATGTCAGGTCTCAGGATCAACTTTCACAAGAGTGAGGTTGTGGTTTTGGGGGCCAGTCCGGACGAGCAGTTGAGGGTGGCCCAGATGCTTAATTGTAAGCAGGGAGCCTTCCCGTTCACTTACCTCGGCCTCCCTATCAGCGACAGAGCCCTGAGGGCTGGGGCTTGGGACCCGCTCATCGGCAAGGTTGCGAAACGTGCGGACCCATGGATGGGAAAGCTAATGTCCTCGGCTGCGAGGCTCACTCTCACCAATGCATGTATATCCAGCCTAGCTCTCCACGCTATGGCGGTCCACCTGCTGGGTGATGGGGTGCACCGGTCGATGGATGGGCCTCGCTCCCGCTTCTTCTGGGAAGGGAATGGCAAGAAACGTAAATACCACTGGGTACGCTGGGATGCAGTGTGTAAACCCAAGGCCCTGGGGGGCTTAGGTATTATGGACACCAAACTCATGAATCGTTGCCTTATGGCAAAATGGGTTTGGAAGATCCTCTCCGGGGAGTCTGGCCTTTGGGCGGACATCCTCAGGGCCAAATACTTAAGGTCTAAAGATATCCTGATGGACTCACATCAGGGAGGGTCCCAATTCTGGATGGCTCTCCATGAGATTAAAGAACTAATTTGCGTGGGGGCAAAACACTCCGTGAGGAACGGGAAATCCACGAGGTTGTGGATTGACTGGTGGACGGGATCGGGCCCTCTCAGGGAGCGCTTCCCGTCTATATATGCCATCACGACTGCACCAGAGGCCTTGGTAGCACAAACTAACCGGGAGGGGGAGTGGCCCATTCCTCTTCGTCGGACTCTTGGCCCGGCTGAGACCACGGAATGGATCGGATTCCGGCGAGAACTCCCGGAGATCGTTCCCTCCACTGACTGAGATGCTCTCACATGGGCCCTTGAGCCATCTGGGAAATTCTCCATCAGGTCTCTATATAATAAACTTTGCGAAGGCACCCCTAGGAAGCACTATAGCGAGATCTGGGGAATTGCTATCCCCCTGAAGATCCGTATTTTCTTATGGCAATTGGCTAGGAAACGCTTGCCCTCGAATGATAACATTGCGAGGAGAAGGGGTCCCTCGACGGGTCGGTGTGCCCTATGTGAGGAGGTGGAGGACACGAACCACATCTTTTTCGTGTGTCCACTTGCGAAGTTTATGTGGAGTGCGGCTAGGGAGCTGTTGCACTGCACGTGGAATCCCTCTTGTTTCACAGATGTGTTTAGACTTATTTCCTTAGAGTCGGGTCAACATAAACGAGTTCTTTGGATTTGTTGTGCGGCTCTCCTTTGGTCTCTGTGGAACATTAGGAATAAATTCTCGATTGAGGGGGTGTTTCCTTCTCAACCGGCTGACGGGCTATTTAAAATGGCGATGTATTTGCAGGTGTGGAAGCCAGTGGCTAGGAGGCAGGATCGGGAAGCGCTGGGGCAAGCGATTGGCAGGATTCGCTCGCTTCACGACTCCGTCCGTGACAGACCGGACGCGCTGCCAGTATCTTAGGCTATCTCTTTTACATCGCTTTAGCTCGTTGTTTCAATGTGCTGTATACCCTTGTACTGTAGCCTGCGTGCTACCGTGGACTTATTTGTTGTACCGCCTTGGGCGGGGGATCTGTGTTTGTATGGAACCTTGGCCGGATGGCTTTATTAATTTAAAGCCGGCCTCTGCTCGAGCCTTCCGTATAGATTGTTTGTGCCGTTTCTGTAAGCATGCCTACTACCGACTTTGCTCATTCCTCCTGGCATTTGAAGAAAATTTGAATCAAATGACCCGCCCCTTAATTGGCTTCGATTTATTACATCAATATTTGAGTTGCACGTTATTTTTTACTTGTATGCTGAACTATATATGTTACAAATTTTACGATTATTCACTGAATTAGTTGATGGATTTTTATCCAAATACAAGCTAAACTTTGGTGAAGAGTGACCTATGGTAAAATCATGCGTCCAGCATTGGGCACAACAATGTTTGATGCCAGTCCACGACCCACATCTCCATCTCTCTAAGGTGCATCGGAAGTAGGCACTAAATTCCATCTCATGGATGTGGGGGATGATCGTGCTGTTGTTGAGTCACGACGGCGGCCAAGCGCTGCGACAAGGAAACACATGGACACCTGAGTACCTGACACGGCCGCTGCTCATTCCTCGTAGCCCCTGGCGAGTCAAGCCGCGCGTCATCCGGCTATGACAGTGCTAATCATTTGGTAAAACGGTATGAAATATGACACGACAGTCAAAAATTACTATACATAGTGGTAGTATAATGTTAGAGGCTTAGAGCCAAGCACAATGTTTCTTCATACATAAGTTTTACAGCCATGAGAGTTTTCTGAATATATAGGTCTTTTATTATAACAACTACAAACTATTACACGCCTTTCACATTGTTGAGCGATGGGAAAATATGAAACAACATTGCCATTCACAGGTTTTACATTTAAAACAAAAGTTTTGTCAGGGTAAATCTGAAAACAGAGTACTCTGTTGTGTACCGAAACAGAGTATTCTGCTGCGTCTGTTTCCTGTCCCGAACTGGGCTTTGTTTGGGCTTAAATGTACCCGTGGGCTATGCTCCTATGTTGATGACAGCAGCCCTTGGATTGGGTGAGGAATGGACGACCACGACATCTCCATGGGGTAAGTGCCTCCGAATTCCCCGATGACCCTGCTACTGTAATATATAGATTGTGTAACATTCTGAATATGTGGGCAATGCTGCAGAAAGGTCGAGAGCAAGGGATGGTTGAAGAAAACGTGAACATCTTTTTTTTTTTTTTGACGTGAAGGCGTGAACATCTTGAATCTGGTGATTAGAGAGGCTCTTTCAAGAAAGCATGGCTGGGCGCCGACGACTGCAAGACTGACTCTCTGATTTGCTTCAGCGGAGCGACTGTTTTTGCTCTCGGTTTCTGCTGTTGTTCTTTCTAGTAGGGCTTGTCTCTGTACCTTTGATGATGGAAACCTTGTAATAAGCGTTCTATACGCTAACTGCTTTTCCTTTTCTTTTCCATTTTTCT
Source organism: Poa pratensis (assembly GCA_947311845.1). NCBI lineage: Eukaryota > Viridiplantae > Streptophyta > Magnoliopsida > Poales > Poaceae > Poa > Poa pratensis. Next base: position 85,338,396 of record CAMZMU010000038.1, on the reverse strand, counting down.
TTTCTTTTTACCTTTTGACAAATCTTTGTAAAAATGGTGGGCGGTTTCTTTATATGAAATCGACGGAGGAGGCCGTTTAGTCTAAAAAAAAAAGTGCCTCCGAATTTGATTGTACACATTAGAAGTCTACGCACAAAATCAATAATACGTTGTAAATTCTTGTATCTGTGAGGTTCAATTTTTTCTCTCCTAGTACTCTCTTCGTCCACAAAAGGATATCTCAACCTAGACAAATTTACATGTATCTACACACTAAATTATGTTTAGATGCATACAAATTTGGTTTAGGTTGAGACATTCTTTTGTAAACGGATGGAATATTTGAGGAAGGTTCGTTTCGAAAAAGAGGCACATTTCCAAAAGTAATGTAGTCTTTAGGGTGCGTTACCTTCTACCCAACGCCGTCTTACCAAGATATCGGCACACCAGTGACGTTTCAGTGCTGCTTGGTTGGACACACAAAATTTGGCGTGCCCCTTAATTTCCCAGACCTTAGGACATTTTCAAGGGAGACCCTAGCTATTATTATGTCTGAAGACCCAAAATCCATCTGTTTGGGAGAGTCCGGAAAAGGTGACCGGACTAATAAGGGAGGGTTTCAAGGGAATCTCAATTCTTTTGACCACTTCAATTTTTTTACAAAACATATAGTACAAACAATAACTAATTGAACATGCAAATTAAAAATAGTTCACCTAGTTAAAACATAACTTAAACATGGATTTAACTAGAGCGAACAAACTAATACTAGTACTATGAGTGGAGTAGGTAACCATGGTGGAGGTTTGGGTGGACTCTCAAAGGAGTTCCCGAAGCCCAGCCACTTGGGTGAGTCGTCAAAATCAGCTTGCGTGATCTCTCCCAATCAACGAAGGAATCATCGATCGGAATCCTCAGGCCAGGAGACGACGGCGATCGAGGCGGTTTCTTAGGTGGCTCGACGCTCAGCCACGCCTAACTGAGTGGCGACACGCGTGCAAAGCACGAGCCCCGCTTGACTCGCCCCCCCCCCCCCCTCTCACCCCACAAGATGCCTCATCCTATTGGGGGGAGTCAATGGCGTAGAAAGGATATGCGAGCTCCACTGTGCTGCAGCGCTCCCAACGTACACATAGTACATTGTTTGTTGTCGTGTCGACAGAGCAGAGCGTGGCCATGAACTAGGCATTCCAACACAACCAAACGGACATGTAAAAAAATACAGCAACCAAATGGTCGGCCCTGCAGCGTGTGGAGCACCGACACTTGTTTTTGGAGGTGGCGTTGCGTTTGGAGGCTGCGGCCAGGGAGTTATTCTCCCGGCATGGATGGCAACATAGTCTCCGGATCGACCTACCACCATCTTAGGCGGCTTTACAATTTCTCATTATGATATGTAATTCGCCTTTTATTTATTTCCGATTTGGGTACTGGTGAACTTGTTGAGCCTGTGTGCATCCTAGTTATGCAGAGTCCGGGTGTAATGCTTAAAACTTTTAAGTAATAAAATCTCTTTATCTAAAAAAACAAATGCCTTTTCGCCGACATCTGGACCATGCACCCTCACGAATCCTTTTCTTTCCGACCGGGTTTGGCGACTCCTCTATATGAGTATGGAAGTCTTTTCTCAACGAAGACGAGCTAACCGGAAACAAATTGTTGATGTTTTTTCCTAGCCAAATCCAACAAACAATTTTCCCATTAGAATTCAACGCGCAAATAAATTAAAACAAAAAGAAGTGTGAATTTATGTTTTTATTCGTAAGAAAAAATCGTTACGTGCCCCTCCCAAATGTACGATGCCTAATATGCAAATAAATGCAGATGGAGAATAACGACACTAATACTCTTATAGTCCCTCCATATCAAAATATAAGACTTTCTATCTTTTTTATTTAGTCTAGATTCGTTCTAAAATCAGTGAAACAACACACTAAAACATATCTATATATGTACGAATCAGGACAAATGCATCAAGACTGGAAAGTTTTATATTTTAATACGAAGGGAGTAAATAATAAAATCGTCACGAGGCACCGTCAAATCGAAGTATCAAAGAAAATAGCAGTCGACGCGGCAAATTGCGTGATTGGCCAGGCGACATCACTACCGGATAAGACGGATAAACTCGTCGGCGACGCAGCAAAGAAAGAAAAAAAACACGGCGGACCAGCTGCGCTCCGGAACAACCAAGAAAGCCCGCAGCTCGATCATGCCCATGTCGTCCATCCTCGGCGCTCTGAAGCTCGCCCCGTCCTCACCGACGACGGTGCCGGCGGCCACTGGGCGCGCCTCCTCGCTGCACTTCCACCTCGCCAACGCCGGCGTCGCCGCGCTGGTAGCCGCCTCACTCCTCGTCGCCGACCCGGCCCTGGCGTTCAGGGTGAGTCTCTCGGTCGAGTGGGCTTAAAAGATCAGGGGAGGTGGCGTTAATGGCGTCTGTGGTTATGAGTGCAGGGAGGCGGGCCGTACGGACAGCAGGTGACGCGGGGGCAGGACCTCACCGGCAAGGACTTCAGCGGCCAGACGCTCATCAAGCAGGACTTCAAGACCGTACGCACCTCCTCTTTCCATCAACCTCTCCTTCACTTTCGATTGATGATCTGATACGGCCAAGTGTTGTGCTCAAATCTGAAGTTTCTTGAGTGACAGTTGCAAAGTTCTGATTGAACTTTCAGAACAGAGCGTCTGAATGTTCAGAGTGTTTCCTGGTGACTTTTCTGAATTTTTGTTCTTTTTCTGTAGTCCATACTGCGGCAGACCAACTTCAAAGGTGCCAACCTGCTCGGCGCCAGCTTCTTCGACGCGGACCTCACAGGTAGCACACTGATCTGCATCTGTTCTTGATCTTCTCGCTGGCCGGTTCAGAAGCTTGCACATTGTCAAGTGTCAAGTTCTGAAACAATGAGTGATACATGTTATTGGCTGTTTGATGGTGAATTCAGGTGCCGATCTCTCTGACGCCGACCTTAGAAACGCCGACTTCTCGCTGGCGAATGTGACAAAGGTAAATTACTAGCTAGACAGCAAGATTATCATAGGCATTTAGGTCCAGAATGATCAGTGACATAACATGCTTGACCATCACTCAGAACAGCTAGTAGCTCAGACACCAATTTGGAGTAGAACTTAAATAGAAAAAAATATTATTAGCGTAGCTCTTTAATGATGTGATATAGTTTTACAGGAACCTTGTGATTTGGATTGCCTCTGTTTTGTTCTGCAAATCTGCAGGTAAATCTGACGAATGCCAACCTGGAAGGGGCACTGGTGACAGGGAACACTTCCTTCAAAGGTTCCAACATATACGGGGCAGGCAAGTGTTTCTTGTTTCCTGTTCTTTTTTATCGTTTTGTTTTTTGAACTGAAGCTTTCGGATGATCCACCAAACTCTATTACTCTGACCAGTTTGGTCTCAAATCTCAACATATTTGGATTAGATCAATGTGGTGTGATCAATGTCATGTTGGGAACATCTTAAAACCTCACGTGCTAGTATAAAAGCTGTTCCATATGTTGGGAACATCTTAAAACCTCACGTGCTAGAAATAGTATTTGCAGTAGATTGAATATTAGTCGGTTCTTGTGTTACAGAATCACCAAAACATCATGTTTATTTTTGCGCCACCTTCAGATTTTACCGATGTTCCACTGCGAGATGATCAACGGGACTACCTCTGTAAAATTGCTGATGGGTGAGGAGGAAACCAATGTCGATATGCATGAACATGTCATCCATTCTCTAAATCTCTTGTTTTCCATTTGCATTCTTGTGCGATGACATGGTTCTTATTTAGTAATTTTCGCAACTACTGTGCTCCAGGGTAAATAAAACTACCGGAAACGCCACAAAGGAGACTCTCTTCTGCAAATAATGAACAAGAATGAAGGGGAATGGAGAGGCTACAGAATTCAGAGGCTGATTTAGATGTTGAATAGTACTGCCAATTCTTTCTTTATTTCCTTATCTCCCAGGGTGAACAGATTTCCATGAACATGTAAAGAAAATATATCAGAGCAATGGTTGCTGGAAACTCAAGAGTTTAGTGTCATCCTGCCAGGCATGTTTTGCCAAAGACATGTCACCAAAGTTTGGTCACCAAAATTGAAACCGTAAGTGTAACAAAAAAAAATGTATATGACACATGACCCATATAAATAATGAAGTGTGCCAAGCCACTACTACCACATAAACAAAATAAACTCTGAAACCAATATGAGTAATCAATAAAACATGAACTTATTTCATAACATTAATACATGGAAATGTATTCATCTACATTTTTCAGCACTATTTTGCTGATGTAGTAACACACATAGGGTTCAGATTTTGTAAACCCATTCCTAACATGTATGCTATGCGATAGACGCCACTCGTACAACAACTTATTTATTAAGGTAGCTAATGCTACTGAAGCAACATAAGTGCTTCTTCAATTTCCTCTGTGATATGCATCTCTGATATCATGTAGCTTGACAACCACCTCCTACATGTTGGCGCGTTCACCTGGAGAGGGCTTGGTGCAGCAAAGGCCGATGTTTATCATAGACAACATAGAGCGTACACCTTTTTTCCTTCAAGGTTGTTAGAGTTTCTTGGCAAAGCTCCAACTCATGTAGTAGCTGAGGTCGACAATCTCCAATATACTATCTCGGAAGTTGGTCTCTGTAAATTTCACAATGCTCAGTCCATCCCTATGTTAGATTTATTGGATCACTAGTATAGATCATTACCAGTAGAACCGAGGCATGGGGAGGAGGATGAGCACCTTCTCCTTGGCTTGACGATCTCGATGTGCCGGCCATGGTGGAGATGGCCGGAGATGGCAGTGAGTGGCGGCGGTGGTGGAGCTTCCCGCTGCTACTGCCACAACCCTAGATCGGTAGGGGGTCTTGGTGGGGTGCCTGGCGCACTAGTCAACCTCCTCCTGAGTGCCGCCGGCCCCCACCTCTTTATATAGGCAGCGCAACAGGGGCCCACCAACCAGGGTTTGGTTGGGCGCCCCCGATCAGGGCGCGATCATGGGGTCACGGTGAGTCGTTGGACTCACGCGTGTGGAGATCAACCTAACATTCTCCCCCTTGATCTCAACTTTTCACTTTTACTCATTTCATCACAGATCGATACATAGAGCATGTTTCATCGTCTCAGCTCAATTGCCGATAGAATCAGACAGCTACAATATACCTATTTGTTTTGAAACAAATTCTTTGATCTTTTTGGGCCTCTTTATTGTCCGGAAATAATATAGACTATACCATAAACCCATGTCGACTATGTGTTCTCCAAAACACACTGGGCGGTAAGCCTTTAATTAGCAGATCTGCAAACACTTGTGTGTTTCTTTTATCTATTCCTCTTATGCTCCAAGCATTTCAACATAATTCCGGACTTTCTCCTTTACAACGTATAACTCTGTGTCAATGTGTTTGGCACCACACTTGACTCGTTGTCTTAGGAGTGAATTACTTAATGGTTATTGCTGTTGTCAACCATTATCAATTCCGGGTACAGGTTTCCTTAACCATTTTGCCTATCCCTCAGCCTCATATGATGCTATAACATATCTTTACATCACACTGATGTCAAAACTTTAATTCTTTGGAGATTTTCCACACAAAAACTCCAAATGTGAAAATTTAGCGACAATTGTGGATTTCGCTATACATTTCACAAATTCTTTCAGAGTACTCACAACCTTTTGAGAGCACTCTTATAGATCTATCTTTGTACTCACAACCTTTTGAGAGCACTTGTTTCTTTTAGCATGAGGCCAATATCTTTGATTCCATTCCAGTGATCTATATCTGGATTGGACATTGCCAAAACAACCCGGATACATGAATTGTCAGGGTAATATTGAGCAACCAACAGCGGAAGCACATGGTACCATATCCATTTGATCGTTCTATGTTATCTCTTGGAACACTAAAGTTCCCAATTCCATTACCCTTGTCAATAAGAACAGGCGTAGGTTTTCTCGACATGCATGCTATAGAGACTTCTTCTCAGCATGTCCATGTGATATTTCTAATACCCCTTTTCTTCTTTTCTCAGTAAATCTCGATACTTATAACGAGAGACACTCTACCGAGAATACTCTTTTGAGGACAAGAACTTCTTTTCTCTGCCGGTAGTAGATTGACATCACCACTAGCAAGTAGGATATCATCCACATACACGGGATTAGGAAATGAATTTCCCATTCTATAAGTTTGCACAAATGCGATTGTCCTCTCATTTTCTTTAACCCAAAATAACTTTTGATTCTAGAGACTTGCTCTAGTCCATAAGATCCCTTGTGATCTTTACTTTCATCTGATGTAACTCAGATCATTATGTGCCATTAGCACTCATTATAATCTGTTTATTCTCTTAGCGCAAATCTTTCGATTTAAAATCGCTTTTTACATATTTCCTTTGGAGTCACATTGGTGTTGTAGACCCTTTATAGCCTACTGTTTTGGCTCCATTGGAAATTACTTATGAGTCCCAAACATCGTCGGGATTCACATAGTCTCTAATCATTAAGACAAGTAGACACTTGTCAAAATCGATTGAGCGCTGCTTATAATCTCTGTAAATGAGGTGGGATCAACCTTCATTTAAATTTCTCTGATATAGACTTTATAGTCATCTGTTTTTCTCATATGGGGATGTTGTTGCTCTGTCATTGCCTAGAGGCAATTAATTCTGTAGTCTTCTATCGCCAAAAGGCAATAGCTCTTACAAGGACCTAAATCACAAGATCCATGTTTACTTGTTCATCTCTATTATAAAGCAACAAGCTCCCCCAGATAAAATCTATTCGAGCCTTAGGTATGTTCATACCATGCTCCCCCAGATTACTCCATTTTCTCCAAAATGGTGTATCCTTAATCCTTTTTATTTGGGTTTATTCTGTTAACCTGTCAATCTGTTTTCTTTATGGCACTTTGAGTACCGTCCTTAGTCTCCTTTCGGAGCTGTAAAATATCCAAGAATGCATCTATTTCTTTTCTTTAGGGGTATCATTATTATGACCGTCGTACTCCCCAGACGATCACAATTCATCATAGATCACTTAGGGGAGTTTATTCTGTAACATTCTCTATCTCCCCCTCGAAATGTGGCAAGAACCTTTTTGCCACAATTTCGAAACTTTGATTATCTGCTTTATTCAAAATGAAGTTATCTTTTATCTACTTCATTCAAAATGAAGTTGTCTTTTAATGTATGGGAGTACTTTTTCCTCATTCCTTTTGAAAACTCACAAGAGTTCTTTCTCAATGGTACTGCAAGTCACACTTGCATAACATTCTTATCTTTAGGTTCATTTGTAACTTTATTCTCTTTTGACTCATTAAGTGTTTTATAACTATGATACACAAGGTGTGCGGTCGATATAAAAACACATGAGTCATCACATCTTCTTCCTGTCATACAGGATAAGTCCTTTGTCAAAATTTTCTCCCGCCATGCGGGTATTTTCCCAGACTTTTCCCACCACGTGGGTATTATTATCGTCTTTTCCCGTCATGCGGGTAATTAAGAGACACAGATGCCACAATTGGCTCTTTAGACTGCATATTCAATCATCAAATTCAGAAATAAATCTGAATACTCTTTTACACACATGCTTAATCCAACGTTAGTCAAATTAAGCATTCATGTTGCTCGTTTAAAAAATTTCTTCACATAGAGTACATGAAAGAAATTCGTTAAACAAAACTCTGAATGATTTATTTGTTTTCTGCATGGAGAGTACATGAAAGACATTTGTCAAACAAGACTCTCGATGATCTATTTGTATTCTTGGATTAACATCCAAGAATTCTTTTTCTTTTGCAGTCATTCTTTAGAGAGAACATACTCTCTCACTTTATGACCTTTCTTGGTCATCTTTCGGGTCACAAGTACCCATTCTTTTGCTTTCACGAATGAAAACATGAGAATCTTTGTCTGAGAAAATATTCAATAATAATAAACAATAATGAGCATAAAAATAACCCTACGTTGGTCTGGTTAAAGATATGCACATTAAATCTTTAAAACTTTCTTCTATATTCTAAATCACCGTTGGGCAGAATTAGAATAAAACATCATCTTTTTACACTAATTCTACATCACCGTTGGGCAGAAATAGAATCAATGTATAAAACTCATAAACAACATGATGATAATATTTCTATTGCAATAAAGAACTCTGTTTGGAAATAACATTATCATCAACTCTATTTCAGCGGAAACATGAAATATACATATTTCTATAGTTCAAGAGCATTTCTTGATCTTTTATCTTTTCTCTGAAAATTGATCACTTTCATGCAAAATTATCAGAGATCTAGCCCTTTGACTATAGAACTCATATAATTATAGTACTGCTATCATCAACGTTGGTCAGAAAATAACAATACCATAATTAATCTGTTAAACAAGTATTTCTCTTTTCCTCCTCTCTAATTAAATTTTCCCGTTGGTTCCAATTTAATTAGAGGAGAGTCCTTTTACTTTACAGCAGAAACTGTAATGTATTCTCTGTATTTCACAAACTTTGCACTGTTCAACGATTAACAAATCATGATTATGTTATTAACAACGTTGGTCATAAAATAACATAATCATAATCATTACTAAAAAACACTTTAACATGCTCCTTTAATTCTTACTTTTTAATTCTTTTGACCTTTTAAATTTAAAAGAGCGCATTTCTCTATTTGCAGCGGAAAACATGAAATAAAAATTCCATGAACTTTAATATTCACTTTATCACATCTTTAAAATTTAATTATCACTTTATTGCTTTTTAAGCAATTACTTTTAACTATTTGCAGCGGAAAATGAATAAAATTCATAAACTTTGTACTTTTCAGAAGCATTTCTGTCACTTTTCAGTTTTCTAAACAAAATTTTCGTTGGGCAATTTTGAATTAGAAAAACTGCATTAAATTTGTCCAAAAATTGGACAAAAACAGATAAAACAAGCTCCTGGAAAAAATAACTGAAAAAGTTCTTTTCGGCCCGCTCGGCCCACGGCCTGTTGAGCGGCCGTTTTCTATCTGCCGCCCGTAGCGACGCGGTACGTGGCCCACGGCCTGTTGGAGGCTGCACTATCTGTCGCCCAAAGCGACACAGACGCGCCCCACGGCGGCGGCCTCCAGCATCTTTCGGCCCATCGGCCCGTTAGTGAGCTAGGGTATTAATCCTGGCCGTCGGATTGAATCCGACGGTCCAGCGTGAGTCTCGCTGGATCAAAAACATCATCGCCTGCCCGTCGGCCGCACGCACCATTCTGCCTTCTCTCCTCTGCACCGCGTGCCGGCGGCTGCCCGTGGCACGCCGGTGGCCGGCGGCCGGCGACGGCCGGCGGCGTCCCGCGGCGCTGCTTTCTTCCTTCCTTCTTCTACCACCAGCACCCGTGCGAGAGAGAGAGAGCAACGCGATGTGCTCCCGCTGCTCCCTTGTGCCCGTGCTGGCAGCGGCGAAACGTCGGCCGGCGGCGGCGTGGAACACCACCCCGCCGTGCGAGCTCCTTCCCCCATCCCTTCTTTTCTCCACCCTCCACCTCCTGTAGCAGAGAGAGAGAGAGGAACGCGGCTGCGCTCCCTCTGCTCCCCAGCGCGATTTTGGTGGCAGGAGAAGATGGCAGCCCCTGCTGGCCCCCTTGCCTGCGTGCGCGAGCACCTCGACGGTGAACGCGCCGCCGTCAAGCGGCTCAGTGGCGGCGCCCTTTGCACCCCGAAGGGTTCTCTTTGGTTTCTCCGGTTGTTCTTCCTCCGGGTGACTCGCAAGGCGATGCTCACCTGGATGGAGAGGAACTACGCGGCCACGGTGGCGGCGTCCGACTCCGGTAAGCCGCTTTTCCCCTCTCCCTCTTTGCTGTTAGGGTTTGGGGATCCGACGGGATTCCTTTTTCTTTTGTCTTTTCTTTTCGATTCAATCTTCACGGGTAAGATCTAGATACTAGAAGCTCTGATACCATTGTTAGATTTATTGGATCACTAGTATAGATCATTACCAGTAGAACCGAGGCATGGGGAGGAGGATGAGCACCTTCTCCTTGGCTTGACGATCTCGATGTGCCGGCCATGGTGGAGATGGCCGGAGATGGCAGTGAGTGGCGGCGGTGGTGGAGCTTCCCGCTGGGTAAACATGTCATCAGTTGGCCTTCTCTGAATGAATATCCCGAGGGCGACGACACCAAAACTGTAAACATTTGCGGCAGTTGAAACCTGACCACCCCGTGCGTATTCTACAGATAGAATTAATAAAAGTGGAGTTAATTTCATCTTAACTGGTTAACACAGATGCAGAAAATATAAAACAACAGAAGATATAAAAGGGCCATTACCTGGAGAAGCATGTCCGATCATTCCCATAAGTCCAACTGAAGAAGAGGTTGGGTTACTAAGAGATAACTTTGTGGAACCAACTTTCAATCTTGCGAGCCAAAGTCTCCAACATGAGCTGTCATATTGTCATCCAAAAGAATTTTGCTAGGCTTGAGATCACTATGAACGATTATTCCTTGGTTGTTATGGTGCCTTACCATGAATATGGTTGAATGACAAATCTAGTTTCTCAAGAAGTTGGAGGTTACCCAGAGATGCTGGTATCGATCAGTTAAGTTATTGGTAGACAAATTCAAAACTTTGAACCTGGTTATGTGGCCTAAAGAAGTGGGAATGCTTCCGCTGAAAATATTCAAGTCTACGGCAATGTATTCTGAGCTTTACAATTATCCATAGTGTTTGGAATATCTCTAGATAGCATGTTTGATGAAAGTACCAAATATACGAGTTGTATGGTGTTGCTAATGTCGGTAACAAGTTTTCCATCAAATTTGTTGAAAGATAAATCAAAGATAATGTTGGGATTCTGATGATCTCCATTGGAACCTTACCATAAAGATTGTTGTCGGAAATGGCCAGCTGCTGAAGCATTGGAAAATTTCCAAACCTTGTTGGTTTGTGGCCAATGAATTGATTCGGGAATAGATTTAGCACTCCAAATTTAGACAAGTTTGACAAGGATGATGGAATGACCCCCGTAAAAAAGTCCGTGTCTAAATTTATTGGCTGTAAAGTTTTGAGTGTTCCAATCGACTCCGGAACCACACTAGTAAATTGGTTCACCACCAACGATACACAAAACGGGTTGCAAAGGTTAATAGTTGATTTTCTCCCAAGTATAGATACTGAAGTAGATTACCTAATGAACTATGATTCTGACTCATCGAGAGGATTTGTAGCTCTGTGTAGTTGCCTAAGCTATCCAAAAACCCACAATCTTCCCTTCTTTGTGGTTGGAATTGATTATCTTCAAGGTTAAACACCGACAGTTTGGTCGGTTTGCCAACTGTGGTGGGCACTTGGGCACCAATCCAGTGAAGTTGTTACTTGACAAGTTGATAATGTTAAAACTAGAAGCATCAGTTAATGAATTAGGAATGTTCCCTAGAAAGAAGTTGCCATCCAATTGAAGTAGCCGGAGATTGCACAGAGAGGTACACAGAGTTGGTGGTACCCCTCCACTTAGACCGTTGAAATCAAGGCCAAGCACGATGAGTGTAGAAAGATTCAAGATGGCTTGTGAATACCCGCCTATCAGCTGATTGACACCCACGTACAGTTACTGCAAGCTAAATAAAGCCACAAACTGACTTTGGATATTTTTCCCTCGAAGTTATTATACGTGTAACTAATCACGATTAGTGTTGTGATATTAGCAAGAGAAGTGAGGATGGTGCCAGTAAGGTTATTAGCCGAAACCCGCAACATTTGAAGGCCAGGAGGGAAATCGGTAGAATATTGGCCAACTAGATTGTTATGCGAAACATCCAACACCCTGAGCTGTGAGCAATTTTTGAAACTTGGTATCCTTCCTTGGAGCATGTTTATTACTCAAGCGGAGGGTTTGGAGGTGACACAAGTGACCAAGGGAGGGTGGGATCTCTCTTATGAGTGTGATTTCTATCCGGTTTAGAAATTTCGGGAAATTTAGGTTGTCAAGTGAAGGAGAGATGTGTCCTACCAAAGCTTGACTTATACGGTTTAGAGAAGTGACACGAAGTGGCAGAGTCTTTACCCTGCAGAATACACCTTCCCAATCGCAAAAGTGGGTGCTATCGTTGCAGGACATGACTTACCGTGGATCTAGACTACTTGCATACTTGAATTCAAGCAGCGATAGACGATCAGTCTAGTCTGCATACAAAGGAGCTGCACATGACGACATTATGTGCACTACAGGCCATCAACAGAGAAGTAAATGACCGAATGTAATAACATTCATGGCCGTGTAGCTATGTGGCGGTATGGACGCTCCCTCCACTTCGAGATCAGGTTTGATTCGACTAAGTTGGTGCTACATACGACGAATTCAGAGGAGCTGTCAAGTCATGCCTAGCCGGCGGTGGTGATAAACGGCGTCTCATATAGAGGCGTCAAGTCATGCATGATCCTGGCAGGAGCTACGTGTACATGTTGTTGGAAAGTGATTCTTATGCTAAAAACTAGACTGGGGGTTCATAGGTTCACCAAGTGCATCTCTCCAATACATAAAAGTGATATAAGTAAGATGACCATGTGACAAAAGCATGATGCAATATTTTGTTCTTATGTTCATACATGTGAAAGTGTTCAATTTCTATATAAGCAATACGTCCAAATACCATAGACCAAAATCCAGCTGCATCTACAGCTAAATAACCCATCCTTAGGCCGAGATCCATCTAAACCATTTGGATATAAAGTGTAAACACACTAGTGGAAACAAGGCCTCTCGTCCCGGGTGGTAAGGACCTTTGGTACCGGTTTTCCACCCGGGACGCGGCAATCGGGACTAGAGGGCTCCCCCTCTCGTACCGGTTGGCTTACGGCCCGGTACAAGAGAGGTCCACGTGGGGGCCGAGGCAGAGCGCCTGGCTGATGACTTCTTGTACCGGGCCGTAATACGACCCGGGACAAGAGGGTCCCCACGTGGCGGCCTCTGCCTTTTTTGTTTCTCCAGCTTATTGAATATAAAAACTACGATTAATCTTGCAAAATATAAGGTTAATTAATTACAAATCAGAAAATAAATATAGCATATCAAAATATTCATAAAAGAAATATTTATGATAAATCGACCGGGACTAGAGCCCGTCTATTCGATTACAACCGGGACTAGATCCCGTCTATTCGATTACAACCGGGAATAGAGCCCGTCTATTCGATTAATTACAACCGGGACTCGAGCCCGTGTACTAATTACATAGAGGTCGACCGGGACTAGTCGACGGCATTGTATTCTCCCTTTGAGTTAATGATTGTATTTTCCCTTTGGGTTAATGACATAGTCGACAAAAATCCCGCAATTTCCTCTTGAATTGGTCGAAAGCTGTCCTTTAGTTCCAGGTTCCTCCGCATGCTATCCATCTATAAAAGGAGAACAATGTGAATATCAATCATCATAACAGAAATTAGACACTCAACACAATTGATGGTAATAAAATAAAACTGTGAATATATTTTGTTCACTTACGTCTAGAAATTTCTGTGGGTTCCGCTCAGAGACCTCCTGGCGAATCCACTGGCACACGAAGTATCCACACAAATTGGTCCCCGGTGGCTGCCTCTCACGTTCTTTACGAGAATAGATTTCAATCAAATAGTAATCAAGCATGGTATGATGGTATTGAAATTTGAATTAAAAAGATGCGCGAACCTAGCTCGTACTACTTACCTTGTCAGGATAAAAACTAAGCTCCTCTTTAAATTCACCTGTTGTCCTCTTTCTGAATTCTTTCCAAATGCTGCCCGGCAAACAAATGAATAAATGAGTTATTAATTAGTTACTTGATATCTCAGGAATTGAACAAATTAGAGAGACCGATATAGTACGATAGAAAATACCTTTGGAGGACATCCATAATTGGTTGGTACCTCTCTTCGGGCCAATGCAATGAGTCGAGGATGTCAACTCTTGCATCATCAACTTGAATGATTAGCAGAATGTAATGGTCGCTGCGCACGTTTATATATGTCAGTAACTAATCAGTTACACTTAACATCGAGTAAGCAAAAATTAATGTGTACAAGACAGTAACACTCTTAATTACCTGAAGTGGTAAGGAAACAATATCTTGCTTTTATAATTTTGCCTATGTATGAACCTAAACAAGTTGGCCTTCGTTTCCTGGGGTAATCCCGTAGCAATTTTTCATTAACTCGGACCGGGTCAACGAACCCAAAGTCAAATATTCTATTTCTGTCACATTCATCACTCTTCATTCTGCATAATAGCGTAGTGAGCATAATTAGAACAAGCAATGACCGAGCTGAGCTATAGACTTTATTTTAGAAATAATTAAATGAATTGAATCACTTACAGACAATAGGTACTGACGATACTCAAGTCCAGGGAGTCAAGCTGGTATAACTGATAGAGTTCTTCAAGATAAACATTTATCTCGTCTTTACCTATGTAATGTTCTTCTGTAACTTGCACAAGGAGCACGAGGCGACCTTTCTTTGTGACATCCATGTACCAGTCATGCAGTCTTCGCATTTGTGTTGGTAGAAACTCGATCTGCTCAGGTGGCACTAGAGACTTCCCGTATTTCCATTTCCATTTATCAACATGCAAATAGGGGGGAGCTCTTCTGCATCCAGTTGAGAAAGTGACATACCAGCTTCTGCAGCAAATTTCGCGTAGGCTAATTCATCAGTGTTCGCCGCGCGCGCGGAGCCCTTATCAGTGGTCACCTTAAGCGGGGAGATCGACTGTTTTGACTGTGCTCCGAGCTGGGCAACGTCTCTTTTTCTTTTCCCGCTGCTAGTACTTGTCGTCTTGCTGGAGCTAATTCTACCCAGACAGCGTGCATAGTCATCTTTCCTATTTACTCGACTTGCGATGGATGATTAAGAAATCCGTAGCCCACTTTTTTTGATCTCCCGTATATACTTGCTTCGGCGGGGGCTTTTTCGGTGCCATCTGTCTTTTAAGTCGGCTGCCACGGCCGCCGCGTTTTCCTCTACAGTCCTTTCCCAAGGTCTCGGGGGAGGAACCTTCGGTACTTTTGGGAGGGGCTCTTGTCGGGGTACCGGCGATCGGTCGCGACGGAAACCCATTAGTGCCGAAACGACGGTCTTCGTCGACTGGTTGCTCCTAGTGGGCGGAGGCGCGGAGGAGACGGCTGAGGTGTCTGCTGAGGCAGCGGCGGAGGAGACGGCTGAGGAGTCTGATGAGGCGGCGGCGAAGATCGAGATGGACTCGTGTTGTGGTGGTCGTCCAAGTCGTCATCATGTGGACTTGGAGGCGATGGTGGCCTTGGCGCCGTCCAACCTGGAATCACGATGTATTTCTTGGGCCATAGAATGAGTCCACCCTGGACATCTCCCAGTGTCCTCTCATCATCACCTCCAGGGATTTTAAGTTCGAGTGATTCAAATCCGGGGTGAACTTGATCCACGCCGACACGAGCAAAGCCATCTGGAATCTCATTGCCCAAATACAGTGCTGTAGATTCACAAGGTAAAGCATAGCCCTCCGCCGCCTTCACTGATAAGTTGCTCATGGCCCCATGTAGCTCACAAGTTGTCTTCTCAGTGATATAATCCACGGGGTAGGTTTCCTTGTTCGATGGCTCATCAGCACCAACCCCCGTGGAAGCCACGCTGCTTCTCAGTTGAGATGGACCACCTGTTGGAGCACCTTCCTGCAGCTGACGAGTTGCCCCATGCTCGCGCATTTCATCTACTTGCTGATGAAGGTGGCTCACCATACTTTCTAGTTTGCTAAACCGGTCTGAATTCTCCTGCTCCTTCCTCTTCTTTGCTCTTGCTCGGCTTCTATAAGATTCACGGTCCGCGGGAAACCCTTGATCCCACGTCACATCAGCTCCAAGCCTCGTACTCGTCCTCCTTTTTCTTTATTACCGAGGGCCTAGATAAAAATATATCTATGTCAAGTTGGTCGGCATGATTGTCATAAACAAGAAACGAAACAAATATATAGTTATAACAAACCTTTGACAGCTCGTCGTACTCTCGGTCGGGAATAAACCTTCCCTCTTTAGCATCGGTGATTGCATCAAGAATTTGCTGCCGGGGTATAGGAGTTTCTTTCTGTTGATCAACTATTAGATCCCCTGTTTCCATGTCATACTCCGCCCCATGCCCAAGAATCCAATTTCTGCATCTACGGGGCCATCCATCTGTAATTGGAGTGATCCCTTTATTGCGCAGCTCAGCCTCAATCTTACCCCACTTAGGCTCGGCACTTATGTAGCCACCTGCCCCCATCTTATGGTGATATATCTTTTTCGCTGCATTTTCCTTATTCTTTTTCGATCTTTCCTTAGCTTTTTCTGATCCTTGTATTCCAGAAATGCCTTCCAGTGAGGCCGCTGCCTCTCTAGTGTCCCAGTGAAATCTGGAGCTTTCTGTTTCGATTGCCATTCACGGTATAATCTGTTCTTGTAATTGTTGAACTGTTCAGCCATCTTCTTCAGAGCCCAATGCTTGACTTTTTTCGTCATGGCTTGTGTCCTTTCGGTACTATCCAACACCGGTAGGGTGAACTTTGCTATGAGCTTGGTCCAAAGCACATCTTTACTTCTGTCGCTGACCCAACTAGGTTTCATGGCGCCCTCTAAGTTTTTTGGCTCATTCCATTCCTGAATGCTGATCGGAACATTGTCCCTAACAACAACTCCGCATTGATGCACAAACTTAGATGCGTTCGCCTTGGGCTCCGTAGGTTTGCCATCGGCAGCGACGGCCTCAATTATGAGATGCGCATCTGCGGCCAACCCTTTGGCATGGCCTCGTTTAGTTGCAGATTGGGCCGATGCGGAGGTCTAAAAATTAAAAAAATATGTGTTAATACATACATATAGTAATCAATTATTCCATCTGATCAACAGAGGCTTAATATACCTCGCCAGACTGCGGAGGTGCACAAATTAGCGAGTTGTCATTGCACTCGATGCTCGTTTGCGCTTCGTCTCTTTGTTCCTCCTCCATTCCCGGACCGGAGTCGTTCAAAAATTCGGAGCCATCTTCTGTTCCACCGGCTTCTGCTCCCCCCACGGGTTCACGTAAAATGTCGAACACCTCATTTTCAAGGTGTCTGCTTTCAAGGTGTCTGCTGTTGAAGTCATCCATTGGGCTTAACTAATACAAAAGAAATATAAAACAATGTTAGCATTAATTAGGAGAATACAAAAGTTATACAAAAGAAATTTGCAAAAAGTATCACTAATACATAGCAAATTTAAATCTACACTTAGCAAATTTAAATTTACACTTAGCAAATATAAATCTCTAACCCTAAATTTCTAACACTAAATTTAAATTTCTAACCCTAAATTTAAATTTAAATCTATACATAGCAAATTTACCCTAAATTTCTAACCCTAAATTTAAATTTAAATCTATACTTAGCAAATTTAAATCTCTAACCCTAAATTTTAACACTAAATTTCTAACACTAAATTTCCTAATAACACCCTTCATCAGTGGGCAAATTTCACAACTGCCTCATATGTCAAAGCCATTAGTCAGCAAAAAGAGTGCCTACAAGAACGAAGTAGAAATAAATGCATTGTGCTTTCATTTACCCTTGATTCTGTAGACAGTCTTCTTGCAAGCATAATGGACTATTCTAATCATCGGCTTGTATTAAGAATAGCCAAGAAGACAACATTATTTCTTTCGACTCATAAAAAACAGCAAAATCACCTAACACTAAATTTTTATAAGACGATCATTCCAAATTGACTTAGCAAATTTTTCTAATAACATTTCTAATAAATTTCTAACACTAAATTTCCTAATACTAAATTTTAACACTAAATTTCTAACATTAAATTTCTAACACTAAATTTCTAACCCTAAATTACTAACACTAAAAAACAATAAATACATAGCAAATTTAAATCTCTAACCCTAAATTTCTAACCCTAAATTTAAATTTCTAACACTAAATTTAAATTTCTAACACTAAATTTAAATTTCTAACCCTAAATTACTAACACTAAAAGAATCTAACCCTAAATTACTAACACAAAAAATTTAATTCAAATTTCTAACCCTAAATTACTAACACTAAAAAAATCTAACCCTAAAATTTCTAACACAAGAAAAAGAAAAAAACTCACCTAATTTCTAACCGTAGCTAGGGCGGCGAGCTCATCGGCGCGCGGCCGTCGAGGCGGTGGAGGAGGAGTAGGGCGCGGCGGCGTGTGGAGGAGGAGGAGGCGGGGGCGCGGCGGCGTGTGGAGGAGGCGCCGCGGCGGCGGAGGAGGAGAGGCGGCCGGAGAGGCGGAGGGAGGAGGAGGAGAGGCGGAGCGGCGGAGGAGGAGAGGCGGAGAGGCGGCGCGAGCGGCGGCGGCGCGTGGAGGTGAGGGACGGCGGCGACCGGCGAATCGGGCAACCTGACGGCGTCGTTTTCGTCGGCGGCGGCTCCTCCTTCGTCTTCTCGCGGGTCGTGGCTCGGCCCGGCGTGCGTGCTGTGTATTTATAGGAGGAGGCCTCTAGTACCGGGCCGTGGCACCACCCGGTACTAGAGGGTTACCCACCACCCGGTACTAGAGGGTTTTCGCCACGCCGCCCAGCTGCGCGCCAAATAGACCTCTAGTACCGGGTGGAGCCACCACCCGGTACTAGAGGTCCTTTTTTTGGCTCTCCCGCACCAAACTTTCAAATGTTTGCGCCAAATGTTTGAAATGTATTTGGATATGAATTTGTATAATTTCTACATACTTTTGAATCTGACAAAAAGTTCAACATGAAAAGTGTTTGAATTTGAATAAGTAATTCAAAACCATTTTCTGTTTTCTAAAATAATTATTATAACTATTCAAACTATTATTTTTTTTGCCATTTCCAATTAAAAATGCATTAACTAATATAGTTTGAATTAAAAATGCATTAACTAATATAGTTTGAATTTGAATAATTTCTACATACTTTTGAATCTGACAAAAACTTCAACATGAAAAGTGTAATAATCAATTAAAAATGTATTAACTAATATTGTTTGAATTTGTAATAATCATCTCTTTATTTTAAAAACATCCCACCCAGTTACATAAAAGGATATATTATTACACATCACTAACAGTTACATTACTACATAAACGGACATGCTGGATCGGAGGCTTAGGGGGAACGGCGGGAGGAGCCAGTCCCGTTCGCGGCACGTTTCTGGTTCTCGCACGCACGTTTGCGGCGTAGGGCAAGATCCATGGAGGATGAGTCTTTCAGCGCCCAAGCCAGCTCGGAAGCCTCCTTCGCCTTGAGCTGGCAGGAAGTCCTGGCTTGCTGCACACGGTCATCGCCGACGGACTGCAAGGAGGATTCAATGGCCTCCTGCATCTGCGGCCCGCCACCCTCTTCCCCATGGTCGCTCCAGTCGAAGTCGTCGTCGTCGCCCTCCTCGTCGGGAGGTGCGGCGGCGGCTGGTGGAGGTGCGGCGGCCAAGTCGCCGTATGCGGCCGCGGATCCCCACGCCACCCCTGCGGCGTACGCGTCCTCGTCGGGGTCAGGGACGTCGGACCACGCGCGCTCGTACGTCCTCCGCACCTCCTCCGGCACCGGAGCAGGAGGCCGGTAGCAGGGCATTCCTCTCCACGCCGGGCTCGTGGGCATACGGTGGGATAGGCTCCCGCGGTAGCGCCCAAGCGCGCTCTGCCGAGCATGCTCGACCACGTCCGGAAGGCGCTGCGGCGGGCGTGGCGGATCCATCTCGTGGAGACAATGTCCGGCCTGTTGGATGCGAGGGGCGATGTCCGGGACTGGGCTCCGCCGGGCTGGCACTGGGAGGAATCCGGGACGCGTCGCTTGGTAAGGAATCCGGGTGACATCGTCGACCCGGATCTTGTTTGGTGGAAGTCGCGTGGGCCACTCTCGTTCCAGAGGGAGCCGGCCCCCGAGGAGGTGGTACGTCGCCGTATCAGGGAGGAGGACGAGCACGTCAATCGCTATGTGTTTAAGTTGGATACGCCAGCGGTGTATAACAGTGGATGGATGGTTCTTCATAGGGATCCTTCTCACGTGAGTATTGCCCCTGTGATGGTTCCTGCTCTTTGGGTGAGCAGCGCCGGCCGCTCAGCACCCCGTGGCTTAGGACCCGGCAAAAGTTAGTGATATTATTCGTGATGTATTATGGTTAGCCGCTCATCTATGATGGGCTCATCTGGTACCTCTTCATCTTCAGCTTCCCCCCTTTCATTACCACTGTATTCAGGGCACATGTAGTTGTCATCATTCTGTTCTTCTTCGTTATCTTCCATCATAACCCCTCTTTCTCCGTGCTTGGTCCAACAATTATAGCCAGGCATGAAACCATGCTCTATCAGGTGGATGTGAAGGGTTTGTGACCGAGGGTAATACTTCTCATTCCGACAGTTACGGCATGGACATAACATAAAACCTTCCCGCTTGTTTGGCTCAGCCACTTTGAGAAAAGATTGCACGCCCTGCATGTACTCTCTAGAGCGTCGGTCAGCGTAAATCCATGGATGGCTCATCTGCATTATATAAGTATGTTAAACGCAATCATGATGCTAAAACCCATTACGGTAAACGGACATAATACATAACTGACCATATTCATTGATACAAGTTCATCACATTAAAACCAAAGTAGAGTAGTGACCAAATGTAATACATAGTTCTCAGAAAACATACATTTAAACCAACATACAACTATCCAAAGATTTTAATTCCAACAACAAATGCGATCAAAATCGCAACTAAGGTAATTATTGAACCAACAGCATAATGATACCAAGCCTCTTGACTAATGGCATAATTTCTAATATTTTTAATCTTCAAGCGCATTGCATCCATCTTGATCTCGTGAGCATCGACGACGTCGGCAAGCTTGAACTCCTGTTCAGCGACGATGTCGGCAAGCTTCAACTCGTGTTCAGCGACGATGTCGGCAAGCTTGAACTCCAATTTCATCTTCTCTTCTACGCATTGGAGACGAAGATCTTCACTTCTTTTCAATTTTGCTTTGAAATCATTGTTTTCTTTTATAAAAAACTCGACAATAGGGTCGGTTGGAATTTCCGGTTCAACTACCTCCTAGATAAAAAATATATCTATGTCAAGTTGGTCGGCATGATTGTCATAAACACGAAACGAAACAAATATATAGTTATAACAAACAATCATACCACATCCGAATAATAGAGCGGACGAGAGCCGGTGTGGTCAGGTGTCAAAACCATGGCACTATATATATATAACAAACAATTATACAACTAATAAAATTATACAAATAATAATTATGCATTAATGTTTTGAAATAAAAGTTTTAAAAAAGAGGCTTACCGAGGTGGTGCCGGTGACGGGACAACGCGGGCGATCAACGACGGTGAGCACGGCACTAGAACACACAAATCATAATTTAATTTTAGCTCAAATTGCATATAAAAAAAATGAACTCCCTAACTTAGGCATTTCATCAAACACCTAGCTAGCACCTAAAAAATGAAAATGAGCAAAGAAGTATGGAAATGAGCTAAAATGAGGAACGCTGGATGAAAGGATCAAGTTGCTAACCCTTGAAAAGATGGGTGCCGTTAATCTTGACAAATCGTGGAGGAAAATGGAGATGAACTCGAGCTCGGGAGAGAGAAACAATGGAGAAAATGGTGATGAACTCGAGCTGCAAAATGGAGATGCTCTCGGGTGGTGGAAGAAGATATAGTGGGAACATTAGTACCGGGTCGTACCAAGCCCCGGTACTAGAGCTACACTTCTAGTACCGGGTCGTGCTACGAGCCGGTACTAGAGGTGCTCGCGCGGGCCCCGTGCTGCTGCTGCCCTGACAGGAACCTCTAGTACCGGCTCGTATCACAGCCCGGTACTAGAGGTCCGCTACGAAATTCTGAATTCTGCATTTAATTTGAATATTTTATATCTATAAATTCGTAACTCGAAATATGACAAATAATATATCTTAATTTTGTAATTCCGAACAATTATTTGAGTAAACAAAAATAAATAAGTAATACTAATCTTGCATTCAAATAATATTGAATTTAAATAATGATAAACTTTTTCGCCTTTTGCGTTTAATTTGAATAATTTATATCTATAAATTTGTAACTCGAAATATGACAAATAATATGTCTTTATTTTGTAAATCCGAACAATTATATGAGTAAACAAAAATAAATAAGTAATACTAATCTTGCATTCAAATAATATTGAATTTAAATAATAATAAACTTTTGGCATCACAATGCCTTGCACTTATATCATACTTAAACAGGGACATAATTAATAGAAATAATAGTTCAGATAACCATTACAGAAAGTACTGAAGATACCCATATATATGAAACTGCAAACACTACTCTGTTCTAGATGAGGAGACCCTCAAGCACTACAGAATATTAGAGATAAAGTGTTTGCCATTGCAAACACTAGTACTAATTAATCGTCCTCCGGATCAAAATACCCCCAAACAGGAGACCCATGGGGCACTGGTGGCGGTACGAGGTGACGCTGCCCATAGTTGACGATTCTAATCTTGCGGTACACCTCGTATGCAACGTACGCATCTCTTGCTGCATACTCAATGTTGCAAGCGTCAAGTGGGGTCTTCTCCCAAAAATCGTGCTACTTCTTGGGGAATCCTGTCTTCATCTCAGCGTAGTCGTCCTCCTCCATCACGGCGACTGCCATATCAGCCATTCCAGTCTTGTCACGGTCAAGCCTGAAAATGCGCTGGAGATCAATGTGGCAGGCAGATGGTATCTCAAGACCCCAGGTGCGTCTCATCTTGATCTTGTCATTCGTTATATCAACGCTAGCAAAATGTATGCCGCTGCGAAGAAAATCCATGAGTATTGGACATTGCTTGTCACTACTGCAACAACAAAATAGAACACATGTTAAATACTGCTGCAACAAAGTATAATTTAGAACAACAAGTATAATAAGAATAACAACAAGTATAATTTTAGATCAAGTATAATAAGAATTAATCATAACAACAAGTATAATAAGAATCATATATAACAATTATAATTTAGAACAAGTATAATAATTAAGAATCATAACAAGTATATATCGGCACAAGTATATATAATTTTTCCTTCATTTTCTTTGAATCAACAAGTATAATAAGAATTAATCATAACAAGTATATATTAAGAATAATAACAAGTATAATTTTAGATCAAGTATAATAAGAATTAATCATAACAACAAGTATAATAAGAATCATATATAACAATTATAATTTAGAACAAGTATAATAATTAAGAATCATAACAAGCATATTTCGGCACAAGTATATATAATTTTCCTTCATTTCCTATGAATCAAAAGACATGTTTTCTCCCACGACGATATGGCCAATATGCAACTTTCATTTTCGGCACAAGTATATTTTGGCACAATATATATAATTCTTTCACTACAATCAAAGAGGAATTGCTATCCTATGCAATTTTCCTATCCCTATGAATCAACAAACAAAATAAGCCCCAATTTAAAACTAAGACAAGTTTTTATATTACCTTGCCCACTGGAAGACCATGACATGTTTCTTGAAACAAAGTTGGATGACGGCAACATCCCTTTGATCGGCCGTGTACTCGAGATCAAGGCCCATGAACTTGTCTTGCTCCCGAGCTTCGTCAAGCCAATACTTGAAATCGGAAAGAAAACCCGGCACCTTAGCGCTGTCGTTCGTGTACACGACATTGAGATAGGTGTTGCCATGTGCAAGCACCTGCCCGTAGCGAGTGATCGGTGGTGGATTCATGGTGGAGGGGATCGGATGGGGATGGAAGAAGAAGAAGAGAGGAGAGGGAGAGAAATGGCCGCGGTTACTGTAGCAATCGCGTTTTCCCGTGTGTTAAAATCGTGGGCGCGCGGGAGGCGAACCGTTTGGCTTTAGTACTGGGCCGTACCACGACCCAGTACTAAAGCTGTGCTCGCACGGGCCCACGCGGCTGTTGCCCTGCCACGGACCTCTAGTACCGGCTCGTGTTACGTCCCGGTACTAGAGGTCCCCTACGGCCCGGTACAAGACCTGCGCGGCCTCGTAGCTTTTGAACCGGTACTAGAGCCACACTCTAGTACCGGTGCGTAAGCCAACCGGGATAAGAGCCAGTTTTGGCTCTCGACGAAAGGTGTGTTTTCCACTAGTGACACGGGTAATTTCCTTAAGCAAGATGACATATTGTTATGTTTAGTGGACTACCATGAATTCTTTACTAAATCTTAACGCTTAGTGGCAACAATTAAATACAAGCCTTTTCCACTTTCTGTCACTATGGAAGATTACTTGCAAGATTGAAGCCAATTAATCCACAAAACACCCTATATTGATTACCCATCTAAAGTAGCCAAGATCAAACAAGTAACCGGAAAGAAATATGCATCTATAGATCAAATATAAAGTCATTCACAATTTGAACATAATAGGCTAATTCATCGCAATGATCTACATCGCCGCTACAAACTCATCAAATTAACCATACAAGTACTAGGAGACTCATGGCTATTGTATTGATCAACAAAACACCTATATGGAGGGATTACACATTGGCTACTGCCATGAACCTGTAGTCCCGGGGGTGGACTACTCAGAACTCATCTTGGAGCACGAGGATGGACGTTGGTGACATGTGAGATGGATCCCCCTTCGGTTGAGTTCTGGAACATGGCTTAAAAAATGAAGACCGCCTTGGAAACATGTGGTAGCGGTGGCGGAAAAATCCTCAAAATTTTGGGTTGTCAAGTAGGGGTATATAAAGACCTTCGGGCACCAATGGCCAGCCAGGGAGCCCCATAGGCAGTAGGCCCCCTTCAAGCGTCCAGGCCCTAAGGCGCTTCCACCAGGCGCTTGCACACTGGGGTGGCCCTTGATGCAGGGCTTTGGCCCCTGGGTCTTATGGTGAGTTGGAACTTGCCGAACCATTTTTGTTTGATTTTTTCTCGGACATTTTCTGGGTATTTTTCTAAAATTACAAAAACACCTAAAAATAGGAACTCACAAGGTTGATCCGGGCACACAACCTAGACTAATGTGTAAGCCGGCAGACGACTAGGTTCTACTTGTCATGGGCATGTGATGCTAATCCACCTTACACTGACTTGGCTAAAGTATTTAGCGAGCTGGACTGCTGGACTGACCCAAGGATTGAGTCGCCACGAGTAAGTCATCATGTGGTTCGACTCAAACAATGGAATCCTTAGACCTGAGGTGATCGCGTTATTGGAGTTGCGGATCAGCCAGCTTTGATTCTGTCAAACGTTGTTCCGGAACTGGTAGTTATAAAAGCAGTACTTGAGCCTTATGTGAACCAAGCTATGTGAGACGGATTATCGAGACAGTGTTTGCCCCTCCGACTCGGAGAGATGTTCTCTGTGCCCTCTCGTGTGATATGACTAGGAAGTATGGCCATGCGCAACTCGGTTAAGAGTTAACTGAGTTGATGCGACTAAAGTGTTAGTCGAGTTGAGTCACATATCACAGAGCGAGAAAGAGAGTTAATCTGCACAGCTATGATGGCCGGCTCACCCGTAGCTTGACAACAATTTCGTCAGGCAAATGGATTTGGACATATCGTCACATTGAGAAGGCACATATTATGTCTTAACGGTTGCTGGGAGCCGGCATGTTTTGCTAGAAGCCGTTGCCGACTGATCAGTTACGAGTGCTACTCGTAACTGTGTCCGGCTTATTGTGAGGCAGCAGGGTCGCACACTTAAGTGAGTGGAACCAGCTGGATTTGATTCGACTGACTGAAGCCGGCAAAGGTTGGACCCGAGCTGGCTGAGGGACAAGAGTTAGTGGGTAGTACCCACACTAACTAGGGTTAGGGTTTTGGGAAGTGGGACACAATACTCACCTACTCCCTATATAAAGGGGTGGAGGGCGGCGGCTGGGGACAAGCAGAGTGAGACCAAACTGAGCCCTGCCATCCCCAACGCCTCCACTGCCTGTCCCGCGGCACCGGGCCGAGACTAGCATCTTGCCGGCGCTGCTCCACCCTGTATGTGTGGATACGAATAGAGGCACCATGTTTAAGGTGCTCAGCCAGAGTTTCGCTGGAGCTAGAGGAGCCGGAGCTGTTCGTGGAGATGCACAGTACAAGGATTGCACTACCCCGAGTGATGCACCACCGATTCCGCAACCGCGCGTCTAGTGGTAAGATTCGCCTGATCTTGTGTGACGTGTTGGAAAAAAATTTAATGCAAACGTTGCACCCGACGCAGCCCACCTAATACGATAATCGACGAGGAAGGTTTTCCAGTATAAAGAAGATAATATGATGGAACAAAGATAAAAAAGTGAGGAGCCCTACTGCACAACCAATTTGTCGTGCCATACAGCCGAAATCTGCTGGTAAAATTTCAAGCACACATAAATGTCGAGTGGTGCAACTGGTCTAGGTCAATCAAGTACCTATTTTCAGTACATCTATAAAGATGATGACCAAGTAACAACCTTGTTTGTGGCTGTGTGCATCATTTTGATGCAGAGGCCGGGGATCCGCACCCCTTTTCTATAAAAAAGTAACAACCTTGCTCAAGGAAAGGGAAACAGAAAATGAGACCCACGAGATCAAGAAATTCCTAGAGATGAGATACATATGAACAACCGAAGCATGCTGGAGGATATTCAAGTTTGATCCACACTATCGCGATCCACCCGTCGAGAGGCTGCCATTCCATCTTGAGAACTAGTAGCAAGTCATATTTCCAGACGCTGACTCATCCCCGCCCCGTCGACTGACAAGGATCTGTAGCAGCAGGTTCGTAACTTCTTCCTCAAAAAACGGAACGCACAAGCTCAGCGTCCGATGAACAACGACTTCCATCGTTCAAAAGATCCACTGTCACGCCGTCTGGAATCGGCGTCAGAAGCTTGAAGGAACTAGGTTTGAGAACCCTAGCAGCCAATCCCTTGACTGCACTACCCCTTTCTTTACCAATTGCATACCAGAACAGATGCTGCCCCAGGCAAAGGAAGATGATCTAGGTTGTGGAGCATCCCAAGAATCGCAGCCAGGGAACTATCGACCTTTGAGAATCCTAGCACATAAGGAAGATTTGATCTGTGAGTATCCTCCAGCATTGGCGCCCAAGCATCACTTGGTTAAACAACACGAGATCGCGAAAGCCCATGCCACCAGGAAACTTAGGTGTAGAGAGCCACTCCCAGCTACACCAATGCATTTTCTACTTAGCGGCTTCACCACCCCACCAATTATCAGCAATGGCTCCGGCCGGACGGGGTTGGAGCGGCGTGGGACAGAACGAATCTTTTTTTTTGTTAAAAAGGTTGTATTATATCTTTTGGTAGGAGGATAAATCCATCTTTTGCGCATGACGTTCCATCACCAACTATCACGCAATTAATAGTAAAGATATATATTAGGTAACATAACATACATGATCAGGATGGGCATCATCCTAGCACGGGTTAGGTACCGACCTCTCCTGGAAACCTAGCCGAGCCGCCGCCGCCACCTCCGCCTCCACCATAGATAGGTTCCCCCTCCTCCGGCCGGCCTCGCCGGTGTCGCGAGGGGTGGGGAACCTGATCTATGGTTGGAGTTCTCAATAAAAGTAGTGTTCCCAATAGATTTGATTAGGGTTTTGGTGCCGTCTTCTTCAATGGAGTTTTTATCATCTATAATAAGCAATCTTTGGTTCTTCCTTCGACGAGGAGATCTTCTTCCCGATGTCAATGGTGGTGCTGTAAGATTAAATTTGTCTAGGTTTGGTCCTTCAGCTCTTGCTTCAGCTTTTGCCGCGAGGATTGTCCTCGCAATATTTGTCCCGGCTGCTACCTCCTCGACAATGGTGATTCGTACTCTCTGCTCCCAGCGACGTCGACCAAGCTGTCCGGCTGTTATTCCCTGAAATATTGGTGTTGGTACTCTTGCCGATGTTGGTTGATCAACTAAATGGCTGCGTGCGTGCACGTAACCTTGGCATTGCGGCTCAAAATTATGGGAGAACCCTCGTTGGTATTCGCAGGTCTGTGGATTGGTATCTTTGTCGTTCTACGGCTGCCTTCAGAAAAGTTCAAGATTGTGTCATGGAAGAAGAAAGAGTTTGAAGATTTGCTCTTTTCTTTTAGACTTTATTTTGTAACCGCTGTATTCAGCTCATGTATCTCTACCATGTACTATTCCTACTATAATATATGGTATTAATTGTCAACAAAGGTAACATAACATACACAACATATGAAGAAAACCCAGGCTTGGCCAGGTCATGAACAAACTCACGCTGCCAGGCCGCCGCTTATTTAATTTGCTAAGGACTTGACTGAAGAAAACAAACTGGTGCAGCATCGGCCATCAGGACCTATCAGTCACTTGACGTAGCCGATGCTCATGCGTCTGACGGTGACCGACTCACCCGCGGACATCGGCACGAGCGAGACGATGATCGTCTTGTTGCCATCCGCTCCGATTTCTTCCAGTAAGTCAGAGATGGCGAACTTGGCCATCGTCTCCATCTTGCGGTCCTCCTCCTTATGCCGAGTTTTGTGCCGCGCGAGAGCCACGCTCCCAGCAAACTCCGCCGACCCCGGGTTGACGTGTCCACCTTCAGGCTCGTTCACATACACGTCGAGCTTGACGTACTTTGAGTGATCAGCGATCTTGATCCCCTCGATGATCAGCACCTCCTCCTCCTCCTCCTTCTCCTCGCGGCTCCTCGAGGGCCTTGGCCTCGTCACGCTCACCCGCACGGGCTTGTACAAGGTGGCCGGGAGGGCGCCGGTCTCCGATGCCGTCGTCCCGCCCACTGCCATGGTACGTGTAGCGCAGGGCCGACATGTCGATGCAGTCGCGGACGCGGACGCGGACGCGAACGAGGTTGGCCTCCTCGTCATAGAAC
Source organism: Poa pratensis (assembly GCA_947311845.1). Lineage (NCBI taxonomy): Eukaryota > Viridiplantae > Streptophyta > Magnoliopsida > Poales > Poaceae > Poa > Poa pratensis. Next base: position 85,309,557 of record CAMZMU010000038.1, on the reverse strand, counting down.
AGGAAGTTGGCATCCAGCCAGTCGGCGTCGCTGAAGTCGGTGTGGCCGAGGCAGCGCCAGATATGCCACATGCGGTCCACATTGCCATGGTGCGCGAAGAAGACCGGGTCTTGCGCCGCGGAGTACCTATGTCTTCGTTGTTATTGTTCTTCGGGTCGCCCGTCCAGTCGTGGACTGTGTTGTGCGGCACCATCTCGATGGATCCGGCGCCGGGGTAAGGCTTGCTGCCGGCGCAGTAAGGCTTTCCCAGGAATAGCTCCGTCTTCTTGGCACAAGAAATCATCTGACAGATATAGATCGACATGTTTGTGTGTTATTTAATGGTCACGGAGGTTGACTACTACTATTACTGTAGTGTTTGAATAGTAGTAGTTCATTAATTAATTCGTCTATATCTATATACTGGCCTGCCGGTACATGATCTTGAGGTTCTGATCGATCTGCTCATCTCTTGGGATGTTGTGGTCGGTCCCGCAGTAGCAGAGGTCGAGCAGGGACGGTGGCTGGTGGCCGCGGTTGCGTCTGTTGTCGTGGAGTGGCGAAGACGTATTACCGGTGTAGATCTCCGGCAGTGTCATGCCGTCAGGGGCGTCCCAGTTCCAGAACGGCAGTGCAAATGTGTCGTCCTCGATGAGCTTACCAAGGATTCTCTCGTGGAAGTAGAGGTATAACCTATATATACGGTCCAGTTTATTAAAGCATGCAGTGACAACGTACGTTAATTTAGCAGCCGCACACAAGAAATGTCGTATTTGTACCTGTGCCATGGGAAGAAGAGGGAGCTGCAGTGTATCTGGATCTGCAAGTTCGGGAACCCGACCTGATCATATGCGCCGTCGCAGTACGCGCAGTGCACGCGCCACTGCTGATAGAAGCTGCGCGGGTCAGTGTCGGGCAGCAGCTTCATCAGCTTCACGGCTCCCTCGTACTTAGCCAGGTACTCCTTGTCCACCAGATGGGCCGGCCGCCGAACACGTACGGAGGGGCGAGGAGGCCGGGGGCAGCTTGAAGTCGGTGATCCTGGGGCTGACGGCGGGCAGCAGTTGAATTCCTCTGGAATGTGGACGTGACGGCAGTTGAGGAAGTCCGGGGACTCGATAGGCGCCCCCAGCGTGCCACTGTCACTAGTGGAAAACGGGGCACTAGTCCCGGTTCCAGAGGGCCTCTAGTCACGGTTGGGCAACCGGGACTAGCCAATCGGGACTAGAGGCCCCCTCCCTCTAGTCCCGGTTGTCCATGAACCGGGACAAGAGGCCCTCCCACGTGGCAACGGAGGAGCCCGCGGGGCTGGAGACCACACGAACCGGGACTAAAAGTAGGCCCTTTTTTTTTCTTTTCGATTATTTTTCAGGGTTTAGAATTTAGGAGGGGTTTAGGGGTTTCAGATGGTTTCCATCGAACGGAGATCACATCGTACGGGGATCAAGTTGATGCATATATACATAACACATACAATTAAATGAAGATCACGTTGGTGCATATATATAACACATACAAATTAAGTAGTACATGAAGATCACGTTTTCGTATAAAATACTTAATTACATGGAGATCACTATTGCATGGAGTCATACTATTTTACATCATAGTGGTACTCTCCGAATTTAGGTATGACCTTCGCAAGGAAAAATCCCGCCAATTCCTCCGTAATTGCTTTGAAGCGGTCCTCTATTGGGAGCGCGTTCCGCTTTCTTGCCAAATTTAAAAGAATGAGATCAAAATGAATACATGAGTTGTGTGTATATATATCAAATCATAATAAAACAATTATGGATGAAACTCAGCACAACTGATGGTAACAAAATAAAGTTCTGAATAATGTTTACGTACATCTTGATTTCTTCGGTTGTTGAATCTCTCGTTGGTCCTAATGTGAATGTACTCGTAAACGTAGAATCCACATAAATCAGTCCCTTGTGGCTGTTTAAGGCAAGTTTGTACAAGAATAGAATTCAATCAAATAATAATCAAGTATGATAATGGTGCGCGGACCTAGGTAGTACTACTTACGTCGTTCAAACGCCATGTCAGCTTCGGTTTCCATTCACCAGGTTCTTACTTGATGAACGTCTTCCAACCGCTGCCCGACAAAGAAAATGAACAAAGGAGTTATTAATTACTTGATATCAGGAAATGAACGAAAGAGACGATAAGAATTGAAATTACTCTGTGAGCATATCAAAACAGGTCTTGAATTAATTCTTTAGGATCTCTCCTTAATGAGTCAAGGACTTCAACTTCTCCAGCGTGAATGTTAATGACGAGAAGAATAAAGTGAAACCTGCACACGTTTATATACGCAGTCATGGATAACTCATCAGTTAAAACTTAACATCGTATGAGCAAAATAGAATCTGTACAAGACAGTAACACTCAATTGAATTTGTAAGGAAAAAATATTTCTTTTTTGTCACTTTGTCGCTTCAAAAACCTTAGCAAAATCCCCGGTGTCTCCTTGTTATAAAGGGGATTTTCTATGGTGACTTCATGAACTTTATCCGGGTCAATGAACCCAATGTCCGTGATTTCATCCCTTTTGCATTCGAGAATCTTCATTCTGCATAATATAGCGCATAAAAGATTATAGTGAGGATAATTACAGACAATGAACGAGCTGAGTTAAAGACTTAAATTACAGAAATAAATCACTTACAGACAGTAGCAACTGATAATAGATTTGTCGAGGGCCCGGAGATTGTATAACTGAAAAAGTTCGGTAAACTCAATGGACACAGCGTCTTCTTGGAAGTAGTGCTCTTCCTTAACTCCCACCATGATACTGATTGTCCTTTTCTTTGCGGCTTTCTTGTACCAGTTATGCAAATGACGCATTTTTGTTGTTAGGGACTTGACCCGCTGGACCAAATTTTCCCCGGCAACATATTGATATGCTAGCTCGGAGATGGGGTAATCAGTTGTCGAACCTATGTGTTGTTGAGAATCTTGAGCGGCCTTGTCGTCAAACACATTGAGCGGGGGACCGATTGTGCATCTTGTTCTCCGAGCTGGGGAACTTGTTTCCCTTTTTTCGGCTCCTCCGACTTATTGTCATATGACCTTCCAATAGAACGCTCATAGTCTGATGGCGGCTTTGGTGGAGGGTTCCATAAGGCAGCGAGGGTGCTCTCAACGACCTCCTGAGGTATTTTCTCCCTTGGTGGCTCGGGCTTTTTCGGTGCAAAAAACTCTTTATTGTAGGCCTCAACGATGGCGCCGTTTTCCTCGCGAGTCATTTCCCAAGGTCGCTTCTCAAGAGGCGACGGTGTTTTCTCCTTTCTAGCCTTCTTCCTAACCGGCGAACCGGTGTGGCGCTTCCTCGGGATCGACTTAACGGGTGCTTCCTCACGCGGCGGAGATCAAGATGGACTCACGCTGGGGTCCCTCTCGGGTAGGGGTGGACTTTGCTGCTGAGGTGGACTGCTACAAGGAGGAGTCGGTGGCCTTGGCAAGGAGCCTGGAAAGACGATGTTTTTCTTGTTCCATAGGACGAAACCACGCTTGACTTCTCCCAGTGTTTTCTCCTCGTCACCTCCAGGAATCTCAAGATCCATTGTTTCAAATCCCGGCACAATTTCATCCACCCCGACACGAGCATAGCCAGCTGGAATGTCACCAAGATGGTTGCTTGCTCCAGATTGATTAGGTAAAGCATAGCCGACCGCCACCTTCAAGGATATGTTCCTCATTGACATATGTACACTAGTAGGAAAACGTATTTTAGTGGCGCACCTTTTTGGAATTCTGTGGCGTACCCGCAACTTTGCTGGGTGCGCCACAGAATCGTCGCCACAAAAATTTAATTCTGTGACGCACCGACCCCGTGCACCACAGAAAGCACCCAATTTGTGGCGCACTGCGAACATGCGCCACAAAATGTATTTTTAGTTTAAAAAAAAAATGCCGGGCCACCGATCCCCACGAGATCCCCTGAGCGCCGCCGTCGGTGTCGTGGGTTTGTCACGTCAGATGTCATGGATGACTTCGTAGGTGTGGGATTTGCGCGAGTCAATCGTCTCCGAGCTTGGGATCACAGGAACAAGGACGAACACAGATTTACCTAGGTTCGGCCCCTCAATGTGAGGTAAAGACCTACTTCCTGCCTACCCTAGATTGGTATTGATATGATATATGTGGTGTTACAATGGAGGCGATCCGATCTGGGAACTCGCCGTAAGAGCTAGGGTTCTAGGGCTTGATAGCTTGACCCTGTCTAAGTCCTGCGAATCCTCTTTATATGCACAGAGGCTCGCTAGGTTACAAAGGAAACTTCCTCCACAAGGAATATATCAACCGGAACCTACTTGGACACTAACTCCTCCTCACATCTTCCAGGATATGTCTTCTAGATCTTTCTCCTTGTGGCGGTACGATGTTGGGCTTGCTTTCACGTAGGCCCTTTCAGGTGCGAGTAAAGTAAGTCGCACTTATCAACATGGGCCGCGGGTTAATCCACAAAGTATTCCCTCGACATTAGCCCCCAAGATTGGTTAGAAACTCACGGTGAAGATCCTCTGGTTATTTGAGGTAGTTGTTGAGCCGCACTGTGAGCGTTCTGACTAATCTCTGACTGATGCAATTCAAAGCTGCGACTCATTTGCGCGACTCATCTTTTCCATCTAAAATTTTCTGTTTCCTTCAATTGCGGTATGTTCCTCATTCTGCGGGCGCAAATTGTTCCGTTGATTTCGGGTGTCCCAGTTATAAGCTGTGGCGGCCTAGGTCAATATTCACTTGCCTCTGCTCTCCCTTTACTTCCAGCTGCGGCGGCCTAGGTCAATATTCACTTGCTTCTGCTCTGCCTTTACTTCCAATAGCCGCCGTTCTCCTCAATCGAGCTTAGCCCCCGATCCAATCTCCGCGCAATGGCGCCCAAGGCAAAGCCATCCGATGATAGACGCAAGATCTCCTGCAACTGGGAAGGATCCTGGGTAACGGAGCAAACTCTTGCGGATCTTGCCGAGGCCTGCTTCTTGCCGCCGAAGGAGGACAACGTCTGGCGGGCGCCAGGTGATGAGATCAAGCCGCGCCCCAGGTCCAATGAACTGGTGATGTTCGTGGAGCATGTGGAGCGTGGATTCTCGCTCCCCGGCTCACTCTTCTTCTGCAACCTGTTGCAACGCCTAGGCCTCCGTCTTCATGACATCGGACCTAACTCCATGCTCTAGGTGAGCAATTTCCATGTACTGTGCGAGGACTACCTCGGCATATCCCCCAATATCGATCTGTGGCTGGCCTCCTTTTCTTGTAATAGCCAGCTTGTCTCCAAAGGTGGCGCCTATGTCCAGGTCGGCGCCATTTCTCTATAGCGCCACAGAAACTCTTGCCTTCCCAAGCTAGCCCTGGCAAATCGGCCCAGGGCTTGGCAAAAGTCTTTCTTTTATTGTCAAAACTTCTCCGGAGGGCGAAACTCGCCTCCCCTCTTGGTCCAACTCTCTTTTCGTGCCTTCTGAGGCACTAAAATCCAAACCTCGGGATGCCACAATATCCTTCATAAATGAATCGCTGATCAAGGTGCGCGCCTTGATCGGTCATGGCCTTACTGGCCTTGATCTTCTTTCTTGCTGGACGAAATGGCGCATCCAGCCAGTGAGTCCCCGTCAACGGTCCTTCCTCGAGTGCTCTGGCACTTCTACTGATGTTGATCGCGTCAAAGCCGCTGACTGGGAGCCTGAAGACTGGGTAGAGTTCGTCACCCGTGTGACTGAGGAGAAGAACATCTCCTTCGACAAGGTGGGGCTCGCCCCTTTTAGCGTTAACAACAAGCCTTTTGAGGTAACCCTCCTCCTCTAGTCCTTTGTCCTTATAGTAGAGCTGCCTTTCTTTTTGATATTAAGGTCTTCCCTTTTCTGTATCAGGCTGATGAGAACTACTGGTCGCTTCCCGCGGCTGGTGTGGGCACTGCTGCTCCCAAGCGTGCCGCAAAGAAGAAGTTACTGCCCGCTTTAGGGCAGTGAAGTCGCTGACATCCCATCTGTTGCCACTGCGGCTTTCATGATGAAAATACTGATCTGGAGGAGGATGACAGTCCTGTGCCAACCGCGAGCCCTCCTGCGGCTGATCCAACTCCCCGCAGGGCCTCAAAGAGACTGTCCGGGAGGAGCCAGAGCTTAACGCTCTGGAAAATCCTGAAGTCATCAAGCGTCGCAAACCCGCAGTGGACGCGACCCCTCCTGTTGCCAGGCGTGTGCTTAGGACCACCGCCTCGGCTGAAGAAGACATGGAACCCCATTCTGGTAATTCTTGCTGCCTTGGCATCCTGACTGCATGTTCCTTCATTTCCTTTTATTAACATTGGACCTCTGGTTGTAGACTCAGGGTTCCAAGGTGTGTCATCGCCGTCAAGCGACGGCCTTATGGCCTCTGTGAAGATGGCTCCAGAGTTAGTAACAATCTTTTGTTCTCATAGCATTTTTCTTCTGCCGCGCATGCTTCTCTTATATAATTGTCTTGTTCTTGCAGAGCTGCGGTTGATGCTACAACGCGGCTGATCTGGGAGTTTTCTCCGCGGCTGTGGTTGAGTCGCCTAAGGCGCTTGCAACTCATACTACCATGGTGGAGGGCACGGCCACCACTGATGACTTGGCTCCGTCGCCTGCCCCTAACACGGCTGCCCAGGAGGTGGCTCTGAAGGATGGGACAGGTCCCCTCGTTGCCCCAGACACAGAGGAGATGGATCCCGCAGCCACAGTCAAAGCACCGCTGGTTGAGTCGCCAGCGGCTGTTAATCAGAAATCGCCTGTGCTGCGCCTTGAGTTAGCTCCTCTTCCTCATCATTGAGCCGCGCAGAACAGCTGTCTCAGGCCATTATTGCTTCAAGCAACAAACAAGCTGCAGAGCTGCGTGAGGCACTCTCCAATTTATCTGCGGCTTACAAGGTAATTATTTCTCTTATCCTGTCTGTCTCTAGCCCCCAAGGATCAAGGCCTTCTTTGACGTAAAGGGGGACTTGGTACTTCTTTTTATAATAACTTCTCACAAATTACTGCAAACTTCTCCGCTGCCCTTTATCTGTTGATCTTCTGTCTTTTAGGAAGAATTATATACTGTGACTGCGGAGAAGCTTGCTCTGGAGAAGCAATTGCAGGAGACCCCTCTGAGCTTGAGAATCTGCGCAAACTCCTTCTCCAACGCGAGGCTGAACTGAAAGAAAAAGACGCCAGAATTGGCGATCTTACTGACGAGAGCTTCAAGCTATCTGAACAGGCCAAGGCCACTGAGCTGCGGCTTAAAAATTTGAAGAAAAATCTCATGAGAGGATCCAGCAGCAAGATTGTCAAATCAACGCCCAGAAGGATGCCATTACTCAAGCCAATGAGGATGCGCGGCTTAAAGCTGTGGAGATTGGCGACCTTAAGAAGAAATTGGCGAAAGTGTCTGACGCCCACAACCTTGTCCATGCTAAAGTTTCCATCATGACCCAAGAGCTGACTGGTATGTTTTGCAGTCCACAACTTCACTTTCCCTTAGCTTTCTTTGTTTGCATATAGCTGTGCTAATTGATGGCTGCCATGTTATAGGTGAGGATGCTAGAACGCAGAAAGGCAGCACACAAGAGCAGCTGGAGTATATCCGCGAGTTTGTGCACAAAGCTATCGATGGAATGAAGAAATTATCAGCTTGCCTTTTGCCAACCAAGTCTGTCCCCGCTGATGCTGAAGGATTATTGAAAAGGCTGCTCAAAGCGCCTCAGTACTTCTTGGACTGGAAAGAATCTTCTGCTCGCTATGGCGCGGCTCATGTGCTTGCCTTGGCTAAGACATATGATCCATCCTTCGATGCTGCCAGGGTCGCACAAGGCAAGCCTTCAAAGAAGACGGACGGCACCGAGCTGACATCCTCAGAATATGCGGCTACATGGAAGGGCATGCGAGGCCATGCGACTGAACTTGTGGACGGAGTGGACCTAGCGACCTTTCTGGGGAAATATCATCCAGATGGGTCGAGATTCGAGAGATTACCCACTGCATCAACCAGCGTGGCTGCTCCTCAAGAGAAGAACTCCTCTCCAGGTGTGTCCAGCTCCTCAGCCCCCAAGCCCGCAACTGACAAGCCTTCAAGCAAGCCTGCGACTGCTGCTCCTGCCAAGCCTGGTAAGCCGCCGGTGCCTCCTACTCACAAGCCAAAAGCTGGGAAGAAGTGAGTGAAAAACAATGTTATGGTGAAGTTAGCCCTTAGTGGCTTGTAATAATTGCTGAAATGGTGTGTTAGCAACAATGTTTTATGGTTATTAAGTACTCTCAGCAGTACAAGTTCCGACCAATAGTCTGGTCCTTATGATTTGTCTCGGTTTTCCTTACTTAGGCCCTTGCGCGGCTCAGTATTTCCTAGGAACATGTGTGTTCAGGGTCGAGAGCGGCCATGATAGGCAATCAAGCTCGATTGACGCCACACCCCAGTACTTTGGCCGCATAATGCAAGTCGCATCCAAGTGAAGGTTGAGTATAATCACGATAAATGCCACTCGTTTGGCGATTCCAAGGTAATAGGCCGCGCTCAGAAAGCTGCCGCACCCCCAAGGAACCAATGATTAGAAAATGAAAGACTCACAACTCAATTGGTAGTTTGAGGCGAAACGACAGCCACCTACGTAGTAGGGGTGCCGGCTTTATTTCAAAATCATTATATGATACATAGGGTCGGTCGCACCTTAGTGGCGACCAGAAAGTGATTCATTGGGTCGGTCGCGCCTAGGTGGCAACCAGAGATGATACAGGGGTCGGTCGCACCTGGGTGGCAACCAGAGATGATACAGGGTCGGTCGCGCCTAGGTGGCGACCAGATTTCTTATGCACAGGTACGGCCGCGCCTGAGTGGCAGTTAATTCCTGATACATGGGTTGATCGCGCCTAACTGGCGATCCAATTTGTTACACATTGTACGGTCGCGCCTAGGTGGCGACCGAAGTTGAGGTTTGAGCCCTGAGTGGCCAGCTTGATACTGTGAACCCTTGTTGGTTCTGTTGTGATTATTGATGGTGACTCATGGTGGTTGGGGTATACCCTTATTGCCGATGGCCTGCAGCTCTTACCCTTCTTGCGGCTGTAATCTGAAGTCGCAGGTCAGGCAGGTGTCTTTTGGCTTCCACGATGTCATCAAATTTTTGTTGCGGCTTAGGAGCAGGCACATTTTCCGCGATGCAAGCGTTTCTGGCCATAGCCCTGTCGCCTTCCTCGCATTCTTGCGCTATCTCCTTATTGCCATCTATTGTGATTACTCCCTTAGGGCCAGGCATTTTTAGCTTCAGGTATACATAGCACGGTCGAGCCATGAATTTTGCGAACGCTTCTCTGCCAAAGAGGGCATGGTATGGGCTCTGGAAATCTACAACCTCAAACCAGACGTACCCGCTTCTGAAGTTGCTTTGCGTCCTGAAGGCGACTTCCAGGTTGATTCGCCCCAATGGTTGAGCTGATACACCAGGCACGACTCCGTGAAACGTTGTTCTGGACGGGTGCAGCTGCTTCTCTTGGAGATTCATCCTCTTGAAAGTCTCATAGTATAGTATGTTTATGCTGCTGCCTCCATCCATCAGTACTTTGCTTAATTTGTATCCTGTGACTTGAGGGGCAACCACAAGCGCGAGCTTGCCTCCTTCATTTATTTCTCCTGGATGATCTTCGCGGCTCCAAACTATTGGTTGCTCAGACCACTTCAGCCACTGTGGTACGGCTGGTACTATGGCGTTAACAACTTGGTTGCGCCGTCGCAGCTTCTGCTCCCTCCTAGAGGTGTTAACCACAATTGTGTGATATTGACCCAGCTGTTTCGGGAACTGCGGTTGGTCTGGCTGTGGGTTTGGAGCAGCATTATGGTGGCCTCCACCGTGATTGCTGATGCATGTAAAATGCATACATGAACTTTGCATTTCTTTATTCATATTCCAATCATATTTGCATCATATAAGGGTTATATCAATGTTTTATAACGATTTTGGGAATATTTCATAGTTTCCCATTTATTTGGAATTAACCCTGTTTTCCAGAAAACGTCTTTTTTAGTGTTTCAGACTTTCCGGGAGCTTCGGGACTCCAAAAAGGGCAAGGTCAAAGAGCACGGTTCAGAATTTTTGAGACAAACGCAATGGGCTCAAATTGAAGACCAGAAGCCCAACAGGCTGGAAGATAGAGGGTCCCACGCGGCCTCCTATGCCTGGCCGCGTGGGCCCACCTCTTTTCCCAGTCGGAGCTCCGTGGCCGTCGATCTTTGCTCCACCAACATAGTCTTGACCTAAAAAACGCCTATAAAAATAGCCCCCCGACGTTCTCTGGAAGGAGGCGGCAGAGAGACACAAAACCACGAAACAGAGAGACAGAAGGCTGCCGCCGGAGAAGATCAGAGGGGGAAACACCGCTGGAATCACCTCCGGAGGGCTCCACCCCCCCTCCGGCGTGTTCATCATCAACATCTACAGCAAGATCTTCTCCACCATCATCACCATGATGAAGGGGGAGTAGTCCACCCCCTGGATTTGGGTTTGTGGTGGTAACTTATGTATCTCTCCTCTCTTTGAGCTTCACTAATTAGTACCGTATGAGCTGCTGAACATGATTACGGTCATCTATGTAATTCCTATGGTGGATATTGTGGTGTGAGATGATAATTGTTATGATTTTACCGTTGTGTTGGATCTTTTATGACTTGTCATACTTTGGAGATATTCTATGATACATGTGATGGTTTGATTTATGCATAATGCCTTGTTTATCCTTGTCATGAGGTGAGTGACATCACCAAGTGTGGATAGATGAGAGAGATGTGGTCATGCACACGAAATATAAATCATTGCACTAGTGTTTAGATTATTGTCCATTATGAAGTATGATGTATGTAGGTAAGGGATGGCCGGTGTGACAACGGCATATGTATTGAGTGACACAATACAGCCCATCATCCTTTATCTGGGGGTAAAAAGGAAGAAGTATGATGTGGGAGTGACAACAACCACGCTAGCCTTACGAGGGTGACATAGTAACACAAATGATTATTTTTCTTCCAACTATGTGTTTTAGAACATGTAGCCATCATAGAAGTTTACCATGAATGCATGACAATTGTGTGTACTTTTATTATCTATAACATGATCACCACCATAGATTGAGATAGAGGACGAGTGAAACCATGAACCCATGTCCATTGTTCCTATAAGAGAAAACACACACTTGAGCTTGTCCTCTTGCTGCATAGAGGATTGGGCTTTCTCTCTCTTTGAGAGCTTTTACTTGCTACCATTTACCCTCAGCACTTTTACCAAAAATCCCAAAAACGCTTGCATCTTTCATTGTTTTATTTATCATTCTTGTTACCAATACCTTTAGCTCCCTGTGGGTTCGACAACCTTTTCTAATCGAAAGGTACTACAATGGATCTCCTGCACTTGGGAGTCATCAAGATACTTTTCTAGCGCCGTTGCCGGGGAGCGTAGCGCTATTGGTAAGAAGTTTGGTAAGGAAACTTGAAAGCTGTTTTATCTCATTGTTACTATGGCTTTTCTGAATCGTGCATCGCTGCACCTTGCCCTATATGAAAGTGCTTATGCCACTACTGCTAAAGTGGTTGAAACTACTGTGTCTGAGGAACCTAAATTGAGATATAAAATTCCCATTGGTCATGTTAAAAGAGTTATGAAAAATCCATTTACAGGGGATGGAACTAAGTCTCCACGTGAACACGTGGAGACAATTGAAGAAATATGTGGTTTATTTAGGCTTCCTGGTATTTCTGATGATCAAGTAAAAAGGAATCTTTTATATTTGTCTTTATCTGGTAATGCTCGTGATTGGTACAGATCTCTTGATGAAGAGTTCACTATTGAATGGGGTATTTTGAGGAAGGTTTTTCTTAAATATTTTACTCCCCAAGAGAGCACTAATATTTTGCAGGAAGAGGAGGATAAGAACCTAAGCTTGGGGATGCCCATGCAACCCCAAGAGGATGATGAAAACATAAGCTTGGAAGAGGAAGTATGTGAAGAGGAGATTGAAATGGATGTGTTCCAATCTAAGCTTGGGGAGGTTGAGGTTTTTGAAAATCCTTTTGCTACAAATGATTATATATTTGAGACCTCTCGTCCTAGTGAAGTTTTTGAAAATCCTTTTGTTACTGATGATTATAATGATTGTGATATTTTCAGTCCACCTACTATTGAGAATAAAGTTTATTATGATTATGATATGCCTCCTATATATGATGATTTCAATGATGATTATGAATGTTTTACTCCCACTATCACTAATAGGAAGGATTTTACTTATGTGGAGAGTATTAATACTTTTATGCTTGTAGATAATGAAAGACATGATTTATGTCATAATTATATTGTTGAATTCATTCATGATGCTACTGAAAGTTATTATGAGAGGGGAAAACATGGTTCTAAACATTTCAATATTATTACGTTTCCTCTCTTTAAGTTTAAAATCTTGAAATTGCTCTTGTTTTATCTTCCTATGCTACTTGCTTTGTGTTTCAATGATTTATTTTCTTACAAGATCCCAATGCATAGGAAGTGGGTGAGACTTACATATGTTTCATATTTTTCCCTTGATGCTCACCTTTGCGTTTTAATTCTTATTCCTATGTGAGCATCATTAAAACTATCATGGCTGTCCAGAAAACAGATTCCTAAGCTTCACTGCGAAAAATGTTAAAAATCACAGAAAAGGAATTTTGACCTGAAATTTTGCGACAGCAATCTTTAGCTATTAATACACATTTCATTAGTTCAAAATTTTCTGATTTGAGCAACGTAAGTGCCTCTGAAAATTCACTCTTTACGGGCTGTCCAGTTTTTGACAGATTCTGTCTTTATTTTGCATTACTCTCATTACTTGTGTTTTGTGTGGTTCTTTTGATCAAGGAGCAATACACAACCATAGTAACAGTAGTTAATGTTTAGAATCAACTCATGATATGTCTTTGCTGTACCTATGTGGATTTAATTTATGGAGACACTAACCCCTCTAATCAAGTTTTATGATGAGTTTTGTGTAAAGAGAATTTTCAAGTGGAAGAGTTGAGGGGGATGAACAATGATCAAGAGGGACTGTCGTGGGGTAGATAACACGGCAGATGCTACTTTGGGGTAGCTTGAGTTTTTGGGCAAGGCGACACTGGCGTCTGGGAGATTGTTTAGCATTGCAGGGGACAAAGGTTTACCCAGGTTCGGCCTCTCCATTGGAGATAAAGACCTACTTCCTGCTATCTTATTATTAATCTTGATCTCGATCTCGATAACCCGGCTATGACAACAGAGCCGAATCTCGATCTAGGTTACAAGGTTGGTGTCTCTCTCGATGGTTCTCTCGCCTAAAGCTTGGGGGTTATGAAAGTCTTACTAGCTATGGCTCAGGGGCTGGCTTATATAGATACCGGGCCCTCTGACCGCATACACAATAGAGTGGGTTCTACCCGAACTCCAAGTCCTATCCTAGCTCCTTTATTCTTCGTGCATTCCAAGTCTTGAACCGCCTCTCGAACCGCCTCTTGTATCTTCCAGAATATCACCTTCCTTAGCCGGGTCACCGCCAAGATGCCGGCCCAGAAACATAACCCGGCCCGTGCTGAGGGCTAACAAACCTGACCGGGCCTCCTTCCTGGCGGTCACATTTCCCTCTTCATAGGCCTACCGGGTTATTATCCCTCCATCAGTAGCCCCCAGGTTAACCAGGTAACCAGGTTGACATGCTCTGCTTCTATCTTGTGTTGGCTTTCTTGATCAACGCTGGCATCCTGGCTTGCCGGGTTAACCACCTGAAATACAAAAACAACAAATACATATTCTCACATCAAGTTTCACTTCTGCTTAATTTGGTCAACCCCTCTTGGCGGGTTATACCGTAACCCGGCTTTCTCATACTAGGTCAGATGTCTCCGGGTCTCTCACCCAACACTTAACGAAAATCTCAACTCAACTGAGTCACTTGTTAGTCATAACTGGAGTCAAAGAATATTCCTTTTGTCCTGTCTGTTTGTCGCTGACTTCCAGGAGAAGATAATAACCTTATCCACCCATTTTACCGCAATACCCCTAGGGTTTTCACCGTGGCTATAAATAGAGGTCCATCACACCCCGCAGTCATTTCCCCCATTCGAGCTCATCATCCATACATCACGCTCGCGTCACAGCCGCAGCCGCCGCCGAAAATCCGATCTCCAAATCGGACCCCAAACCTTGACCAAACTTCAAGGTAACTTCGATTCATTCTTTCATCCGTACTACGCGTCAAATTCCAACCTTTATTTCATCTAGATTTGCTCCGCATTTCATTATTCACATCCGCATCTAGAGCTAGGGTTCATAACGCCATTGTTGCGCTCTGTCCTTCTCCAGAGCTGAAATCCATGACGAAAGAGAAGATAAAATCTGGAGGGCCCCGTGCGGCCAAAAGCTCGCAAAGAAACCCTCTGGTACTGCTGCTGGTGGATCTGGATCCGCGGCTCCCGCAGCCGCTCCAGTGAACTGGACGAGGTCCAGCGCTACCAAAACGACCCTCCAATTCTTCGTGAACCGGGGCGAACTCCCGGCTCAGAACGAGATCCAATGGCGCGCACCTGGGGAGGAGACCCGGCCCACACCAGAGAAAGGTGAGGTCGTTGTACTCCTTGATCACATAACCGGGGTCTCCGCCCCCCGGGTTCCCTCGTTTTCCGCCAGGTCTTCAAATACTACGGGCTCACTCCCATGGATGTGGCGCCCAATTCTATTTTAAACATCAGCAACTTCGTTGTCTTCTGTGAGGATTACCTCCAAATTCCTCCATCCCTCGACTTCTTCCTCGAAATTTTCTAATGCAACCCGTCTCGAAAAAATCAGCCCCTTGGTCCATACGGGGGCGTTTCCATCCAACGCTGTAAAGAATGCACTTTCCCGGCTCTCGCTTTGGCCAGCCATCCCAAAGGATGGCAAAATACCTATTTCTATTGCAAAGATACATCTCCCGAGTCAGACGAGGCCCGGTTCCCGGCTTTTAGAAACTCTCCCTTGGTGTACAATGCCAAGATGAACAGCTACGCTAGCCCAGAAAAAAGGGAAGCGCTCGAAGGCCTCCACAGCCGGGCTAGAGCTCTGCTCGCCCACGGGCTCCGTGGAACAGATCTGGTTAAGTGTTGGATTGGGTGGTTCATCCAACCTCTTAGTATCAGAACCCGGCTCTTCCATGAATACACGGAAGAGACCACTGATGATATGCGCTACTCAGAGATTACACTGCTAGAAGACCAAGTTGTGAAGAATGCCAAGAGGCTCCTTGGCGAAAAGAAAACTGAAATCGCAGTGAATGGGCTCGCCCCTTACAGCACCAAAAATAAGCCTCCTACGGTAAAAAACTTGACCTTTCTTATTCCTGCAAATCATAACCCTGTATTTCTTGCATATGACCTTACTTGACAAACTTCTTTTCCCTCAGGACTCCAAATGGTGGAGCGCAGATTACACCCCCACGTCCTCTGCTGAAGAGGACACAGAAAGTGACGATCAAGAAGAAGAAGAAGAAGAAGAAGAAGGTGAGCCAGACTCCATAGGCCGGCTCTTCCTCGAGCTGATTAACAACGAAGTCCCCAAGGACACTTCTATTGATAACCCGGCTCATTTTATTTCAGGACCCAATGACCCGGCTCCGGATGTAATGCCGGGTCCACAAACTGCTGCACCCACTCCTCAAAAGAGGACCCGGGCTGCAATTGCAAAGGTGCCATTTTCTCGTTTCTCAACTTGTATGACGAACTCATCTCAAACTCAAACTCAAACACAGGAAAAGGAAATTGAGAAGGAGGCCGAGGCAAACAAGAGGCCCCGGACCCGGTCTTCATCAGCCCACGTTCAACTGAGCTCAGGTATCCCTCAACAATCTTTGTCAAGCTGGGCCAAATCCATCCAGAAGACGCCCAGCAAAAAGTATCCTTTGGCTGGAAAAATCCGGGTCCCTAAACGTTCTCGTGTATCAGATTCTTCCTCGGACGCGGTTAGCACGCCCGAGGATTTCCACATCAATGCCGGGTTAGAACTATTCTCCTTTCTTTCCATTTTTCAACACTTTTAACCTTTTCTGTAACTAACTTCACTTCTTTTTGCTTCAGTGCCAAAGCTATAGTGGAGGAAGACCCGGAATCCTCTCCAACTGCATCTCCTGCACCTGCCAGAACTGAACCCTCCCTCATGGAGGTACAAGTTGAGGAGCAAGCCCAGAAGGAAGAGTCTGGAGCAGAGAATGTGGTTGCCTCAGCACCAAGTCCTCCCGTACCTGCTCCAGAACCAACTGCGAACGCTCCATCGCCCGGGGACGGCTCTGGAACCAAAGAAGTTGACCCGGAAGTCCAAATTACCGGGTCTCGCAAAGGCCCAGTCCCTGGCGTATCTACTGCCATCGCTAAGGTCACCGCTCCAGAAATCAAGGTGGATCTCAGCGCAAAAGGCAAAGACCCGGTTCCTTCTTTGGATCTGGCGGCCCTGAATTGCATGTCTACGCCGGCTTTGTGCGAAGAATATTTTTCTCGCCTTGCTCACCACAAAAACCTGGAAACTGAACTGGTCTCCCTGCTTCAGAAACGGTACCAGGTATGCTTTTACTTACCTTTTTACTTCTTGCATAACCATACTCTGCCTAGCCCCCAAGCTCCAAATTTATCACTTGTTGATAAACTTGGTGCTTGAAACACCAGGAACTTTAGATGAGAATTTTCAACCCTGTAGCCCCCAAGGCCCGGCTTGTATGTTGACAACAAGATGGGACTTAGTACTTTACTTCGTAGAACTGCTTCATAATAACAAAAACTTTGAACACTGTAGCCCCCAAGTGCCGGGTTAGCTGTCCACAGCAACCTGGGACTTTGGCATTGTTAACTGTACAAACTTCTTAAAACTTCAAATACTGTAGCCCCCAAGTGCCGGGTTAGCTCTCCACAGCAACCTGGGACTAATTAAGTAGACAATTTCAAAACGTTCGTCTATGTAGCCCCCAAGTGCCGGTTGCACGCTTGCGGCGACCTGGGGCTTTACTTTTCTCTTGCAAACTTTGAGACTTTGTAGCCCCCAAAAGGCTAAATTGTACACCTTTTTCTTTGTAACAGGAACATGTAAACCAAGCCAATGAAGAGGTGGGCCGGCTCCAAGGAGCCTTAAAAGCTGAGACTGAGACCCGGGCTGAAGGGACCAACAAACTCCAAGCCCTGGAAGAAAAAATAACTGCCTTGACGCAAGAAAATTCTGATCTGAAGCGGGACATGCAAGAGCATGAGGAGAACTTCCAGGAGCAGCTGACCAATCTCCAACAGAATTTGGATACAACTACCAGCGAGCTGACCCGCCTGAAGAAGATGATTAATGCTTTGGTTGCCTCCCTTGTTGGTAAGCACAATACTTTCAAACCCAGTAAATGTTTTCACTTCCAAACCCAGCATATAAACTATGCCAAACACTGGTTTTCACTTTGCAGGTGCACGTGATGGCAACATCCGCAAGACCACAACTGATAAAATCAAATGCATGTATACACTGGTTCGCCAGTTATACTTTGGGAGTTGCGAGGTCATCAAGGCTACAAGAAACTGGGAGAACCCGCCTAGCACCTACACTGAAGTGCTTGGCCATTTGTCCACAATGCCTGGCTGGATTCAACTGTTGAAGAAATTTGCATGCAGGGCTGGGGCCATGCGCAGCCTAGCTTTGGCTAAAGCTTACTATCCCCAACTTGACCCGGCTCCTCTGGCATCGGCTTTCCTGAGTACAATGCAGATGGCACTCCTTTTGACAGGAAATCCTACGGCCGGGTTATAAAGCAGACCCGGTTCGTGGCTACCCAAATTGCCAACAATCTGAAGCTTAACACCGTCCAGTATGGCTACAACGAGGCAAATAAGGAAATTGTGGACGAAGAACCTCAACGCATCGACCTGCTGCAGAGCTACAAGGAATCTGTCGCTGGTGATAAAACTGCTCCAAGTACTTCTGCTGCGCCAAGCTCCTCAACTCCCACTGTGCCACCTCCAGCGCGCGCACCAGTGGAAGATGAAGATGAACTCTACTTCCAATCCCTTCAACTTGTCACCTGGCGCAGTGATGAAACCCCCAAGACCCGGAAGCAGGAACAGAAGCAGCAAAGGATGACTCCGCGAGCGCTAAGGATAGCACACCAGCCACAACTCCGTCCACCAACCCGGCGCCTGAGGCCGGCTCTTAAACTTATGCAGATGCTGTGTCACTGCCAGAAAACTTATGTCATTTGGCCCTTGAGGCACATTATTGTAATAACTTAGGTGCTCTGATACCTTGTCTGTGATATGTGCCTCGTGCACTGTTTGAACTTTGGTTGAATCTTGGTAAAATTATGTGAAATCTTTGGCACTGAATACTTGTCTTTCTGTGGTTTAGATGACCCTTTTGGTTTCTTTAACTGTGAGCCGGCTTTCGCATGGATATCCTGGCGCAGCTTCTCTGAAAAAACAGGGTCAAACCAAGTCCCAATGGGCGTCATGGTTGATTGAATTTCCAGGTGTGCAATCAGGCCATATAAGTGCGAGTCACATCAGCTTCACAGCAAGAGAACCAAGAATACTAGTGGCATAAAAGCCGGGTCTTGGGATTGCAGCTACAGACTTTTAAACTAAGAGCCCCCAAGACCTGGATCAATGTTTATAAAGTAAAGGGCTTATGCCTCAATACCCCATTGATCCAAAATACTGGCGGGACGCACTCTCTGGGCATCCTCAAAGATAAAAACTTAAACAACTGCTACTGAAACTACCATATATACTACTGAACTTTAAAATAAGACAACTATAAAGCTGTCAGCCGGGTTACGAACTTTGAAACCCGGATAATTTTATGTGCCGGGTCCTGGGGAAATAACTTAGCTGTTTCACTGACAAGCCCCCAGGACCAAGCCTGCCAAAGAACTGTCACAATGCATATGTAACACAAGAAAATAACCGGCTTATAAAACTGAAACGTAGACTGAGACAAAACAAATTTCTGTTTCAACCTTCACTTTATTGATAGAAAAGGTTAGGTCAGCAAGCCGCCTCATTAAAAACCTTCCAGTCCCCTTAGGTACCCTGGTAAGGAAAAGAGCGCGTCTGAAACCTGCTGCCTGTTACATCGTGTATTACATCTCACATCTTTCTCATGCTAAGTATAATATGGGCGCAGCTGCGCAATGTTCCACGGCCTCTCACGCTCTTCCATAGAAAAGGTGAGTGTGTTGTGTCATTGACTGTCTCTGATTTTCTCTAGCGTCCACCAAATAGTATGAACCATTGTTCAATTTCTTGCTTATGATGAAGGGCCCTTCCCAAGGAGGAGATAACTTGTGCATCCCTTCCTTGGACTGCACCCATCGCAACACTAGATCACCTCCTGGAAGGTGCGAGTTTTAACCCGGCGGCTGTGATACCGCCTCAAATCTTGCTGATAAATTGCTGATCTTTCCAATGCTTGCTCTCTATTCTCCTCCAGCAGGTCAACAGAATCCTGCCGGGTCTTCTCATTTTCTGTCTCCACGTAAGCCGCCACGCGAGGCGAGTCATGAATAATATCACTTGGCAAAACTGCCTCTGCCCCATACACCATGAAGAAAGGGGTCATCTTTGTGGATCTGTTTGGTGTTGTATTGATTCCCCAAACAACTGATGGCAATTCCTCCACCCACGCTCCGGCGGCTCTGAGACACGGGACCCGGAGACGTGGTTTCAATCCTCTGAGTAACTCCTGGTTAGCTCGTTCAACTTGCCCATTGGCCTGAGGATGAGCCACAGAAGCAACATCCAAACGTATACCATTGTTTCCACAAAACTTTGCCATCTCTCCAAGGACATATTAGTACCATTGTCTGTGATAATACTATGGGGATACCCAAACCTGTGTATGATCTGCTTCAAAAACTTCACTGCTGTTGCCGCCTCACAATTTGTAACAGGCATGACCTCAACCCACTTGGTAAACTTGTCAATGGCAACGAGAGGTGGGTTTTCTTACAAGGAGACATGCTGAAAGGACCCACCATATCAAGCCCCCAAACTGCAAAGGGCCAAGTCAAAGGTATTGTTCTCAACTCCTGAGCCGGCACATGAATCTGTCTTGCATACCTTTGACATCCATCACATCTATTCACCAAGCGCTCTGCATCTGCCTGGGCTGTGAGCCAAAAGAAACCGTGCCTGAAAGCTTTTGCAACCAAGGACCTGTTGAAGCATGATGACCACAATCTCCCTCGTGAATTTCCTTCAAAATTTGCCGGCCCTCCTTTCCAGACACACATCTCTGATATACCCCTGAAACACTTCTCTTATATAACTCACCATCTATGACCACATAGGCCTTGCACCGGCGCACGATCTGCCGGGCTATGACTTCCTGCTGGGGCAACTCCCCTCTCAAAAGATATGCAAGATACGGTTCTGTCCACTCTGGAATTTCCCGGGTTACAGCCACCAGCTGCGAATCCGGGTCTACCAACTCTTCCTCATCCTGGGACTTGACTGATGGAGCCCATAGCTCGTCCAAGAAAACGTTAGGTGGAACCGGCTCTCTGCGTGAGCCGAGTCTTGACAAAGCATCTGCAGCATCGTTTTTCCTGCGGTCAATGTGATCCACCTGATAGCCTGAGAAGAACCCAGCTACTCTATCCACCTCTCGCCTGTAAGCCGCCATAGTTGCATCTTTTCTGTCCCAAGTTCCTGAAACTTGCTGCGCCACAAGATCTGAATCCCCATAGCACTTAATACGCTTGATGTTCATCTCCTTTGCCATACGCAAACCATGTAACAAGGCCTCATACTCTGCCACATTATTGGAACAATCAAAGTGAATTTGCAAAACATAACTCAACTTGTCACCTTTGGGAGAAGTTAACACCACTCCAGCTCCTGAACCTTGCTCTTGTTTAGACCCGTCAAAATGCATAACCCAAGATTTGAGACTCGGGGTGAGAGGTGGTGCATTCAACTGTGTCCAATCATTAAGAAAATCTGCCAACGCCTGAGACTTGATAGCTGTGCGAGGCACATAATCAATGTGATAATCCCCCATTTCAATTGCCCACTTGGCAATTCTTCCTGTAGCTTCGGAGTTTCTGATGATATCTGCTAAGGGAATAGAACTGACCACCGTAATTGGATGCTCCTGAAAATACGGCTTCAACTTTCTACTAGCCATGAAAACACCAAACACTAGCTTCTGCCAATGTGGGTATCTCTGCTTTGCTTCTGATAGGACCTCGCTGACATAATAGACCGGCCTTTGTACCGGGTTCTCTTTTCCTTCCTCTTTTCGCTCAACCACCACCACGGCACTCACAGCTTGAGGCCCGGCTGCAACATACAAAAGCATGGGTTCCTTGGGACCCGGCGCCGCTAAAACTGGCGCTTCTGACAACTGCTTCTTCAAGGCCTCAAAGGCCTCATCTGCCTCTTGATTCCACACAAAATTATCTGTCTTCTTCAACAGCTTATACAACGGAATAGCTTTTTCTCCAAGCCGGGAAATAAACCGGCTCAACGCAGCCACACAGCCTGTCAGCTTCTGAACATCAGCCAACTCCTCTGGCCTTTTCAAACTCTGGATTGCACGAATTTTTTCCGGGTTTGCCTCAATTCCACGCTCTGACACAATGAAACCAAGTAACTTGCCCGCTGGAACCCCAAACACACACTTCGTAGGATTAAGCTTCATCTTGTACTCTCTCAGATTCTTGAATGTCTCTGCAAGGTCATTAATAAATGACCCGGCTTTTTCTGACTTGATAACCACATCATCAACATAAGCATGCACATTGCGCCCAATCTGATC
The DNA here is from genome assembly GCA_947311845.1 of Poa pratensis. Taxonomy (NCBI): domain Eukaryota; kingdom Viridiplantae; phylum Streptophyta; class Magnoliopsida; order Poales; family Poaceae; genus Poa; species Poa pratensis. The sequence goes on along the minus strand of CAMZMU010000038.1, from coordinate 85,287,779 downwards.
ATGAAAACAATTCTGGATACACCTCTGATAAGTTGCTCCTGCATTCTTCAACCCAAAAGTCATGGTCTTGTAACAAAAAGCACCAAAGGGGGTGATAAACGACGTCTTCTCCCAATCTTCCTTGTTAAGTTTGATCTGATGATAACCTGAATACGCATCCAGAAAACACAAGAGCTCGCTGCCTGCAACTGCGTCCACAATTTGATCGATGCGCGGCAGTGCAAACGGATCCTTGGGACAATGCTTGTTCAAACTCGTGAAATCAATACACATCCTCCACTCATTATTCTTTTTTAGAACCAAAACCGGGTTAGCTAACCACTCTGGATGAAACACTTCCATGATAAAGCCGGCCTCCAAAAGCCGGGCTATCTCTTCTCCAATTGCTTTTCTCCTCTCTGCATTCATTTTTCTCAACCCTGTTTTACCGGCCTTGCCTTAGGATCAACATGTAAGCGGTGCTCAGCGAGTTCAGTTGGAATGCCTGGCATGTCACTAGGTGTCCATGCAAAAACATCCCGATTCTCACGGATGAACTCGATGAGCGCGCTTTCCTATTTGTCAGATAAGTTTGTCCCTATGGCGAACTGCTTGGAGGAATCCCAGGCACAAAATCCACCATCTTTGTATCCTTTGCTGCTTTGAACTTTGCCCTGTCATCTTCTGTCATTGGCTTCTTGAGTGCCGTGTTATCCTGTGGGTCAACATTTGATCTGTAAGCTTTCAACTCCTCTCTAGCACAAGTTTGTTCTGCCAGGGCTGCATCCCCCTCATCACATTCTGCTGCAATCTCTCTGTTACCATGTACTGTAATGATCCCCTTGGGACCCGGCATTTTCAACTGCAGATACACATAACACGGCCTTGCCATGAACTTGGCGTAAGCCGGCCTTCCCAATAACGCATGATAAGGACTTGGAAACTTTACCACCTCAACGTGAGCCACTCTGATCTGAAATTATGGATAGACTCGCCAAAAGCAACCTCCAGCGCAATCTTTCCCTCTGGTGTGGCTGATTTCCCAGGAACTATACCATGAAAAATTGTTGACGTTTTCTGCAACTGTGACTCCTTCAATCCCATGCACAAATGTATCCCAATACAAAATATTAATACTACTACCACCATCCATCAAACTTTTTAACTCAAAATTGTGAACCTGAGGAGCACCACAAGAGCTAGCAGACCCGGGTGCTCCACCACCTCTGGATGATCTGCCCTGCTCCATGTGATGGTGTGCTCTGACCACCTCAGATACTTGGCACCCCTGCAGCCACTGTGTTAACTGCCTCTTGACTAACTTTCTTCTCTCTTGGTAGTGCCACTGGTGTATATATGATACTGGCCCAACTGCCTCGGGTTCTGAGAAAATCCTCCCTGGTTACTCACGTTCTGGTTCTGGTTCTGACCCGGGTTTCCAGTGGGTACCGCATTTGCTCCTGTCAAGGGCCTCGCAGCCGGGTTACTCGACGCAGGTCCTCCACTTCTACCTGCTCCTGCAAAGCTCGCTGAACCTCATTATTTTTCCACTGTTCAAATCCACACACTGCGCCAATGAATGATTAGAGGGTCTGCCCATCTTGCTGTGCGAGGACACGGCATCCTAAAAGCTTCTTCAGTACTCATTGGGCGCGACCCTTGATAACTATTTCCACCACTGTAATTCCCACTGTTTCCCTGATAACCTCTGTTTCTGATACCCTCTATTTTCCTGATACCTCTGTTTTCCTGATAGTTCCCATCCATCCTTTGCCTCTGAAACCCGGCATTGGTGTTTGCCACTAACTCTGAATTTCCCTCATTGTGTACGCTTATGCTGATTCTGGTTATTGTTATTGTTTCCCTGGCCATTGCTATTTCTTCCACCATTGTTTGCCGTGCCTTTCCCCTTCTCCTCCTCAGGCTCATCCTGAGTTTGTCCGTGGCTGCGTGCCTATTGCAAGCATCCATCAACTCTGCCATAGTGACCGGCTTAACCCGGTGTCCTTCCTTCATGCGACCCAGCTTCTGGACAAGTGGCGCGTACTTACAAGTTTTCTCCATTGATGAAATTGCATCCTTGGGCTCAAACCAGATGAAGAGTGCAGGATCTCCGTGACCCGGCTCATCCAGTGACGCGCTGACTCGCCCTTCTTCTGCACACAACGATCAAGATCCTCAATAGAAAACAACCTCTTGCACGTACCCTGAAAATGCTTGATAAAAACTGCCTTCAGCTCATCCCAGGAATTGATAGATCTCTCTGGCAGATTCTTGAACCACAACTTTGCTGCTCCATCACTCATCATCAAATACATGTACTTGGCACACACATTTTCTGTAGCATTGCGTATGCACATTGCCATCTCATAACTGCTTAACCAGCTTGCCGGGTCCATGCTAGGCTCATAGTTAGATATTTTACTTGGCTCTTTGAACTTCTCAGGGAAAGGCTCTGCTCTAATGGTATCTGAAAGACACTTTGGCCCGGCTAAACTAGAAGAACTTGCTGAAATATTGATATTACCGGGCGAGCTTGCAGACGCCGCTGGCGTAGGACCCGGCCCTCCTTGTGGCACTCCTGCTGCAGGTACTACCGGGTTTGCATTGCCCGCACTTCTCCCCGCACGCGACCTGTTGACTATTTGCTGAGCTATGGAAATTGATGGGGCGGGTTGATGCTGCTGATTGTTTTGATTCTGATTTTGCTGGGGCGGGTTTTGCTGCTGTGCCGCTACAGGCCCGGCCAATGGCGGGTTACCTCCACTACGGCTCTTACTACGATACGTTGTGGAATGTAATGCACTTTTCTCCCTTGAATAGTGATTTTGCTGAACAACCGCTGTACGTAACATGTCAATGGCACGCCGGGCTTCAATCTCTGCTGGGGAATCTCCCAATGGAATACGATCAAGCGCCAAGGTTGCTGCATACACGTTGTCCGCCGGATTTGAATAGTGACCCGCCGGCGTGTGAAATCTTGGTGTCCTAGGCGGCAGACCCGGGTTTCCCCTGGCTCCCCCAGCGGGTAAACCCGGCGCTGCGGCTGCTACGACACCGGCTCTCCCCGTTCCTCTGTTTGGTTCTACACTTGTTCTCGCCACTGGTGCCACCTGAGTTGCGTCGATGGGCTGATCTTCTGGGGTTCTGAATAATGCTGCCACGGGCACTGGGTTTGCTACGTTCTCTCCACGAGCCAGCCGGCTCTGGTGCCTCCTCTGGTGAACCCGGGTTGCCTCGTTGAGGCGATTTTGCTCCTCCTCTATTTGCTTTTTTCTTGCTTCTATCTCTTGCCTTTCTGCCTCTGCATCTCTGCGCATCTGCTGCAAAGCTCGCCGTGCTGTATCCAACTCTATTGCTCTAGCTGCTGCGTTCTCTGGGGTGACCAATCTTGTAAGCGCTGATGGATCCAAGACCAGGCCATTGTTAAACAAGGCCGGGGTAGGGGCCGTGTTGCTTCTTTCCTCTCCTTGGGCCCTGTTATGCAGGAAACCAATAATGTTTCTGTACATCGCCGTATCCTCGCTTTCATCTGACACCGAAGCCGGCTCTCCATCCATCCTTTGATCCGCCAGCTCTAATATTGGAGGCAATTGCTGCTGCTGACCCGGCGTAAAAGCCGGTGGAACAACTGTTGATGGTGATGCTTGTAAATTGGACGAAGGCGCAGTATACACTGCTACCCTCCGAACCGGGCTTGGACTAGATTCTTGCTCCTCATCGTCTTCCTCTTCTGCATCGTACCCGAACCGGCCTTCAAACAGGGGCAAGATTGATTCCGACCCGGCTTGTTCCACCGCTTCACCTGGGATTTCTGCCGGGTCATCCAGCCGTTCCTCCAGCGTGTTCAGGACCTCCTCAACTTCAGGTGTGCCAACTGATTCCTCACCATCAGATTGAACAATTGTAGCAGCTCCTGACACAGATTCGTAATTTCCATCACTAGTAGATCTAGTTGTAACCATGCCCACAAAAACATTAAATTTGCCAATTGGAATAACATCACCTGATTCAAGTAGATCTGATTCCGGCCCCCAGCCAAAATCATCAACGATGGGCTCTCCTTGTGCATTGACTGTGATCTGGCCAAAAACGAAGTTCTCAGCCCTTCGCCTTGCTTCTCCCATGACGGTGACACCTTTGGACGCGATTCCCACAGACGGCGCCAACTGTCGTGGGGTAGATAACACGACAGATGCTACTTTGGGGTAGCTTGAGGTTTTGGGCAAGGCGACACTGGCGTCTGGGAGATTGTTTAGCATTGCAGGGGACAAAGGTTTACCCAGGTTCGGCCTCTCCATTGGAGATAAAGACCTACTTCCTGCTATCTTATTATTAATCTTGATCTCGATCTCGATAATCCGGCTACGACAACAGAGCCGAATCTCGATCTAGGTTACAAGGTTGGTGTCTCTCTCGATGGTTCTCTCGCCTAAAGCTTGGGGGTTATGAAAGTCTTACTAGCTATGGCTCAGGGGCCGGCTTATATAGATACCGGGCCCTCTGACCGCATACACAATAGAGCCGGGTTCTACCCGAACTCCAAGTCCTATCCTAGCTCCTTTATTCTTCGTGCATTCCAAGTCTTGAACCGCCTCTCGAACCGCCTCTTGTATCTTCCAGAATATCACCTTCCTTAGCCGGGTCACCGCCAAGATGCCGGCCCAGAAACATAACCCGGCCCGTGCTGAGGGCTAACAAACCTGACCGGGCCTCCTTCCTGGCGGGTCACGTTTCCCTCTTCATAGGCCTACCGGGTTATTATCCCTCCATCAGGGACAAAAACTCAAGATTGGGGATGTTACCCCTAGGTTCACCCTACATACATCAAATAAGTACAAGAATTCAAGCTTGGGGATGTCAAGCCACCTCACTCCAATCATCTTGATACCAAGTAAGTAAGCCTAGCTATATGGCTATAAAGAAAGCGCTTTACGGGAGGCAACCCGGTTGTTTTTATTTTTGATTTTCTTTGTGTCCTCTTGCTGTAACAAGAGATTAGGTTTTTAGTTTAGTTTCTGGAATTTTTAATAAAGTGCCAAGTTTTACCCATTTTGGTTTGAAAAAGTTGCTAATTGCATTCGGAGATATTATTCCAGCACGAGTCTGTGCACGGTATGATTTTTAATTCCTATTCTGTAACTCCGAAAGAGCTCATATTTAAACTTTAATTGCAACTTTTCATCCTCTGTATGCATGAATGTTTTCAGAATTTTCAGACAAATTTAGGTAGGGTAGAAAAATACGTTTTGCTGCTGCTGTTTTTCCGGACAGATTCTGTCCCATTTTGTTTGATGCATGCTTAGAACTTTTAACTTGAATCCTTCAGATCCAATTGAGTTTATGAGTAGGCATACAACATAATACACTTACTGGACATTCATATAAATTTTTGTCTAAGGATTATATGCAGCAAGAAATCTATTTGTCTATCACTACTAATGTCACCCCGCAGAAAAGAAATGGGAGAAATGGTGTTTTGAAGTTTTTTCACAGGGATTAGAGGAGATGCACCAAGAGCTATCTAAGGATGGTGAAAACCATAAGCTTGGGGATGTGAAGACAACCCACTGAACCTACACACTCTCGGTTTGCGCACGTCTAACTTCTGTTTTTCGATCAATGCACTTTATCGCATAAACTTGGAGCGTCTTTTTGTTTGTTTAGGATTGATTTTTATTTTGAGAGACCACCACATTATCATTTATATATGAGAGAGCTACTGGAAATATGGGTTGAAATATGTTGGATGCTATTAAAATGATTGGGAAAGGGATGTTTGAGTTGATTTTAAAAGATACATATAGTTGCATGATTCATGAGCTTGTTAATGAGTAATAACTTGCAAGTGTTTTATCAAGAGCTATCCTTTATTCATGTTTTGATGCTGAATGTTACTTTACTTTGTTTAACATGGATTAGTTAGTTCTATGGACACTCATGCATGCATTTAGATGGTCAACTTTCTCCCTCTTGCTAGCCCAAAAATTCCAACAAGTAAAAACTTGTTTCCAACACCTTCAACCAAAGTTTTTTCCAGTGAGTCCACCATATCTGCCTATTAGCTTTATGCTATTCCGAGTATGTTTACCATGTTATTTTGTATCATTTATACCTCTGAATTAAAATGCTTATGTTGTTGATTGTTATGGGAAAAGTTGGTTATATAGCTCTCACGAACTTGATGCACACTTTACTTTTATTGCACTTAATGAACATGACCCATTGTGATTAAAATTATGATGTTATGAGCTTGACAAGAGTCTTGGTTGGGAGTTAGCAGAAATGTGTATCACATGGAACGCTTTCAACATTGCACTTCATTATATTTAGTTGATGTCATGTACTTTTGTTTATGGATGCTTATCATGGGTGAAATAAATGTGGAAATGAAGTAGGTTTAAATGAGTTTGTATAAATGGTTAGAGAGACGCCTGGGCCGCTAATCTAAGCCATGCAGGATCATGGTGGAAATTTACTTACATGCTATGGTGAACCTTCAGTGATGCACCCCACAATAAAAAGCTATACCAATAGTAAATAAAAGAGGTGTTGAGACTGTTCATCTTGTTTGCTTGTCTTGTCATTTTTATATGGGCTTGTTCCATATCCTGGGACAAGAGGTACCCCAGTTGACGCTCTTGATGATACTATTTTACTTACAATGATATTTAAATTAAACTTGCTTTGTTTCCAGAGTTGAGTAGCACATGGAGTAGGTACTCGTATTCAAGGGGCATGAGACTTTCAACCCATACTTTGTCAAGCACATTACTCATATTTGCTTTCACTTTAAACTTAATCATTCAAGATGCTATGATAGGGGCAATGAGAGCTTGACACCAAGGATTACCACATTACAATCATTAACTTAAGTAGAAGCATTTGGAAGTTAGATGAAACTTATTCATGTTTTACCTCTACTCATTTATACATCTTTCCAAAGTGTCCACTTTTTATATTCAGATTTTCATCTACACTCCATGACCATTGTAGGATGTTCTTACTTATCATTATGCATACATGTGATCCATAGTACTTTTTCATTCATGTTACACTTTGTGAATTATCATTGTGCATCCTTTCATTGAATATTTGATATCACTTTATAAACCATCTTGCATATTGCTACCTCTTTTTAAGAATGAACCATTTGACTCTATGTAGCAATAGTAATCATCTTTGATATCCATTGATAGTATTAAAATGCAAAGTCCATGTTAGTTTTATCACCTTCATACTCGAGGACGAGCATGGGTTAAGCTTGGGGATGCTGATGCATGTAAAATGCATACATGAACTTTGCATTATTTTAATCATATTCCAATCATATTTGCATCATATAAGGGTTATATCAATGTTTTATAACGATTTTGGGAATATTTCATAGTTTCCCATTTATTTGGAATTAACCCTGTTTTCCAGAAAACGTCTTTTTTAGTGTTTCAGACTTTCCGGGAGCTTCGGGACTCCAAAAAGGGCAAGGTCAAAGAGCACGGTTCAGAATTTTCGAGACGAACGCAATGGGCTAAAATTGAAGACCAGAAGCCCAACAGTCTGGAAGATAGAGGGTCCCACGTGGCCTCCTATGCCTGGCCACGTGGGCCCACCTCTTTTCCCCCTCGGAGCTCCGTGGCCGTCGATCTTTGCTCCACCGACATAGTCTTGACCTAAAAACGCCTATAAAAATAGCCTCCCGACGTTCTCTGGAAGGAGGCGGCGGAGAAACTCAAAACCACGAAACAAAGAGACAGAAGGCTGCCGCCGGAGAAGATCGAAGGGGGGAAACGCCGCCGGAATCACCTCCGGAGGGCTCCACCCCCCCTCCGGCGTGTTCATCATCAACATCTATAGCAAGATCTTCTCCACCATCATCACCATGATGAAGGGGGAGTAGTCCACCCCCTGGATTTGGGTTTGTGGTGGTAACTTATGTATCTCTCCTGTCTTTGAGCTTCACTAATTAGTACCGTATGAGCTGCTGAACATGATTACGGTCATCTATGTAATTCCTATGGTGGATATTGTGGTGTGAGATGATAATTGTTATGCTTTTACCGTTGTGTTGGATCTTTTATGACTTGTCATACTTTGGAGATATTATATGATACATGTGATGGTTTGATTTATGCATAATGCCTTGTTTATCCTTGTCATGAGGTGAGTGACATCACCACGTGTGGATAGATGAGAGAGATGTGGTCATGCACACGAAATATAAATCATTGCACTAGTGTTTAAATTGTTGTCCATTATGAAGTATGATGTATGTAGGTAAGGGATGGCCGGTGTGACAACGGCATATGTATTGAGTGACACAATACAGCCCATCATCCTTTATCTGGGGGTAAAAAGGAAGAAGTATGATGTGGGAGTGACAGCAACCACGCTAGCCTTACGAGGGTGACATAGCAACACAAATGATTATTTTTCTTCCAACTATGTGTTTTAGAACATGTAGCCGTCATAGAAGTTTACCATGAATGCATGACAATTGTCACTACTAGGAAACTAGCTATAGGTGGATGACCATTCTGTGGCGCACCTTTTTTCGGTGCGCCACAAAAATTTACCAGTGGCGCATCCCCAGTGGTGCGCCACAAATTTCAGTGGCGCATAGAATATCCATGCGCCACAGAATATGGAATTTCTGTGGCACATGCAGAACCATGCGCCACAGAAATAGTGTGGGCCCCACCACCCACGTTTGAATTCGAGGCCCACCACCTATTTCTGTGGCGCATCGAACTGCATGCATTTCTGTGGCGCATCCAGACCCATGTGCCACAGAAATAAGGTGGGCCCCGCCCCCAATAATTGGATGCATGGACATTCTGTGGCGCACCATGACTCATGCGCCACAGAAATGAAATATTCTGTGGCGCACCTGCTCTGATGCGCCACAGAAAGGACATATTCTGTGGCGCATGGGGATGCATGCGCCACAGAATATGTGTTCCAGATCTATAAAGAGGTAGCTTCCCCTACCTACCATCCCCATTGTGCCTTCTCCCTTCATTCCCCCCCCCCACCTAACTCGTCCTCCTTCTCTCTCCTATCCCATTTTGCCCATACTTTTCTCCATTTATTGTAGTTAAACCTACTTTTTTTGATAGATAATTGGTGAGGGCTTGGGGAGAGCCTCCATATACACTCTCCTCCTCTCCCAATACATCTCTTTTTTTCTCCTATTTTCTCTCCAACACACACACTCTCTCTCATCGACCACGGTCACGTCTCGGTAACGAATCTACTAGGTGAGTCTTGTTGGATGGACATGCATGCATATGCATGTTTTGTGTGTGGCCGGCGGTGTACATGTATGGATGTTTCTTCTAGGTGAAGCGCTTGACGTCGCGGTTTGCACGATGGCGAGACGATGTTTATAGATGAAGCTTGTGGATATTTGCATGTTGTTGCTTGTGCCGGCGTGGTGCATGGATGTTTGCCGAAATGTTGATTAATTTCCATTTCGGCAAATTTTTGCACCACCCATACGTCCTACTTTCAAGAGAAGTCATGCCGAATTTTTCCGTCGAACATGTATGTGTGATTCGTTTCTCGTTTCTGCTCTTTGTATACCGCGTAGGCAACCATGGTCGTCAACATGAGCTCCGGTCGAGTCAGTAGATACAAGGAAGAAGCGAAGGCAGAAATGATTCGGTGCAACAGGCGCCAGATAAGATGTCCGTGTCGAAATTGCAAACTCGAGAGGTGGATCGACCCTGATTCCCGACAATTGGAGGATCACTTGCTCAGGCACGGTTTCATGCTAGGCTTAAACGAGGTGCCGACAGCAAATGGTGCGCATGAAGACGAGGGCGGCCGGGGAGAAGACGAAGAGTCTCCCGGACATGGTTATCAGGACGAAGGAGATGTCGGCGGGCAAGATGGTCATGATGAAGGAGTAGATGGTGGAGGAGAAGACGCGAACACGCAGAACCCGCTAATGTCGGCCTTGCAGGACTCTCATGTTCAAGAACTGCTCCTCAAGGAGACGAGCAACGTCAGAGCTGCAGCCAGAGAGAAAGCCAAGCTGGCGCAAATGGAGATAGACGGGAAGACTCCGTTGTATCCTGGGTGCCGACCACAGGATACGCGCTTGCAAGTAACGCTTGATGCTCTGGAGATGAAGGCGGAGAACAGATGGACCGACGTGAGCTTCACCAAGAACTTGAAATTCATGCACGATCGTCTTCCCGAGGGGAACACATTGCCAACTAGTATCGAGGATGCCAAGAAAGTCGTGTGCCCTCTTGACCTGCTGCACGTTAAATACCACGCCTGCATCAATGATTGCACAATTTATCGGGGCGAGTACAAGGACATAACCACATGTCCGGTGTGCGGCCAAGGACGGTACAAGAGTACTGGGACCAAGAAAGTTCCTCGAAAAGTGGTATGGTACTTTCCTATCACTCCCCGTCTGCAGCGGTACTTCGTGGACCGTAAGGAAGCAAAGCTCATGCAATGGCACGCGGAAAGGGAGAAGCCCGAGGAAGATCCGGAGAAGGGCAGGATCCTGACACACCCTCCAGACGCTAGCCAGTGGGAAGCATTGGACAACGCCTTCGAAAATTTCGGGGGCGACGCAAGGAACGTCAGGCTGGGTATGAGCACCGATGGACTCAATCCGTTCGGCAACCAGAGTAGCACGCACAGCACCTGTCCCGTGTTTGTATGGCCTTACAACCTTCCCCCGTGGCTGTGCACGAAGCAAAGGTACATACACATGAGTATTCTCATTCAGGGGCCGAAACAACCAGGTGTCGACATACATCTGTATCTCGCGCTGTTGAAAGAGGAGTTAGCCGCGTTGTGGGAGACGCCAGCCCGTACGTGGGATGCATACACTGGAGATTATTTCGACATGAGAGCCGCGTTGTTCACGACGGTGCAGGACTATCCTGGTTGCTCATATATATCGGCCCAGGTAGGCCACGGGTTCTGCGCATGTGTCAGGTGCATGGATGAGACCCCGCATCTCCAGCTACCAAGGGATGGGTCTTCGAAAACCGTGTACCCAGGGGCTCGAAGGTGGCTTCGCATGGATCACCCGTGGAGGAAACGCGGTGAGCTGTTCAATGGTGAACACGAGCCCAAAAGAGCCCCGCGCCCGAGGAGCGGCACCGAAATCGACGAGCTTTTGAAAAATTGGGAGGAGTGCCCTGCGCCAGGAAAGAAGCGACCGAGGGTAGATCCACTGCTGGGTGTATGGAAAGCGAGGTCTGTTTTCCACGACTTGGAGTACTGGAAGGTCCTCAAGACGCCACAAGTTGGATGGGGACCAACTTTGACATAAATATATATTTGTCTAGGAGGTAGTTGAACCGGAAATTCATGCGGACCAACTTTGACAATCATGCGGACCAACTTTGACATAAATATATATTTGTCTAGGAGGTAGTTGAACCGGAAATTCCAGTGGACCCTATTGTTGAATATTTTGTGAAAGAAAACGATGATTTGAAAGCTAAATTAAAAATAAGTGAAGATCTCCGCAAAGAAGAGAAGAAGGAATTGGAGGTTAAGCTTGTCAACATCATCGATGAACACCAGTTCAAGCTTGCCGACGTCGTCGATGCTTACGAGATCAAGTTGGATGGGATGCGCTCGAAGCTTGCCGACGTCGTTAATGCTTACGAGATCAAGTTGGATGCGATGCGCTTGAAGCTTAAAAAAATTAGAAGATATGCCATTAGTCAAGAGGCTTGGTATCATTATGCTGTTGGTTCAATAGTTACCTTAGTTGCGATTCTGATCGCATTTGTTGTTGGACTTAAATTCTTTAAATAGTTCAATGTTAGTTTAAATTAATGGATATTTAATGCTACAATGTATTACATTTGTCGCCACTCTACTTTGCTTGAATTATTATGGTCACTTATCTATTCATTACTGGCATGCATAATTTTTTTGATATACTTATATAATGCAGATGAGACGTCAATGGATGTACGGTGACCGAGTTTGTGCCGAATTCATTACTGGCATGCATAATTTTCTCCATGTGGCTGAGACAAGCAAGCGAAAGGATGGTTTTATGTGTTGTCCATGCAGTCTCTGTATGAATAAGTATACATACTCTTCCACAGACAGGCTTCACGAACACCTGTTGCGAAATGGTTTCATGCTTGGTTATTATTGTTGGACCAAGCATGGAGAAAGAGGGGTTATAATGGAAGAGAATGAAGAAGAGGAGGATAATGACAACTATCCTCTGTTCAATGAACACGCTGATACTACAATGGGGGAAGACGAAGTTGAAGAGGATGCCATCTTTGATGAGCCCGACGATGATCTTCGTCAGGCCATTCATGATGCACAAATGGACTGTGGAAGTGAAAACGAGAGGTTGAAGTTGGAGCGCATGTTAGCCGATCACAGCAAATTGTTGTACCCAACTTGTACAGATGGCCAGAAAAAGCTCGGTACGATACTGGAAATGCTACAATGGAAGGCAGAGAGTGGTACTACCGACAAGCACTTTGAAAGTTTGCTGAAAATAGTTAAGAAGATGCTTCCAAATGAAAACGAATTGCCCTCTAGTACGTATGAAGCAAAGAAGGTTGTCTGCCCTCTAGGATTAGAGGTGCAGAAGATACATGCATGCATTAATGACTGCATCCTCTACCGCGGCGAGCACGAAAATTTAAATGCTTGTCCTGTATGCGGTGCATTGCGGTTTAAGATTGGGCGAGATGACCCAGGTGAAGTTGAGGGCGAGCAAGGTTGTCCAAGGAAGAGGATTCCTGCCAAGGTGATGTGGTATGCTCCTATAATACCACGTCTGAAACGTTTGTTCCAAAACAAAGAGCATGCCAAGTTGTTGCGCTGGCACAAAGAAGAACGTAAAAAAGACATGATGATGAGACACCCCGCTGATGGGTCCCAGTGGAGAAAAATCGACAGAGTGTTCCCGAAATTTTCGGATGACGCTAGGAACTTAAGATTTGGTCTAAGTACAGATGGATTTAATCCATTTGGAGAGCAGAGCTCCAGTCATAGCACTTGGCCTGTGACTCTATGTATATATAACCTTCCTCCCTGGTTGTGCATGAAGCGGAAGTTCATTATGATGCCAGTGCTCATCCAAGGCCCGAAGCAACCTGGCAACGACATTGACGTGTATCTGAGGCCATTGGTGGAAGAACTTTTACAGCTGTGGAGTGATGAAGGTGTGCGTGTGTGGGATGAGCACGAGCAAACGGAATTTGATCTACGAGCGCTCTTGTTTGTAACCATCAATGATTGGCCTGCTCTTAGTAACATCTCAGGACAGTCAAACAAGGGATACAATGCATGTACGCATTGTTTAGGTGAGACTCAAGGTAAACATATAGGTAACAAGATTGTGTACCTGGGCCATCGTCGATGGCTTGTACCGAGGCATGCAGGAAGAAAGGAAGGCCGACATTACAAAGGTGAGGAAGATATTCGGCGGAAGCCTACTCGACCTTCTAGTTCTGTTATACATGATATGGTCAAGGATTTAAAAGTAATATTTGGGAAGGGTGCTGGAGCACTATCTGTTCCGAATGACGCTCAGAACCACGTTCCCATGTGGAAGAAGAAATCTATATTTTGGGAGCTGCCCTATTGGATAATGCTAGAGGTTCACTCTGCAATCGACGTGATGCACGTGACAAAAAATCTTTGCTTGAACCTGCTTAACTTGTTGGGCGTGTATGGAAAGTCAAAAGATACACCGGAAGCAAGACAGGCCCATCGACGTATGCATTCACGAGACGACGATCATTCTGATAATCATCAAGGTCCTGCGAGCTATGCTCTTACGAAAGAAGAGAAGAAAATATTTTTTGAATGTCTTCGCAGTATGAAGGTTCCATCTGGCTTCTCGTCGAATATAAAGGGAATAATAAACATGGCAAAGCAAAAATTTCAGAACCTGAAGTCTCATGACTGTCACGTGATTATGACACAATTACTTCCGGTTGCATTGAGGGGACTTCTAAAAGAAAATGTTCGAGTACCCATTGTGAAGCTATGTGCATTCCTGAATGCAATTTCTCAGAAGGTTATCAATCCACTTACTCTAAAAGATTTAGAGAATGATGTGGTCCAATGTCTTGTCAGCTTCGAGTTGGTGTTCCCACCAACCTTCTTCAATATTATGACGCACCTTCTAGTTCACCTGGTGGAAGAGATACGTGTTCTCGGTCCTGTATTTCTACACAACATGTTCCCCTTCGAGAGGTTTATGGGAGTCTTAAAGAAATACGTTCATAACCGTGCTAGGCCAGAAGGAAGCATCTCCAAGGGCTATGGAACTGAGGAGGTCATTGAGTTTTGTGTTGACTTTATTCCTGATCTTAAGTCGATTGGTGTTCCTCAATCGCGTCATGAGGGGAGACTGCGTGGAAAAGGCACGCTAGGAAAGAAAGCAATCATATGTGAAGACGTGGATTCTTTCACTCGAGCACACTACACAGTTCTGCATAGTTCCATCTTGGTGGCTCCGTATATCCAGCAACACAAGAATGATTTACGCTCCAAATACCCAGAAGATGAGATTGATGGAGTACACATCAGGACTTTTGGCGGTTGGTTACAGAAAAGACTGATGAATGTCACCACAAATGAACTACAGCTATACTTATTGGCCAAGACACCGTCTTCGACTATATTGACTTTTAAAGGGTACGAGATAAATGGAAATACATTTTACACGGCCGACCAAGATAAAAAGAGCACCAACCAAAACAGTGGTGTCCGCTTTGATGCAATAGATGGCTGCAGTGGGGAAAAGGTAACATATTATGGTTACATAGAGGAGATATGGGAACTGTCCTATGGACCTTCATTTAAGATTCCTTTGTTCAAGTGCAAATGGTTCAACCTAGATGGCGGTGTAGCCGTAGACACACGGTACGGAATGACTACAGTGGATTTCAAGAATCTTCATTACGAGAACGAACCATTCATTCTAGCCAGTGAAGTGGCTCAGGTTTTCTATGTGAAGGACATGTCTACCCTACCAACAAAAAGAAAAGATAAGCAAGCGAATACATCAAACGATGAGCCAAAGCGCCACATAGTTCTTTCAGGTAAAAGAAACATCGTGGGAGTGGAGGACCACACAGACATGTCAGAAGATTACAATAAGTTTCATGAAATTCCGCCCTTCAAAGTGAACATTGACCCAACCATCAAGTTACTTCAAGAAGATTGTCCATGGTTACGGCGCGTTCAAAAGAAAGGGGCACACAAGAAGAACAAGTGAACAATACATAGGGATGTTGTTGGTGATGTGTAATAATGTATTAAACCTTTGTGAGTTTTCTTTTTTGTTTTCTGTTAATTAATTGCATGACGACCGGTGAAACACGCGTGGTAGGTGGTTGTCGGCTCCCACACCTCCCGTGGGAACCTCTCAAACCTCAGCTTCGACCGTCCAAACACAGTTCCCCCTGCATACAGCCCGACGGTGGCTCGTGAGTTTGAGCGCCACTTCGATCCAAGCAGCGGTAAGACGTCTCTGATGATCTACAACCGTCCGGCAAGACGTCTCTGATGATCTGCAACCGTTTGGAACGGTCGCAGGTCATCAGAGACGTCTTGCCACTGGTTGCCCAAAGATGCCTCTCCGAGTGACGCTGGAATGTTTTGTGTTTGAGCGCCACTTCGATCCAAGCAGCGGCAAGACGTCTCTGATGATCTACAACCGTCCGGCAACACATCTCTGATGATCTGCAACCGTTTGGAACGGTCGCAGGTCATCAGAGACGTCTTGCCGCTGGTTGCCCAAAGATGCCTCTCCGAGTGACGCTGGAATGTTTTGTGTGAGTGAGTAACCTGTCTGAGGAGGGCGGCTATATATAGGGTACGTGTGCTTCTTTAGTCCCGGTTGGTAACACCAACCGGGTCATGTGGCTCACGAAGTGGTCGTGATACTGCTGATCCAACAGCTCACAATCCCTCAAAAGAAACACACCCCTGATCCAACGGCTCACAAGCGCTTGAAAGAAACACACGATCCGTGTGCTTCTTTAGTCCCGGTTGGTAACACCAACCGGGTGTGCTTCTTTAGTCCCGGTTGGTGTTACCAACCGGGACTAAAGAAGCACACGGATCGTGTGTTTCTTTCAAGCGCTTGTGAGCCGTTGGATCAGGGGTGTGTTTCTTTCAAGCGCTTGTGAGACGTTGTATCATGTGTAATAATGTATTAAACCTTTTATGTAATGCATTAAGATAAATGAATTAATAATTTTTATCTGCTTTCTTCTGCATTTTACAACACCAAACATTCATCTTCCAAATATGTGATAGTTTGCTCTAAAATTGTTACAAAAATAATTTTAGGGTACACAAGTAGTGGTTACAACATAGAACCATCCATAGTTTTTGGAAATTCGACCACCTTAGATGAATAGCCATGCTCTCCATTTTGACCATTTTTTGAAAAGAAATGAGAAAAAGAGAAAAAATACTCAAAAAAATAAACCCTTTGCCATGGAGTCCTTTTAAGTGTACTAGTTTCTAGGAAAAATAGGAAAACAAATCTAAGTATATAAAAGAATTAAAATCTAAGTACATAAATGAAAACAAATACAAGAAAAGAAAATAGAAAAACAAAAAAAATATAGAAAAGCCCTTTAGTCGCGGTTGCAGAGGTCCCCCTGGGCTTGGCGCCAGAATTTTGGCGGCCCAGGTCGACCTCTAGTCGCGGTTGCTGGCTGCAACCGCGACTAAAGACCCTTTAGTCGCGGTTGCAGCCAGCAACCGCGACTAGAGGTCGATTCCGCGCCGTTTAGTGGGGGAGTTTGCGAATTTTTTTGCAAACTCCCCCCAAATCGACGAATTGAACCGCCTCCGGGCTCCCCTGACGCCGCCAACGACCCGCGCGCCGTGGTGCTGCTCCGCCGCCCCGTCGTGCTGCCCCTCCCCATCGTGCTGCCCCGCCTTCCGGCCGCTGCTGCGCCCCCGCCCTCCGTTGCGTCGCCGGCCGTCTCCCGCGCGACGACGACGCCGCCCAGGGCGCCCTGCCGCCGCCGCCGTGTCCCGTCCCCTGCCCTGGACGCCGGCCGCCCTGGGCCTGCCTCCCTCGGCCTCGAGCACCACCACCGGCGCCGCCGCCGTCCCGTCCCCTGCCCTGGGCGCCCTGCCGCCGCCGTCCCGTCCCGCCTCCGCCGCCGTGGTGCTGCTCGATCGCCATTTTGGAGGTTAGTTTTTCTTATCTTTTTTTTTTTGCATATTTAGGTTAATTATTATCTAGTGTTAGATCTAGATGCAATTTTATCAAATAGATGTGTTAGAAAAAATAGATGTGTTAGAATTTTTGATCAATTTTTTAGCAATGTGTTAGAACTAGGTTAATTGCAATGTGTTAGGAAAAATAGATGCAAAATAGACGCAATTTTGTGTTAGCAATTTTGTGTTAGCAATGACATACAGTGGGAGAGTTACTGTGTTAGCAATATATAGTTCATTTTAGTTAGATTAATATAGTTAGGTTGTAAATTATAGGTATTATGTAAATTTTGTTTAGTTAAGTTTTTTCCTTTTTTCATTATAGTTAGGTTATTAGAGCTATGTGAATTGTCATTATAGTTGATTTTCTATGTTTGAAGTTGTTTAGAAAATTTGAATATGTGAATATTACTATGTGTAAATATGTCAATATGTAAATTTGCTAAGTTGTAAATTTGCTAAGTTTGAAAATTTGCCGTCACGGCAACGGTTGCCGTGACGGGTACCGTAACGGTTGCTAAGTTTGAATACTAATTATGCAAATTTATTGAGTGTAGGAACATTCAGCTATGGATGACCCTTTAATTGTGCGAGACGAGGAAGGAGAAAACTTATTCATGCAGGATATTTTTGAGCATCGCGATGCAAATGCTGCCGGTGGAGAAGGCGCCGCCGACGATCGAAACGAAGATCCTGAAGTCAGGTGCAGCAGCCCCAAGATCCTGAAGTCGTGGATGCTCGATCTCAGCTTAGAAGCAGCGTGGGTTCCACGCAACTAGAACTCGATGCTCGCTACCCCGTGGATGATATCACGGAACCGACACCATGTGAGCTACATACGCCTGTGAGCAACATATCCATGAAGGTGGCGGTCGGCTATGCTTTACCGATTGTCGACACAGCAAGCTACCATAATGGTGTCATTCATCCTGGCTATGCTGTTGTCGGGGTGGATGAAATTGTGCCGGGATCAGAATCATTGGCTCTTGAGATTCCTGGAGGTAACGGTGAGGAGGCATTGTGCGATGTCAAGGGTGGTTTCGTCCAGTGGAACAAGAAATACATCAAGTTCTCAAAGCCACCGACTCAGCAAAGCCCACCCTGCCGGGGTATCGATGAGACACATCCATCTCCGGCACCGCGTGACAGGGACCCCACACCGGAAAATAATCTAGAGGACCATCTCAGTCAGCAAAGTCCATCTCCATCTCCATCTCCGGTACGGAACCCCCCACCGGAAGTGTCCGTACCGCTTAAACGGAGAAGGCGCGCGTCTTCCCCGGTCAAGAGGCGACCTGCTAAAAGGGCCACAACGCCTGATCTGAGGCAACCTTGGCAGAAGACTCTTGACCAAAATGAAGCAGCCATCGAGGAGCATAATAAATCATTGTTCGCACCGAAAGTGCCGCCGCCAACATTTACCGAGGGCTATACTGCAGCGGCTTGTCATAAAGTCATTGACAACTTATATGTCCCTCCAGAGAAGCCGCCATCTGACTATGTCCGTTCTATTCAGAAGTCATATGACGAGGTGACGGCGGCGGAGGCGCCGAAGAAAGGTGAACAAGACGCAGAGTCAGTCCCGCCGCCGGCGGCAAACGAAAAACAAGCAGCACCATCGGTCCCGCCGGCGAAGGAAGCTACAAAAGCAGCACCATCGGTCCCACCGCCTCCGAAGATAGGTAAACAAGTTCCCCAGCTCGGAGAACAACCCGTACGTTCTGTCCCCCCGCTAATTGTCCCGCCGCCGACGAACAAAGATAGTCGAGTTCCCCAGCGCGGAAAACAACCAGTACAATCTGACCCTAAAGAGCCGATGGTGTTTGACATAGAGGTAATCCGTCGTCTTGCCGCCGAAGTGCAAATGCCTATAGATGAATATGCTTCGAGATTGAATTTTGAGACTGCACCACCAGCTCCTCCAGTAAGAAACTTCGTTCCGGGGAAAGCTTTGGTGCAAATCAGGGGCCTTCCAACAAAAATGCGTACTCTGCATCAATGGTACATGAAAAATGCAAAGAAGACATCTGCTATCGTTCTGAAATGTAGGGAAGACGATGAGCACTTCTTAGAAGACTACAATCACACTGTTACGTTTAGCGAACTTTTTCAGCTATACAATCTGCGGGCACTCGACAAATCTATCATGAGTTCCTATTGCCTGTAAGTGATTTATTTAAGTCTTTACCTAGTCTCGTTCGTTGTTTGTAATTATTCTCACTTTAATCTTTTGTGTGCTATATTATGCAGATTGAAGATGCTCGAGCTCAAAAAGCTGAACCAGCATGACATTGGGTTCATTGACCCGGATAAATATAACGAAGAAACCATAATAAATCCCTTGTATAACAATAACACACCGGATGATTTGCTAAGGGTGTTCAAGCGATACCGCGACAAAAGAACTATATATTGGCCTTACCACTTCCGGTAAGTTTTAGTGTCTTCTACACATTCTAATTTGCTCACCCGATGTTAAGTTTAACTGATGAGTTATGCATGACTGTGCCCAGCTACCACTGGATTCTTCTTGTCATTAGACATCACGAAGGACTTATTCATTCACTTGACTCATTGAGGTATCATCCTGACACTTACAGGAGTTGTTTCGACTTACTAGCAAGGTACATTCATTTCTTACCGCCTCTGTCATTCATATCTTGATGTCAAGTCATTAACGAATAACTCATTTGTGAATGTTCTTTGTCGGGCAGAGTTTGGGAAAGGTTTCGAGCGGAAGATCCTGAAGGTGGGTGGTGCCAAAAGCTGGATTGGAAGTTAAACCAAGTAAGTACTGCTACCTCTTCGTCCTCACAACATTTCTCATGCATACTTCATTATTATTGACTGAAATCTATTCTTGTATAGTCTTGCATGGAGCAACCAAAGGGAACTGAGTACTTTGGATTCTTCGTTTGCGAGTATATATATGTATTAGTCACCGAGAAATGGAATATGAGAAAGGATGCAGAGTTGGCAAAAAAGCGCGAGAGGCTACCACTCGACCACCGCTTCAGAGCAATTGGAGAGGAATTGGCGGGATTTTACCTTTCAGAGGCCTTACAGGAGAAAGGAGAGTACTACGATGCTGAAAGCATGAAATCGTTAAAGTAACTTGTTGTTTTGCTTCAACTCTTGTACTACGATAACTCTTGGCGCATCAACGAACTCTTGTCTACGATCTTCAAGTATTACTTAATTTAATTGTATGTGTTATAAATATGTGCATCGACTTCATACGACACGGGAACGGTTACGACATCGAAAACCTTACGGTTACCGTAACGGTAACCGTCACGGTTACCGTAACGGTTACTGTCACCGTAACCGTCATCGCAACGGGAAGGGTTACCGTTACCACGGGACACGGGAACCTAGCTATAACCAAACCCCGGCATATATAAACCCTAAACCCTGCAATTAAATCGAAAAAGAAAAAAAAAAACCAAAACCCTTTGGTCCCAACACCCCACGTCCCCCTAAAGCCCACGTGGAGGGACCTCTAGTCGCGGTTCGGAATCTGCCGCGACTAAAGGATGGGGGCTTTAGTCCCGCCAGCCTAGTCGCGGTTGCCCAACCGCGACTAAAGGTCCTCTGGAACCGCGACTAGAGGTCATTTTTCTAGTAGTGCGTATATAGAGATAATCACAAAAAAATAAAACAATTGAGGATTTTTTTTGAAAAAATCACCAGGATTCACTTTTTTCTCAAATAACCACCGATCGAGAGTAAGATCGTTGCAAAAAGCACAGTTTGGTCGTTTTAGCAACGTTAACGGTCTTTCTGACCAATCGGGCCCACTGTCAGGTGATGTGGCACTGGATTCGTAATAAATATGAATTTCTATAATACTACCTCTATGATACCATACACTATGGAGATAATACCGTATACTGTTATCATATGCATGATACTAGTATATGTTACTTTTCACCAAGAGTGGACTTATCTGTGGCTTGTCATACTTTGCTAGCCCTATTATGATATCTATTTTTGTCAATTAACACTTGTACAAATTATTGATTGTCATTGTCGACATATTGTATATTGCGGGGTGATACTCTCTCTCTCTTTTTTTGAGCTAAGGAGTACACGACATGACCGTACATACGCACTTTGAAACACAACCCAGAATAAAAAAAAGAATCCATTAGCAGTCAGTTAATGGGCATCTAAGTTATTCTGTTTTAGTCATATTTCATCCAAGAATCCATTAGCAGTCCCACTAGTAGAAAAAGGCTTATACGTGAAATGTTATCTGTGGCGCACAAGCTTGTGTGTGCGCCACAGATAATCTCTCTCCTCCCTCGGACGGTCTGGGAAAATTTACCTGTCGCGCACCATCATTTATGTGGGCCACAGGCAGGAAAGATGGTGCGCCACAGGTAAGTTCCCCCAGACCACACAAATTTCCCGCAGGAGGAGAGAGATTATCTGTGGCGCACGGGTAAGCATGTGTGCCACAGGTAAAAAAGGAGGAGAGAGATTAACTGTGGCGCACGGGCTAGGTGTACGCCACAGGTAAAAATAGGAGAGAGATTACCTGTGGCGCACCGTAGTGTGGTGCACCATAGGTAGTTGGCGGCAGATATTTTGAAAACAGGAGAGAGATTATCTGTGGCGCACGGGTAGGTGTGCGTCACAGGTAAATATAGGAGAGAGAATACCCGTGACGCACAGTAAAATGCGTGCGCCACAGATATTTTTTCTTCTCGTATGTGCCCACCTACCACGCCAGCCTCTCTCTCCCTTATCCTCTCCTTTGTTTTATCTTCTCTACCTTATCCTACTCTCTCTTCTCTTTTTTTCTCCACCACACAAACACATACACCACGCACGCACGACCCCATCCCTCTCTCGATCCATCCCCAACCGTACGCACCCATCCCCAACCACGCACGCTCCTCTCCTCTCTTGATCCCATCCCCAATCCCAACCACCCATGGCGGCGCCGGTGCCGACCCGGCCACCACCACCGCCTCCTCCTCCCGGCCTCCAACCCCGTGCTACGCCTCCGCGCCCTTCCCGCCATGGCCTCCTTCGCCTCCCTCCTCGGCGCGATGCACCAGCCATGGTGGCGGCCCAAGAAGAAGCAGTGGCAGCACACGCAGGAGATGGACCTGGTACTGCCCGGCGACCACCTCCCCGACCCGCCTCCTCCATCCTCGCCTCCAGCCGTCTCCCTCGCCGGTGGCCGCCTCCGCCCGCGCCCTCCAGGCCTCGGCCGCCACCGCCTCCTCCATGCTCGCCTCCAGATCCGGGCCGCCCGCTACGACGTCGAGCGGCAGAAGGATGGTCATCGACGGCAACCGCGTCGCGCGAGGGCACGGCGATCGCGTCCCGCGAGGGCATGGCGACCGTGTCCCCGACCATGGCCATGGCGAACCAGGCCTTCCGATGACCGCGACATACGACACGGTGGCGGCACATCAGTAACAGAACGGGGCCGGCGCATCCCTGACCACGGCTGTGGTGCAGGGTGGCGGCGTATGACGACGTATACGGCTTTGTATACGTTGTATTTTGTATTTTTTAAACATGAAAATGTTAAATGTGGCGTACAAAATAGAATATCTGTGGTGCACGGTGATTTATCTGTGGCGCACGCACGGAGCACAGCGCGTATAGGGGGTGCCCACTAAACTTACCTGTGGCGCACGGGGTAGGCTATATGTGGCACACGGGCCTGTGCGCCACAGGTAAGTGGGGTTACCTATGGCGCACGAGCCGTGCGCCACAGATAGCCATTACCACTGGCGTGAGTTTAGTGGCGCACGCCCGTGCGCCACAGATAACCATATTTGGTGTGTCACAGGTAGGATTTTTCCTACTAGTGTCCGTTGGAATAGTAATTGTTCAACTTCTTCACCGAATGATTTCTAAAGTGGGTACTTTTGAATATCTTTTTTTTTAATTAAATTAGATACTGCAGCAGACAAACTTTTGAAACTGGCTTATATATAAAAATATGTTAATTAGATTAGTTGGGCTTGCGAGGCGTAGCAATCTGAGAGCTGGTTGGTACCCTACATATTAGCTTGCGATAACTAGCTAGTAATGGTGTATGGTGTTTTATATATAGGGCTTCGTGTGCACGTAGTACTAGCTGTTTTATTTGACTGCTGGTTACGTACGTGTGATGGTCGAACTATAGGGCTCACATGTATCGTACTCGCCCGTTACATTTTAGCTTCCCGATCCTCACGTTTTCGTAGGAGTAATTCTAGGTAAATTCTAGCTTCTTTCGTCCCCTTTTTATCACCTACCAACGTGGATGCTACGTACATGTTAGCACCCGTTTTTGGCAGATTGCCAGTTTTAGGTTCAAGAAAGACTTGGCGCTTAAAGAAGACAGCAAAGAAGGCTAAAATGACGATCTGGGAAGTTTCCAGGAAAAGACGGCCAGAAGAAGGCAGTCAATAATCCAGCAACTAGAACAAGGCGGAAGCTGGATTCGAGAAGTGCAAAGTTGCCAAAAAGGACCTAACAAGTTAAGTCAAAGGAAGACAATAAAGGCCGCAGAAAAGAAGCCAACTTGTCAAGATAAGGCGGAACCAACTTTGTCAAGACAAGTCGGAAAAGAAGCCAACTTTGTCGAAAGAAGCCGGCAGAGGAGAAATCAACTTTGTCAATACAAGCCGGCAAGAAAGAAGACAACTTTCCAAGATCAAGTCTGGAAAATGGAAGGCAACTTTCTAAAAGAAGTCAAACGGATGCTGAAGTTCGGGTCTAATACGAAGCCGATCAAGATATCTCGTCTCTAAGAAAGAAGGCAAGTTTGAAGCCAATACGAAAGGAAAAAAAGGCAACTTTCCAAGTAGCCAGCAAGTTGGAAGCCAATACGGAAGGCAAAAGGCAACTTTCCAAAGTTGCCAGCAAGTTTGAAGATAACGAAGCCGGCCAAGAAGTTGCCTAGTTTAGAGATGGATTTGACTTAGACTAAGATTTGTAACCTTGTAGAAGTCCAATACTTGTACGGGAAGTCCAGCCGCCTCATATATATGTGAGAGGTGATGGCCGATTGAAATTAAGCAAACAATCGACAACCTACTTTTATCTCCTCAAACCCTTGTTCATGCTTCTGTTGTCCGGCAATTTCGCCTAGATTTCATCGGAGATCGAAAACCGAGCTAAGAGCGGCCAAGTCCGGCTTAGTTCACCCAATCGTCGCCGGCTTCCTCAGACGGGGCTTCCCGAGGGGCTGGGGCGTCTGGTGTCAAAAGGGCCGGCTTACTGTCTTGCGTATCGCGCTGGAAGCCGGCCTCCCACGGG
Source organism: Poa pratensis (assembly GCA_947311845.1). NCBI lineage: Eukaryota > Viridiplantae > Streptophyta > Magnoliopsida > Poales > Poaceae > Poa > Poa pratensis. Next base: position 85,263,317 of record CAMZMU010000038.1, on the reverse strand, counting down.
GCGAGTTGCGGAGTGTCTCCCCCGGCACCGCGCACTAGTACAGAAAAGCTTTTCTGTGGCGCACCATTTTTCTATTCTGTGGCGCATGGGTGGTGCGCCACAGAATAGTCGCCACTAAATAAGCTATTCTGTGGCGCACCACCTAGTGAATCTGGGTTCCCAAAAAATTTCAAAAAAATTCAAAAAAATTTAAAAAAATCAGAAAATGAAATAATTTGGAAATTCCTATATATTTGAATTTTCTGAACATTTTTAACACTCTTAGTGAATCTCAAATGTTGACTTCCCGCTAGGTCACCCATCCTAGGAGTGCTCCCACCCAAGCACGCTTAACTTCTAAGTTCTATTCACTTCACCTACCATCCTGCTACTCAAGTTCTTATTGATAATAGTATCATATCAACCCTTTTAACCCTTGTGTATGTCTATATGTGTGTGTAGTTTATGTGTGTTATGTGTATATATATGTTTCAAAAAATTCAAAAAATTCAAAAGTTTGTACAGAAAGTTCAAATAATCCAAAAAAAATAAAAAATTTCAAAAAGTCAAAAAAATTCAAAAAATTCAAAAAATTCAAAAAATCCCAAAAAATTCAAAAAACTTCAAAAAATCCAAAAACTCAACAAATCCAAAAAAAATTGAATTTTTTTATTTTTTTTATTTTTCCATTTTGAAATAACTTTTTTCCCTTTGGAATTTGGAGGATCTGAGAAAACCCCACCGGGTAAACCCTGGTCGTGATACTGCTGATCCAACAGCTCACAATCCCTCAAAAGAAACACACCCCTAATCCAACGGCTCACAAGCGCTCGAAAGAAACACACGATCCGTGTGCTTCTTTAGTCCCGGTTGGTAACACCAACCGGGACTAAAGACGGGCTTTGCGGTCACGACACGTGTCCTCCCCCAGCGCTTCCCTGGGCACGTGTCCTCCCCAGCGCTGCCCTGGAGGTCTTTATATATTGTCGCCGACGAGGTAAACCCTAATCCACCATTCCTAGCCACGAACGCATCGTCTCCACGAGATGGATCCGCCACGCCCGCCGCAGCGCCTTCTGGACGAGGTCGAGCGTGCTCGGCAGAGCGCGCTTGGGCGCAACCGAGGGAGTCTATCCCGCCGTATGCCCACGAGCCCGGCGTGGAGAGGAATGCCCAGCTACCGGCCTCCTGCTCCACCAGGTGCCGCCGCACCTCCACCTGGCGGCGCTGCACCTCCACCAGGCGCCGCCGCTCCTCCCGCGGAGGAGGAGGAGGACGACGACTTCGACTGGAGCGACGACGGGGAAGAAGGTTGTGGGTTGCAGATACAGGAGGCCATGGAAGCCTCCTTCCAGTCTATCCGCGACTACCCTGTCCAGCGAGCCAAGACTTCCTACCAGCTCAAGGCGAAGGAGGCTTCCGATCTGGATTGGGCGCTGAAAGACTCATCCTCCATGGATCTTGCCCTCCGCCGCAAACGTGCGCGCGAGAACCGGGCGGCCGCCCACGGGGCTGGCTCCTCCCGCCGTTCCCCCTAATCCTACGGCCTTCGAGCCAGCAAGTCCGTTTATGTAGAATAATGTTGGTGATGTTGGATCAGGGTGTGTTTCTTTCAAGCGCTTGTGAGACGTTGTATCATGTGTAATAATGTATTAAACCTTTTATGTAATGCATTAAGATAAATGAATTAATAATTTTTATCTGCTTTCTTCTGCATTTTACAACACCAAACATTCATCTTACAAATATGTGATAGTTTGCTCTAAAATTGTTACAAAAATAATTTTAGGGTACACAAGTAGTGGTTACAACATAGAACCATCCATAGTTTTTGGAAATTCGACCACCTTAGATGAATAGCCATGCTCTCCATTTTGACCATTTTTGAAAAGAAATGACAAAAAGAGAAAAAATACTCAAAAAAATAAACCCTTTGCCATGGAGTCCTTTTAAGTGTACTAGTTTCTAGGAAAAATAGGAAAACAAATCTAAGTATATAAAAGAATTAAAATCTAAGTACATAAATGAAAACAAATACAAGAAAAGAAAATAGAAAAACAAAAAAATATAGAAAAGCCCTTTAGTCGCGGTTGCAGAGGTCCCCCTGGGCTTGGCGCCAGAATTTTGGCGGCCCAGGTCGACCTCTAGTCGCGGTTGCTGGCTGCAACCGCGACTAAAGACCCTTTAGTCGCGGTTGCAGCCAGCAACCGCGACTAGAGGTCGATTCCGCGCCGTTTAGTGGGGGAGTTTGCGAATTTTTTTGCAAACTCCCCCCAAATCGACGAATTGAACCGCCTCCGGGCTCCCCTGACGCCGCCGACGACCCGCGCGCCGTGGTGCTGCTCCGCCGCCCCGTCGTGCTGCCCCTCCCCATCGTGCTGCCCCGCCTTCCGGCCGCTGCTGCGCCCCCGCCCTCCGTTGCGTCGCCGGCCGTCTCCCGCGCGACGACGACGCCGCCCAGGGCGCCCTGCCGCCGCCGCCGTGTCCCGTCCCCTGCCCTGGACGCCGGCCGCCCTGGGCCTGCCTCCCTCGGCCTCGAGCACCACCACCGGCGCCGCCGCCGTCCCGTCCCCTGCCCTGGGCGCCCTGCCGCCGCCGTCCCGTCCCGCCTCCGCCGCCGTGGTGCTGCTCGATCGCCATTTTGGAGGTTAGTTTTTCTTATCTTTTTTTTTTGCATATTTAGGTTAATTATTATCTAGTGTTAGATCTAGATGCAATTTTATCAAATAGATGTGTTAGAAAAAATAGATGTGTTAGAATTTTTGATCAATTTTTTAGCAATGTGTTAGAACTAGGTTAATTGCAATGTGTTAGGAAAAATAGATGCAAAATAGATGCAATTTTGTGTTAGCAATTTTGTGTTAGCAATGACATACAGTGGGAGAGTTACTGTGTTAGCAATATATAGTTCATTTTAGTTAGATTAATATAGTTAGGTTGCAAATTATAGGTATTATGTAAATTTTGTTTAGTTAAGTTTTTTCCTTTTTTCATTATAGTTAGGTTATTAGAGCTATGTGAATTGTCATTATAGTTGATTTTCTATGTTTGAAGTTGTTTAGAAAATTTGAATATGTGAATATTACTATGTGTAAATATGTCAATATGTAAATTTGCTAAGTTGTAAATTTGCTAAGTTTGAAAATTTGCCGTCACGGCAACGGTTGCCGTGACGGGTACCGTAACGGTTGCTAAGTTTGAATACTAATTATGCAAATTTATTGAGTGTAGGAACATTCAGCTATGGATGACCCTTTAATTGTGCGAGACGAGGAAGGAGAAAACTTATTCATGCAGGATATTTTTGAGCATCGCGATGCAAATGCTGCCGGTGGAGAAGGCGCCGCCGACGATCGAAACGAAGATCCTGAAGTCAGGTGCAGCAGCCCCAAGATCCTGAAGTCGTGGATGCTCGATCTCAGCTTAGAAGCAGCGTGGGTTCCACGCAACTAGAACTCGATGCTCGCTACCCCGTGGATGATATCACGGAACCGACACCATGTGAGCTACATACGCCTGTGAGCAACATATCCATGAAGGTGGCGGTCGGCTATGCTTTACCGATTGTCGACACAGCAAGCTACCATAATGGTGTCATTCATCCTGGCTATGCTGTTGTCGGGGTGGATGAAATTGTGCCGGGATCGGAATCATTGGCTCTTGAGATTCCTGGAGGTAACGGTGAGGAGGCATTGTGCGATGTCAAGGGTGGTTTCGTCCAGTGGAACAAGAAATACATCAAGTTCTCAAAGCCACCGACTCAGCAAAGCCCACCCTGCCGGGGTATCGATGAGACACATCCATCTCCGGCACCGCGTGACAGGGACCCCACACCGGAAAATAATCTAGAGGACCATCTCAGTCAGCAAAGTCCATCTCCATCTCCATCTCCGGTACGGAACCCCCCACCGGAAGTGTCCGTACCGCTTAAACGGAGAAGGCGCACGTCTTCCCCGGTCAAGAGGCGACCTGCTAAAAGGGCCACAACGCCTGATCTGAGGCAACCTTGGCAGAAGACTCTTGACCAAAATGAAGCAGCCATCGTGGAGCATAATAAATCATTGTTCGCACCGAAAGTGCCGCCGCCAACATTTACCGAGGGCTATACTGCAGCGGCTTGTCATAAAGTCATTGACAACTTATATGTCCCTCCAGAGAAGCCGCCATCTGACTATGTCCGTTCTATTCAGAAGTCATATGACGAGGTGACGGCGGCGGAGGCGCCGAAGAAAGGTGAACAAGACGCAGAGTCAGTCCCGCCGCCGGCGGCAAACGAAAAACAAGCAGCACCATCGGTCCCGCCGGCGAAGGAAGCTACAAAAGCAGCACCATCGGTCCCACCGCCGCCGAAGATAGGTAAACAAGTTCCCCAGCTCGGAGAACAACCCGTACGTTCTGTCCCCCCGCTAATTGTCCCGCCGCCGATGAACAAAGATAGTCGAGTTCCCCAGCGCGGAAAACAACCAGTACAATCTGACCCTAAAGAGCCGATGGTGTTTGACATAGAGGTAATCCGTCGTCTTGCCGCCGAAGTGCAAATGCCTATAGATGAATATGCTTCGAGATTGAATTTTGAGACTGCACCACCAGCTCCTCCAGTAAGAAACTTCGTTCCGGGGAAAGCTTTGGTGCAAATCAGGGGCCTTCCAACAAAAATGCGTACTCTGCATCAATGGTACATGAAAAATGCAAAGAAGACATCTGCTATCGTTCTGAAATGTAGGGAAGACGATGAGCACTTCTTAGAAGACTACAATCACACTGTTACGTTTAGCGAACATTTTCAGCTATACAATCTGCGGGCACTCGACAAATCTATCATGAGTTCCTATTGCCTGTAAGTGATTTATTTAAGTCTTTACCTAGTCTCGTTCGTTGTTTGTAATTATTCTCACTTTAATCTTTTGTGTGCTATATTATGCAGATTGAAGATGCTCGAGCTCAAAAAGCTGAACCAGCATGACATTGGGTTCATTGACCCGGATAAATATAACGAAGAAACCATAATAAATCCCTTGTATAACAATAACACACCGGATGATTTGCTAAGGGTGTTCAAGCGATACCGCGACAAAAGAACTATATATTGGCCTTACCACTTCCGGTAAGTTTTAGTGTCTTCTACACATTCTAATTTGCTCACCCGATGTTAAGTTTAACTGATGAGTTATGCATGACTGTGCCCAGCTACCACTGGATTCTTCTTGTCATTAGACATCACGAAGGACTTATTCATTCACTTGACTCATTGAGGTATCATCCTGACACTTACAGGAGTTGTTTCGACTTACTAGCAAGGTACATTCATTTCTTACCGCCTCTGTCATTCATATCTTGATGTCAAGTCATTAACGAATAACTCATTTGTGAATGTTCTTTGTCGGGCAGAGTTTGGGAAAGGTTTCGAGCGGAAGATCCTGAAGGTGGGTGGCGCCAAAAGCTGGATTGGAAGTTAAACCAAGTAAGTACTGCTACCTCTTCGTCCACACAACATTTCTCATGCATACTTCATTATTATTGACTGAAATCTATTCTTGTATAGTCTTGCATGGAGCAACCAAAGGGAACTGAGTACTGTGGATTCTTCGTTTGCGAGTATATATATGTATTAGTCACCGAGAAATGGAATATGAGAAAGGATGCAGAGTTGGCAAAAAAGCGCGAGAGGCTACCACTCGACCACCGCTTCAGAGCAATTGGAGAGGAATTGGCGGGATTTTACCTTTCAGAGGCCTTACAGGAGAAAGGAGAGTACTACGATGCTGAAAGCATGAAATCGTTAAAGTAACTTGTTGTTTTGCTTCAACTCTTGTACTACGATAACTCTTGGCGCATCAACGAACTCTTGTCTACGATCTTCAAGTATTACTTAATTTAATTGTATGTGTTATAAATATGTGCATCGACTTCATACGACACGGGAACGGTTACGACATCGAAAACCTTACGGTTACCGTAACGGTAACCGTCACGGTTACCGTAACGGTTACCGTCACCGTAACCGTCATCGCAACGGGAAGGGTTACCGTTACCACGGGACACGGGAACCTAGCTATAACCAAACCCCGGCATATATAAACCCTAAACCCTGCAATTAAATCGAAAAAGAAAAAAAAAACCAAAACCCTTTGGTCCCGGTTGGTGCTACCAACCGGGACCAAAGGTCCCAACACCCCACGTCCCCCTAAAGCCCACGTGGAGGGACCTCTAGTCGCGGTTTGGAATCCGCCGCGACTAAAGGATGGGGGCTTTAGTCCCGCCAGCCTAGTCGCGGTTGCCCAACCGCGACTAAAGGTCCTCTGGAACCGCGACTAGAGGTCATTTTTCTAGTAGTGCGTATATAGAGATAATCACAAAAAAATAAAACAATTGAGGATTTTTTTTGAAAAAATCACCAGGATTCACTTTTTTCTCAAATAACCACCGATCGAGAGTAAGATCGTTGCAAAAAGCACAGTTTGGTCGTTTTAGCAACGTTAACGGTCTTTCTGACCAATCGGGCCCACTGTCAGGTGATGTGGCACTGGATTCGTAATAAATATGAATTTCTATAATACTACCTCTATGATACCATACACTATGGAGATAATACCGTATACTGTTATCATATGCATGATACTAGTATATGTTACTTTTCACCAAGAGTGGACTTATCTGTGGCTTGTCATACTTTGCTAGCCCTATTATGATATCTATTTTTGTCAATTAACACTTGTACAAATTATTGATTGTCATTGTCGACATATTGTATATTGCGGGGTGATACTCTCTCTCTCTCTTTTTTGAGCTAAGGAGTACACGACATGACCGTACATACGCACTTTGAAACACAACCCAGAATAAAAAAAAGAATCCATTAGCAGTCAGTTAATGGGCATCTAAGTTATTCTGTTTTAGTCATATTTCATCCAAGAATCCATTAGCAGTCCCACTAGTAGAAAAAGGCTTATACGTGAAATGTTATCTGTGGCGCACAAGCTTGTGTGTGCGCCACAGATAATCTCTCTCCTCCCTCGGACGGTCTGGGAAAATTTACCTGTCGCGCACCATCATTTATGTGGGCCACAGGCAGGAAAGATGGTGCGCCACAGGTAAGTTCCCCCAGACCACACAAATTTCCCGCAGGAGGAGAGAGATTATCTGTGGCGCACGGGTAAGCATGTGTGCCACAGGTAAAAAAGGAGGAGAGAGATTAACTGTGGCGCACGGGCTAGGTGTACGCCACAGGTAAAAATAGGAGAGAGATTACCTGTGGCGCACCGTAGTGTGGTGCACCATAGGTAGTTGGCGGCAGATATTTTGAAAACAGGAGAGAGATTACCTGTGGCGCACGGGTAGGTGTGCGTCACAGGTAAATCTAGGAGAGAGAATACCCGTGACGCACAGTAAAATGCGTGCGCCACAGATATTTTTTCTTCTCGTATGTGCCCACCTACCACGCCAGCCTCTCTCTCCCTTATCCTCTCCTTTGTTTTATCTTCTCTACCTTATCCTACTCTCTCTTCTCTTTTTTTCTCCACCACACAAACACATACACCACGCACGCACGACCCCATCCCTCTCTCGATCCATCCCCAACCGTACGCACCCATCCCCAACCACGCACGCTCCTCTCCTCTCTTGATCCCATCCCCAATCCCAACCACCCATGGCGGCGCCGGTGCCGACACCGGCCACCACCACCGCCTCCTCCTCCCGGCCTCCAACCCCGTGCTACGCCTCCGCGCCCTTCCCGCCATGGCCTCCTTCGCCTCCCTCCTCGGCGCGATGCACCAGCCATGGTGGCGGCCCAAGAAGAAGCAGCGGCAGCACACGCAGGAGATGGACCTGGTACTGCCCGGCGACCACCTCCCCGACCCGCCTCCTCCATCCTCGCCTCCAGCCTTCTCCCTCGCCGTTGGCCGCCTCCGCCCGCGCCCTCCAGGCCTCGGCCGCCACCGCCTCCTCCATGCTCGCCTCCAGATCCGGGCCGCCCGCTACGACGTCGAGCGGCAGAAGGATGGTCATCGACGGCAACCGCGTCGCGCGAGGGCACGGCGATCGCGTCCCGCGAGGGCATGGCGACCGTGTCCCCGACCATGGCCATGGCGAACCAGGCCTTCCGATGACCGCGACATACGACACGGTGGCGGCACATCAGTAACAGAACGGGGCCGGCGCATCCCTGACCACGGCTGTGGTGCCGGGTGGCGGCGTATGACGACGTATACGGCTTTGTATACGTTGTATTTTGTATTTTTTTAAACCTGAAAATGTTAAATGTGGCGTACAAAATAGAATATCTGTGGTGCACGGTGATTTATCTGTGGCGCACGCACGGAGCACAGCGCGTATAGGGGGTGCCCACTAAACTTACCTGTGGCGCACGGGGTAGGCTATATGTGGCACACGGGCCTGTGCGCCACAGGTAAGTGGGGTTACCTATGGCGCACGAGCCGTGCGCCACAGATAGCCATTACCACTGGCGTGAGTTTAGTGGCGCACGCCCGTGCGCCACAGATAACCATATTTGGTGTGTCACAGGTAGGATTTTTCCTACTAGTGTCCGTTGGAATAGTAATTGTTCAACTTCTTCACCGAATGATTTCTAAAGTGGGTACTTTTGAATATCTTTTTTTTAATTAAATTAGATACTGCAGCAGACAAACTTTTGAAACTGGCTTATATATAAAAATATGTTAATTAGATTAGTTGGGCTTGCGAGGCGTAGCAATCTGAGAGCTGGTTGGTACCCTACATATTAGCTTGCGATAACTAGCTAGTAATGGTGTATGGTGTTTTATATATAGGGCTTCGTGTGCACGTAGTACTAGCTGTTTTATTTGACTGCTGGTTACGTACGTGTGATGGTCGAACTATAGGGCTCACATGTATCGTACTCGCCCGTTACATTTTAGCTTCCCGATCCTCACGTTTTCGTAGGAGTAATTCTAGGTAAATTCTAGCTTCTTTCGTCCCCTTTTTATCACCTACCAACGTGGATGCTACGTACATGTTAGCACCCGTTTTTGGCAGATTGCCAGTTTTAGGTTCAAGAAAGACTTGGCGCTTAAAGAAGACAGCAAAGAAGGCTAAAATGACGATCTGGGAAGTTTCCAGGAAAAGACGGCCAGAAGAAGGCAGTCAATAATCCAGCAACTAGAACAAGGCGGAAGCTGGATTCGAGAAGTGCAAAGTTGCCAAAAAGGACCTAACAAGTTAAGTCAAAGGAAGACAATAAAGGCCGCAGAAAAGAAGCCAACTTGTCAAGATAAGGCGGAACCAACTTTGTCAAGACAAGTCGGAAAAGAAGCCAACTTTGTCGAAAGAAGCCGGCAGAGGAGAAATCAACTTTGTCAATACAAGCCGGCAAGAAAGAAGACAACTTTCCAAGATCAAGTCTGGAAAATGGAAGGCAACTTTCTAAAAGAAGTCAAACGGATGCTGAAGTTCGGGTCTAATACGAAGCCGATCAAGATATCTCGTCTCTAAGAAAGAAGGCAAGTTTGAAGCCAATACGAAAGGAAAAAAAGGCAACTTTCCAAGTAGCCAGCAAGTTGGAAGCCAATACGGAAGGCAAAAGGCAACTTTCCAAAGTTGCCAGCAAGTTTGAAGACAACGAAGCCGGCCAAGAAGTTGCCTAGTTTAGAGATGGATTTGACTTAGACTAAGATTTGTAACCTTGTAGAAGTCCAATACTTGTACGGGAAGTCCAGCCGCCTCATATATATGTGAGAGGTGATGGCCGATTGAAATTAAGCAAACAATCGACAACCTACTTTTATCTCCTCAAAGCCTTGTTCATGCTTCTGTTGTCCGGCAATTTCGCATAGATTTCATCGGAGATCGAAAACCGAGCTAAGAGCGGCCAAGTCCGGCTTAGTTCACCCAATCGTCGCCGGCTTCCTCAGACGGGGCTTCCCGAGGGGCTGGGGCGTCTGGTGTCAAAAGGGCCGGCTTACTGTCTTGCGTATCGCGCTGGAAGCCGGCCTCCCACGGGGCAAGTTGCGGAGTGTCTCCCCCGGCACCGCGCACTAGTACAGAAAAGCTTTTCTGTGGCGCACCATTTTTCTATTCTGTGGCGCATGGGTGGTGCGCCACAGAATAGTCGCCACTAAATAAGCTATTCTGTGGCGCACCACCTAGTGAATCTGGGTTCCCAAAAAATTTCAAAAAAAATCAAAAAAATTGAAAAAAATCAGAAAATGAAATAATTTGGAAATTCCTATATATTTGAATTTTCTGAACCACCCAAGCACGCTTAACTTCTAAGTTCTATTCACTTCACCTACCATCCTGCTGCTCAAGTTCTTATTGATAATAGTATCATATCAACCCTTTTAACCCTTGTGTATGTCTATATATGTGTGTGTAGTTTATGTGTGTTATGTGTATATATATGTTTCAAAAAACTCAAAAAATTCAAAAGTTTGTACAGAAAGTTCAAATAATCCAAAAAAAATAAAATTTTTCAAAAAAGTCAAAAAAATTCAAAAAATTCAAAAAATCCCAAAAAATTCAAAAAACTTCAAAAAATCCAAAAACTCAACAAATCCAAAAAAAATTGAATTTTTTATTTTTTTTATTTTTTTTATTTTTTCATTTTGAAATAGCTTTTTTTCCCTTTGGAATTTGGAGGATCTGAGAAAACCCCACCGGGTAAACCCAGGTGGGATCGGGTTCCTTTTTTTCTCTAGTTTTTTTTGACATATTAAACGCATTTTTTCGACGTCGTATGCAAAAGTTATGGCCGTTTTACGTTTTTTTTTCTGGATTTTGCAAAAAAGGTCAAAATTCATATTTCAAGATTTCTATACGAACTAGACAGTAACACCTAACCACATCTCGAAGGATTTTATTTTTTGAATTTTTTGACATTTTCTTTGAGTGTTTTGAAAACTGAAAAGGCGATCCACAGAATTTCTGATTTCTGTGGCGCATGGCCTCGTGCGCCACAGAATTTGCATTTCTGTGGCGCACGTGGCCCATGCGCCACAGAAAACCATAATTCTGTGGCGCATCAGCTTCCATGCGCCACAGAATAGCACTATTCTGTGGCGCACCAGCCACATGCGCCACAGAATAGCACTATTCTGTGGCGCACCAGCTTAGGTGCGCCACAGAATAGCAAATTCTGTGGCGCACCAGTTCCGGTGCGCCACAGAATAGCCTTTTTGGGTGCGCCACAGAAGCTTATTCTGTGGCGCACGGCCACATGGTGCGCCACAGAATAAGGATCCATAGAATTGGGTTTTCCTACTAGTGGCGGGTACACAAGGACTTGTTCGTGTGACGCGTTTCGAGCGCAACACACTTTTTGGCGACTACGCTGGGGATAATTCGATCTAAAAATTGGACAGCAATAACCAATTCAAAGACCGACGCTGCCAGCATCAGCACTGACAACATCATCACGCCAACTCTCGAGAAGTTGTCGGAAGAACAACGCCAAGATCTGGAGGCGTGGAAGAAGAAGAGAGATGAGGAGTTCGAGGCGTTACGAGCCAAGCGGGAACAAGAAGATCAAGACCTGTACTTATCCAGCTTCAAGGTAGATCGGCAAGGTGTAATCTCGCCGATCAAGGAGCTGGAATTTGTACCGCTGGACGCCAACATTGACAAACCCGCTATAAGTAGTAGCCTTTTTTCCTCTGAACAGATAGCCGAAATTCAATTTCATGTTTCGCAAGGCACTGCCAATGTTTATGATCTTATGCTAGAACATGGAAAGGCTAAGAAAAACACGCCCCATGATCAACCATCGGACAAACAGCCGATCGGTCAAAGCAGGCAAAATCAACTTGTGCCTACACTACCATGTCCAACTCCTATCCAGAGTCTGCCTAATCCAGCAAGCCAGCCAGGTCAAACAAGGCGGATTTTGGGTCATGAGTCAGTGCCGAATCAAAATTTGGCTACTTGGGTGCAAGCTGGCCCTGCCGCCAATTCTTCTCTTGTGACGGCTCAATCGGCCGTTATGGACGATTCGTTAGCCGAATTCAGGAGGAGGTTGGACCAAATAGCTTTTGACAAACTCGGGGTGATGCCAAAACATAGCACTTACACTAAGCCTTACCCCGATTATTTTGATCTGCAACCTTATCCACCTGGTTATAGAGTCCCTGAATTTGCCAAATTTAATGGGGTGGATAGTAAGACAACATGGGAACATATTAGTCAGTATTTGGCTCAATTAGGCGAAGCTAATCATGATCACATTAAATTCGCTTGTTCTCATTATCTTTAACCCGCATTGCATTTTCATGGTTTTCGACTTTAGCTCCTAACTCTATACATACTTGGTTTCATTTAGAGCAAAAGTTTCATGAACACTTCTTTGTCAGAGAAGTAGAACTTAAGTTGTCCCACCTTACATCGGTTAAGCAGAAACATGACGAATCGGTATCCGATTATGTCAAGAGATTTAGAAACACCAGAAACCGATGCTATAGTTTGGTGATAACTGAAAGAGACATGGCTGAGTTGGTTTTGAATGGGTTAAGGTCCTACCTGAAAGAGAGGTTAGAAGGACATGAATTCTTGTCTGTTGGCCAAGTCCAAGAGAGAGCTCTGGCTCAAGAAAGCCGGGTCAATGAGTCAAAAGACTCGCATCGGATGAGCAGGAGCCGGCTTAATATTGTCAAAAATGATGCCGACTCCAGTGATGAAGCCGATGTATATGCTGCCGAGTTTGTTTGGCCCAGTAAGGCCAAACCTTATATGTGTGATGATCTGAAGCCGATTCATAAGAATCGGGATGATGAGATAAAATGCAGCTTTGACGTAGGCAAGTGTGATAGAATATTTGATGCCTTGTTGAAGGATAAAGTGATCAGGATCAGTCATGTCATACCATCGCCTGGTGAATTAAGGCGGCGGGCTTATTGCAAGTATCACAATTCTTTCTCTCATGCTATTAATGATTGCATTGTTTTTCGTCGACAGATCCAATCGGCGCTCAATGATGGACAATTGAGTTTTGCTGGCATGGCGATTGACACACAGCCGTTTCCAGTAAACGTGCTAGACCTGGAGGGAAAGAAGGTTCTACTTCGGCCAGAGGCGGCCGGAGCCGCTAATAAATCTAATGTTGTTGTTGGTGAACCCAGGAAAGTAGCCAGCAGCAGGGCGGCAGGAAGACAAGTTACTGTGAGCCGGCAACCTGATGGGGGTGAAGTCATCAAGATTACCGTCAATAACCCTGAACTTGGGGGGCAAGAACCACAGTCAGACAAGTCGCCGCCTAGATTTATCAAGCCCAAGAACCCGGAAGTTGGCAGATGGAAGACCAACCAGGTTGAATATAGACCGAGGAAGATGAAGCCAATTTTTGACATGCTGCTGAACAAGTACGTGCGTCAAGCCGGGTAAAGGTCACGCCAGTGGCAGTATGGGAAACGGCCAAGATCGCCATCTGTCGAGGAAAGTAGTCGGCATAAGCCGGCTGACGAGTTTAAACGCAGGGCAACCCAACAATCCGTGCGGAGCCGGCTTGTGTATCCCGGGGACTCGTCATATTGGCGGATCAAGGCGCAAGGTGCTAAAAAGGCGGAGCCAGAAGGCGGATTAGTCTCAGACAACTTATTGGTTGTTGGAACTCATGTGCTAAAGTTGAAGGACCCGGTTACAGAGCCGGCAAACAGTGAGCCGATACTTGCTATCGCGCCAAAGGCAACAGCCAATGATCATGAAGCCAGCTCCAGTCAAGCCGCAGCCAATCCCGAGATCCAAAATACACTCAGCCAAAGTGGTGCCCGCCAGGTATAACAAAAACACAAAAGCGGAAACTGCAAAGGGCAAGAACCGGGAGAAGGCAGAAGAAGGAGCTGAGCGATCCAGGGACATCAAATTCAATGCTGAGCGACCAATGTTGCCAGCTCAAAAGTGGATTCCTAGGCCAGTTCTTATGGCGGCTTCCGCGCCAGCTATCCCAAGTCCTGCCGAAATAAAGGTGGCAGCTACGCCGGCTATCACCTATTCTTCGTGGGCTGACGAAGTAGAAGCAGCAGATTTGGCAATGGCAAGTCCGGCAAAGGAGCCGGCAAATCGAGACCCGGCCACAAAGAAGCCGGCAAGTAAAGACCTCGCAATGCAAGAAAAGGCAGAAGAAGAACCAGCAATGTCGGATCGGCAATGGATGAGTCAGGCAATTTGATAGATGATGAAGATCTGCTGGATTATGAAGAATCGCCGGCTCGTACGGGCATGGATATCAACATGGTGTATTACTTGCCGGCCGAGTTCCGTGTGTTGAAGAAGAAGGCGAGGTCGCGCAAATCAACTTTGGACCAAAAATGTTGTCTTCGAAAAACCTGACAAGCCGGTGAAACACCTCAAGCCTCTGTACGTCAGAGGGCACATTGATGGTAAGCCGGTCACCAGGATGATGGTTGATGGCGGCGCTGTGGTAAACCTGATGCCATATTCTGTCTTCAAGAAGCTACAACTAGATGATGGCGACTGATGAAGACGAACATGGTGCTAAATGGGTTCGAAGGAGGAGAAGGAGTAGAAGCCAAAGGCGTTATCAGCTTGGAGCTCACAGTAGGAAGCAAGACTTTGGCTACCGCCTTCTTTGTTGCTGAGGTGCAGGGAAATACAATGTGCTGCTGGACGGATTGGCTTCATGCTAACCAGTGTGTTCCGTCTACTATGCACCAGCAACTCGTGCAATGGGTTGACGACGAAATCGAAGTCATCCATGCTGACGAATCGGCTGCATTGCATTAGCCGAGTCGATTGTTGACTGGCAACATTCTAATGTCACATGCCTTTCTGGGCGTGATCTATCCGGGTTCGACTTCCTGAGTGCTACCAGGGACGGATTCGTGCCAGTGTCTCTAAAGCCGATTGGTGGTAATCGGCTGCTTCTCAAGTAGATGGATCAAAACGACGAGTGGCTGCAGAAGCGTCTGGACAAGTATCGGGCCGAAAGGAACGATATGTACGAAGCAATTGAAGAACCAGACAATATGGACAAGTTGGGACAAGGCTTTACATCGGCTGACTTGCTGAAGAAGTTGACATTGGGGATGGCACTGTCCCTAGGCCGACATTTGTCAAGCAAAAGTTGGCGGCCGATTATAAGTCTAATTAATCGCGCTAGTCAAGGAGTACGTGGATTGCTTTGCATGGGAATACCACGAGATGCCTGGGTTAAGCCGAGAGTTGGTCGAACATCGGTTGCCTATCAAAGCCGGCTTCAGACCATACAAGCAGCCGGCTCGCAAGTTTAATCCACTAATCTATGATCGGATAAAGGCGGAAATAGACCGGCTTTTGAAAGCCAACTTTATTCGGCCTGTAAGTATGCCGAATGGTTATCCAACATTGTGCCGGTCGAAAGAAAGGATCCGACAAGATCAGGGTGTGTATTGATTTCAGGATTTGAATCGAGCCACAAAGGATGAGTACCCAATAGCCGACATGCTTATCAACGAAGCCTCAGGTCACAAAGTTATCAGCTTCTTGGATGGCAACGCAGGTTACAACCAAATATTTATGGCCGAAGAAGATTCGGCTAAGACGGCGTTTCGCTGCCCAGGCTTTGTTGGCTTGTTCGAATGGACCGTGATGACTTTTGGATTGAAGAATGCCGGAGCCACCTATCAAAGAGCGATGAACCTGATATTCCATGATCTTCTGGGAGTCGTACTGGAGGTATATATTGACGACGTGGTGGTTAAGTCGGACGGCGAGTCAAATCACTTGGCCGACTTGCGGCTGGCGTTTGAAAGAATGAGGAAGTACGGGCTCAAGATGAATCCTTTGAAGTGTGCCTTTGGCGTGTCGGCTGGGAGGTTCCTTGGTTTTATCATACATGAACATGGCATAGAAGTTGATCCGGCAAAGATTGAAGCCATCCAGAAGATACAGGCGCCGGGTTGCAAAAATGACATGCAGAAGTTTCTGGGCAAGGTAAACTATTTGAGAAGATTCATTGCTAACTTGTCTGGAAAAGTTGATGCATTTACACAGATCCTTCGGCTCAAGAACGATGATGAATTCACCTGGGGGGCAAAGCAGCAAGAGGCGTTTGACAAGATAAAAACTTGCCTGTCTACTCCTCCAGTTCTCAGGAAGCCGGCTCATGGTCAACCTTTCCGGCTTTATATTGCTGCTGAGGACAAAGTGATCGGAGCTGCCTTAACTCAGGAAGCCGAAGGACAAGAGTACGTCATCACATATCTGAGTAGACGTTTGCTGGATGCCGAGTCAAGGTACAGCTTTGTAGAAAGGTTGTGTTTGTCTCTTTACTTTGCCTGCACCAAATTGCGCCATTATCTGCTGTCCAGTGAATGCAAAGTCTTTGGTCAGACCGATGTTCTCAAACACATGATACAAAGGCCGATTCTCAGTGGACGAATCGGCAAGTGGGCGTACGGGTTGATTGAATATGATTTGGCTTATGAACCACTAAAATCTATGAAAGGCCAAATTGTAGCTGACTTTATTGTTGAACATCGGATTGACCTGGAGCAAGAAGCCGGCTTAAATATTGTGTCGGCTGTACCGTGGAAGCTTTATTTTGACGGCTCAGTCTGCAGCAGCGGACAAGGAGTTGGCATTGTGTACATTTCACCACACGGTACTGTTTTCGAAGCCTCTTGTCGTCTTGACTATTTATGTACTAACAATGAAGCCGAATACGAAGCACTTTTATTCGGGCTAGAAATCTTAGTTGACGCAGGGGTAACTCATGTCGAGGCATATGGAGATTCGTTGCTTATTGTCCAGCAAGTGGCCAAGATTTGTCAGTGCAACAGCGGATCCCTCAACATGTACCTTGACAGATGCCTGGATATGATTTCAACGTTGGATTATTTCCACATATCCCATGTTCCTAGGCAAGACAATTGGCTTGCCAATGAGTTGGCGCAACAAGCATCCGGCTATCACGTCAGTCGTGGAATGTTCTTCATCAGGGAACAACAGACAATTAATGTTGCCAACTTGAAGGAAGCCAAACAAAAAGCCAGCTTGTTAGAGCCGGCTACAGAAGAGTCAAATGTTGCCAACTTGGAGGAAGCCAAACAAGAGGCCGGCTTGTTGGATCCGGCTAAGAAGGAGGCAAATGACAACTTGGCGGACGACTGGAGACAACCTTATATTGATTATTTACAAGATCCAAGTCGAAAAACGGACAGAGCAGTTCGGCGCTTATCTCTCAAGTATACATTGGTGGATGCCGCCTTATATCGCCGAACAGCTCATGGTCTTCTTCTAAAGTGCTTGAGTGAAGACGAAGCTAGAGTTGCCATGGGAGAGGTACATGATGGTTTATGTGGAACACATCAGTCGGCCCACAAGATGAAGTGGATGCTCAGGCGAGCAGGTTTTTATTGGCCGACAATGATCAATGACTGCTTCAGATACTACAAGGGATGCGAAGCCTGCCAGAAGTTTGGAGATATTCAGTTGGTGCCAGCCTCACCTCTTAATCCAATTATAAAACCGTGGCCTTTCCGGGGTTGGGCGCTTGACTTTGTCGGCATGATCCATCCGCCTTCATCCAAGGGGCATCGGTTCGTATTGGTGGCTACTGATTATTTCACCAAGTGGTCTGAAGCAGTACCTCTCAGAAACATGACCCACAAGGAGGTGATCCAGTTTATTACAGAACATATCATCCATCGATTCGGCATTCCGCAGACTCTTACCACAGATCAAGGTACTTCCTTCATGGCTAAGGAGGTGAAGCAATTTGCCGAATCACTTGGAATCAAGATGCTCAGTTCATCTCCCTACTATGCACAATCCAACGGACAAGCCGAGTCAAGCAATAAAATCTTGGTCAAATTGATCAAGAAGAAGGTACAGGATCATCCAAGGAGGTGGCACGAGGTACTGTCTGAAGCATTGTGGGCGCACAGGATCTCAAGGCATGGAGAAAGTAAGGCAACTCCTTTTGAGTTAGTGTATGGACAAGAAGCCGTTTTGCCAGTAGAAGTGAATCTGGCTGCCTTGGTCTGGAAGGTTATATTGCCAGTTGGTCTGGAAGGTCCGGCTTAAAGACTTTCAAATTGGCGACTTGGTCTGGAAGGTTATACTGCCAGTTGGCTCCAGAAGCCGGAAATTTGGCAAATGGTCCCCAAACTGGGAAGGGCCACTGCGAGTTGCGAGGATAGTACCCGGCAACTCTTATCTGGTGGAGACATTGGAAGGCGGCATGCTGCCTCGAGCTATCAATGGGAAATACTTCAAGAAATTCCACCCGAGCGTGTGGCAAAATGCATAAGTTGCCGTATGGCCGATATACATATATCGCCCTTAGTATATGGCCGATGAGCTTAAGCATCCCCCTTAGACAAAAACTTCTACATTGTATATTTTCTAGTACGCAAGCTCTACTAGAAAACAGGGGGGCATGTGTTAGCGCCCGTTTTTGGCAGATTGCCAGTTTCAGGTTCAAGCAAGACTTGGCGGCTTGAAGAAGGCAGCAAAGAAGGCTAAAATGACGATCTGGGAAGTTTCCAGGAAAAGACGGCCAGAAGAAGGCAGCCAATAATCCAGCAACTGGAACAAGGCGGAAGCTGGATTCGGGAAGTGCAAAGTTGCCAAAAAGGACCTAACAAGCTAAGTCAAAGGAGAGGCAATAAAGGCGGCAGAAAAGAAGCCAACTTGTCAAGACAAGGCGGAACCAACTTAGTCAAGACAAGGCGAAAAAGAAGCCAACTTTGTCGAAACAAGCCGGCAGAGGAGAAATCAACTTTGTCAATACAAGCCGGCAAGAAAGAAGACAACTTTCCAAGATCAAGGCTGGAAAATGGAAGGCAACTTTCTAAAAGAAGCCAAACGGATGCTGAAGTTCGGGTCTAATACGAAGCCGATCAAGATATCTCGTCTCTAAGAAAGAAGGCAAGTTTGAAGCCAATACAGAAGGAAAAAAATGCAACTTTCCAAGTAGCCAGCAGGTTGGAAGCCAATACGGAAGGCAAAAGGCAACTTTCCAAAGTTGCCAGCAAGTTTGAAGCCAACGAAGCCGGCCAAGAAGTTGCCTAGTTTAGAGATGGATTTGACTTAGACTAAGATTTGTAACCTTGTAGAAGTCCACACTACAAGAAATATGCCAACTGGTGACCCTCCATATTGGTCACTGAATGGTCACGTAGTGTCGTTTGTGACCTTTTTGTGACCAAAAACAGTTGGTCGAAAGCTGGCAGTCACAAACGGCCTTTTTGTGCAAACTAAAAGGTCATAGATGATATGACCAATTGGTTTGGTCACTAGGAATCTGGCCTAACCACGTCATATCCAACGTGGCATCGCTGACGTGGAATTGTCGTTTAGCAGAATCAGCCCAGTCCAGTTCTCTGCTTTAAATGGGCCAAGCCCAACAATGCAGCTTTTTTCTTATTATTCTTTTCAGTCATTTCTGATGGGCTACATGGGCCAGGCCCAACATTTCGGGCTTTTTTATTTTTGGGCCACAGACAGTTGTACTAATATTTTCTATTTAAGTTATTATTATTAAGGTGGCCCCATCAATCAGATTGGTCCCACTTGTCAGGTTCTTACATATCGGTCCCACACGTCAGAAATAGATTTTTATAAAATTATTTCCATTATTCAAGATCCATATTTCAAACAGAACTGAGAGATTCATCCACATAACACCAAAATAGCCTATTACAATCTATATAATCTATTACAAACGAGAATTCCTACTATACAATACATAACTAGCTACTTTGCTTTGTCAGGCTTCTTCAAAATTCTTTAGCTTGGAGTTCCTGTAAACTTGAATCACACAAGTTCATTTGGCTGGGGACACGAAAATAATGCTGCAACAACCAGATAGAAGCATGATGATAAGCACAAATACAACAAACATTTTAATAAAAAGAATTTGCTGGCAGAGTATGAAAAGGAAGCAGCATATGGCAGGAATGTTGATAACATCTCAGTCGATGACTTTAAAAAAGAATAACAGGACTAACCACCACAAAGAGGCAAATTGATAGATAACCCAACGCTTCATTCTCTTCCTCTTCGACCTTCCAAAAAAAATCACCTAACAATTGAAGGATCACACATTAGAAGCATATAGAACATCAAACTAAGAAATGAATAACATGCAGTATGAAATCAGGATATGGCATGATGCTTAACACATGCTTAGAAGAGAACATATGGCATGATGCTTGTATATTTAACTTGTAGTTTGCTTATAAGAGAACATATGGCATGATAATTAACACATGCTTAAGAGTTAGGAGGTCCGAGGTTGACAAAGTATAGATCACATAGATCCATGCCAAACAAATTACTCACTGTCTATAGATGGCAATTTCAAGCATCAATGTTAGAATGCATCAATAGGATATGAAAGAATAAATTATTGATCTGCTTTTGTAGAATCTACTATTGCTACAAGCAATGCTACACGAAGTCATGTCATAAAATAGATTTATAGAAGTAACAACAACAAACTTGGTGTATACTAAAAAAATCCTGCGAGAGGGATGACCATCACAATCAAAGTTCAAGAATATCCCATTGCATAATCAACCCATCTATGAGAATTTGTGTATCCCTGAACTCAATGCGTCACAGTACAAGAACAAAGAAGAAGATGAACCCAGCTATGAGCTTACCTGAGGGACGTGGTGCAGGTGCAGAAGCCAAGGAGGTAGTGGAAAAGTTGGAGTCGGGGACCAGCCAAGCCTACTACCAGCCACGAGGACACAACCAACCCAGCAACATCACCACCATTAGAGCAATCACCACTGTCCAAGCTTTATCGAGCTTCCTGAAAATAGCCAAGTGAGTATCTTAGAGGAAGCTACAATTGGCATATACACAGGAAGGGCAGTGTTTAAATAACTAAGTCATGTTTAAAAGAGTAAACTGGAGTATAATTAGCATGTAACCTGGTAAATATATACCTAGTATCTACTTATCAATCAACACATGTCATTAGGTAGAAGCACAATACTTGTAACAAATGATTTGTAGACACGGAAAGGAAAAAATACTAGATTCTGTGACAACATGAGGAAGAAGGCCTTTTAATTGAAAACAAGTTTAATAGCACAGCTCGACCACAGTTGATAAGAGAATACTAGAAGGTAGTACGAAAATGAAACATTCAGAATAGCGAGATGATTATGTGGAATACATTGCGTACCAGTACTAAACCAGAAACGACACTAGCAAGCCAGGAATGCTACTAATTGCAGGCACCTGATGCATGTAAAATGCATACATGAACTTTGCATTATTTTATTCATATTTCAATCATATTTGCATCATATAAGGGTTAAATCAATGATTTATGATGATTTTGGGAATAATTCACATGTTCCCCTATTTTTCTGGAATTAACCCTGCGCAGGCAAAAAACCCTATTTTCTATATTTTGATGTTTCAGGGAACCAAACGACGTCCAAATGACTTGCAATTTTTGGAGCATCAATATTTGGAAGGAAGAAGACCTGGGAGCGAAGGAAGCGAACAAACGGAGGCCCGAGAGCCAAAAGAGGTGGGCCCACGCGGCCACAGTACCTGGTCGCGTGGGACCCCTCATCTGGGCCCTCGACGCTCCGTTGCCGTCGATCTTTGCTCCACCGACTTCGTCTTGACCTAAAACCAACTATAAAAATAGTCCCCGAGGCTCCTCGAAAAGGGGGCGGCGGAGAAACACAGAAACCTAATTCGGGGGACAGAAGTCTCTATTCCGGTACCCTGTCGGGACGGGGAATTGCCCCCGGAGCCATCTCCATCGACTCCACTGCCATCTTCATCGCCGTTGCTGTCTCCCATGATGAGGAGGGAGTAGTTCTTCATCGGGCTGAGGGCTCTACCGGTAGCTATGTGGTTCATCTCTCTCCCATGGTGTGATCTCTATGTGATCGTGAGCTTTGTAATCTAGTTGAATTCATGGATGTTTCTCCTTCATTGTGTATGCTAGTCAAGTGGTTTTATCATTATGATCTTGAGTCGCGTGAGAACACTATATCAAAGTGACAGTAATGTGTGTGACTCAGTGAATAGATCAGAGGGATATTTATCATGAGTTGTTCTTGTTGGATGTCACTATAAAGTTGTGGTGTTTGTCTAGTACTATTTTGTGACGCTCTTAGTGACATTGGGGTTCCCTAGATGTGGAAGACAGACTTTAAGGTGTGCTTTTGTAGCCCTACACGATGGTCTTGGTGTTCTATGATATTGTGGTGTTTGTTAACTCAGACTTTAAGGTGTGCTCTCGTAGCCCTACGCAGTAGATTGGTATTTCTATCCAACGAGAGAATAACTCAAAGTAGCATAGTGAAGAGGAAATATCTATGTATTCAATTATATTATTATTGTTGAGAGTGTCCACTAGTGAAAGTATGATCCCTAGGCCTTATTTCCAAGCATTCCATTGTTCCTATAAGAAACTCACACTTGAGCTTGTCCTCTTGCTGCATAGAGGATTGGGCTTTCTCTCTCTTTGAAAGCTTTTACTTGCTATCATTTACCTTCAACACTTTCACCAAAAATACCAAAAACACTTGCATCTTTCATTGTTTTATTTATCATTCTTGTTACCAATACCTTCGGCTCCCTGTGGGTTCGACAACCTTTTCTAATCGAAAGGTACTACAATTGATCCCCTATACTTGTGGGTCATCAAGATACTTTTCTGGCGCCGTTGCCGGGGAGCATAGCGCTATTGGTAAGAAGTTTGGTAAGGAAACTTGAAAGCTGTTTTATCTCATTGTTACTATGGCTTTTCTGAAACGTGCATCGCTGCATCTTGCTTTATATGAAAGTGCTCATGCCACTACTCCTAAAGTGGTTGAAACTACTGTGTCTGAGGAACCTAAAGTGGGAATTAAAATTCCTGCTGGTCATGTTAAAAGAATTATGAAAAACCCATTTACGGGAGATGGAACTAAGTCTGCACGTGAAAACGTGGAGACAATTGAAAACATATGTGGTTTATTTAGGCTTCCTATTTCTAATGATCAGGTAAAAAGGAAGCTATTATATTTGTCTTTATCTGGCAATGCTCGAATTTGGTTCAAGTCTTTGGATGAAGAAGTC
Source organism: Poa pratensis (assembly GCA_947311845.1). Classification (NCBI taxonomy): domain Eukaryota; kingdom Viridiplantae; phylum Streptophyta; class Magnoliopsida; order Poales; family Poaceae; genus Poa; species Poa pratensis. The sequence goes on along the minus strand of CAMZMU010000038.1, from coordinate 85,240,328 downwards.
ACTAATGAATGGAGTAGTTTGAGGAATGTTTTTCTTGAATATTTTACTCCTAAAGAAAGAATTCTTGCTGCCACAGAAAGCTCTAATATTTTGCAGGAAGAAGATGACAAAAGCTTAAGCTTGGGGATGCCCGTGCAACCCCAAGAGTATGATGAAAACATAAGCTTGGAAGAGGAAGAATGTGAAGAGGAGATTGAAAAGGATATATTCCAACCTAAGCTTGGGGAAGAGTTGGATCTACCAACTTCACCATCAACAAATGATAGTAACACTCAAATTCAAAAATCTTTTGTTATTTATGAGAACCCATGCTATTATGATGAAACTAATAATGATCCTTTACTTTCTATTAATACTACTAGTGAACTTATTGATGATAATGGGAAGTGTTGTTTAAATAAGCTATATGATAATGCTTTAGATGATGGTCCTACGCTTATTGATAAACCTCCATGTTTAGTTGTTACTAAATTATGTGAGGATACAAATGATATACTTGCCGTTTGTGATGGTACTCTTACTCATGAGAATCCTACTTTGTTCTTAAATTCTCCTAATTACACCATAGAGGAGAAATTTGCTTATGTTGACAAATACTTATGTGAATTGCAACTATCTTTAGTTCCAAATCTTTGTTGCAATCATGATAGTAAACTTGATATTGATCTTATTAACTATTTTGAAAGAGGGAAGCATGCTAAAGAATTCCAAAATAAATTTAATGATCCTCTTTATTTGCCTAAACTATCTAAGTTGGAAGATTCTATTGGTTATATGGTTGAATACACTTCTACTACTTGAAACTATTATGAGAGAGGAGGTGAGAACCCTCTTTATGCTACTAATAATTATGGGCTGCAAGTAGCTATTGTTAATATGCATTGGAAAGCTTCTACTTATTATGATTCATTCATATACAAAATTCCAATGCATAGAAAGAAAGTTAGACTTCGTTGTTATTACTTTTGTGTCTTGTTTTTCTCTCTACCAGGTTTCAACTTGATTATTATTTTCATTGGCTTGAGAGCACCATGGGATCCTGGTATTATGCATGAAACACTTCCCAAAGATCAAGAGGGACAAACACTCAAGCTTGGGGATGTTACCCTAGGCTCACCCTACATATTTCGAATAAGTACAAGAATTCAAGCTTGGGGATGCCAAGCCACCTCACTCCAACCATCTAAATATCAAGTAAGAAGCCTAGCTATATGGCTATAAAGAAAGCGCTTTGCGGGAGGCAACCCGGTTGTTTTTATTTTTGATTTTCTTTGTGTCCTCTTGCTGTAACAGGAGACTAGGTTTTTAGTTTAGATTCTGGAATTTTTAATAAAGTGCCAAGTTTTACCCATTTTGGTTTGAAAAAGTTGATTATAGCATTCGGAGATATTATTCCAGCACGAATCTGTGCACGGTATGATTTTTAATTCCTATTATGTAACTCCGAATGAGCTTATATTTAAACTGTAGAAGCAACTTTTCATCCTATGTATGCATGAATTTGTTCAGAATTTTTAGACAAATTGAAGTAGGGTAGAAAAATACGTTTTCCTGCTGCTGTTTTTCTGGACAGATTCTGTCCCATTTTGTTTGATGCATGCTTAGAACTTTTAAATTGAATCCTTAAGATCCAATTGAGTTTATGAGTGGGCATACAACATAATACACTTACTGGACATTCATGTAAATTTTTGTCTAAGGATTATATGCAGCATGAAACCTATTTGTTTATCACTACTAATTTCACCCCACAGAAAAGAAATGGGAGAAACGGTGTTTTGAAGTTTTTTCACAGGGATTAGAGGAGATGCACCAAGAGTCATCTAAGAATGGTGAAAACCATAACCATGGGGATGTGAAGATAACCCACTGGACCAACACACTCTCGGTTTGCACACGTCTAACTTCTGTTTTTCGATCAATGCACTTTATCGCATAAACTTGGAGCGTCTTTTTGTTTGTTTTGTTTTGATTTTTTTTGAGAGACCACCACATTATCATTTATATATGAGAGAGCTACTGGGAATATGGGTTGAAATATGTTGGATGGCATTATAAGATTGGGAAAAGGGATGTTTGAGTTGATTTTAAAAGATACATATAGTTGCATGATTCATAAGCCTGTCAATGAATAGTAATTTGTTAGTGTTTTATCAAGAGCTATTTTTTATTCATGTGTTGATGCTGAATGTTACTTTACTTTGTTTAACATGAATTGGTTAGTTCTATGGACGCTCATGCACGCTTTTAGACGGTCAACTTTCTCCCTCTTGCTAGCCCAAAAATTCCAACAAGTAAAAACTTGTTTCCAACACCTTCAACCAAAGTTTTTCCAGTGAGTCCACCATATCTACCTATTAGCTTTATGCTATTCCGAGTATGTTTACCATGTTAATTTGTATCATTTATACCTCTGAATTAAAATGCTTATGATGTTGATTGTTATGGTAAAAGTCGGTTATATAGCTCTCACGAACTTGATGCACACTTTACTTTTATTGCACTTAATGAACATGACCCATTGTGATTAAAATTATGATGTTATGAGCTTGACAAATGCCTTTGGTTGAGAGTTAGCAGAAATGTGTATCAGATGGAACGCTTTCGACATTGCACTCATTTATATTTAGTTGATGTCCTGTACTTTTGTTTATGGATGCTTACCATGGGTGAAATAAATGTGGTAATGAAGTAGGTTTAAATGAGTTTGTATAAATGGTTAGAGAGACGCCTAGGCCGCTAATCTAAGCCATGCAGGATCATGGTGGAAATTTACTTACATGCTATGGTGAACCGTCTGTGATACACCTTACAATAAAAAGCTATCCAATGGTAAATAAAAAGGGTGTTGAGATTGTTCAATATGTTTGTTTGTCTTGTCATTTTGATATGGGCTTGTTCCATATCCTGGGACAAGAGGTACCCCAGTTGACGCTCTTGATGATATTATTTTACTTACAATGATATTTAAATTGAACTTGCTTTGTTTTCCGAGTTGAGTAACACATGGAGTAGGTACTCGTATTCAAGGGGCATGAGACTTTCAACCCATACTTTGTCAAGCACGTTACTCATATTTGTTTTCACTTTAAACTTAATCATTCAAGATGCTATGATGGGGGCAATGAGAGCTTGACACCAAGGAATACCACATTACAATCATTAACTTAAGTAGAAGCGTTTGGAAGATAAATGAACTTATTCATGCTTTACCTCTACTCATATATCTTTCCAGAGTGTCCACCTTTTATATTCAGATTTCCATCTACACTCTATGACCATTGTAGCATGTTCTTACTTATCATTATGCATACTTGAAGTTCATAGTACTTTTTCATTTATGTTACACTTTGTGAATTATCATTGAACATCCTTACATTGAATATTTGATATCACTTCATAAACTATCTTGCATATTGTTACATCTTATTAAGAATGAACCATTTGACTCTATGTAGCAATAGTAATCATCTTTGATATCCATTGATAGTATTGAAATGCAAAGTCCATGTTAGTTTTATCACCTTCATACTCGAGGACGAGCATGGGTTAAGCTTGGGGATGTTGATGCATGTAAAATGCATACATGAACTTTGCATTATTTTGTTCATATTCCAATCATATTTGCATCATATAAGGGTTATATCAATGATTTATGATGATTTTGGGAATAATTCACATGTTCCCCTATTTTTCTGGATTAACCCTGCGCAGGCAGAAAACCCTATTTTCTATATTTTGATGTTTCAGGGACCCAAACGACGTCCAAATGACTTGCAATTTTTGGAGCATCAATATTTGGAAGGAAGAAGACCTGGGAGCGAAGGAAGCGAACAAACGGAGGCCCGAGAGCCAAAAGAGGTGGGCCCACGCGGCCACAGTACCTGGCCGCGTGGGACCCCTCATCTGGGCCCTCGACGCTCCGTTGCCGTCGATCTTTGCTCCACCGACTTCGTCTTGACCTAAAACCGACTATAAAAATAGTCCCCGAGGCTCTTCGAAAAGGGGGCGGCGGAGAAACACAGAAACCTAATTCGGGGGACAGAAGTCTCTGTTCCGGTACCCTGTCGGGACGGGGAATTGCCCCCGGAGCCATCTCCATCGACTCCACCGCCATCTTCATCGCCGTTGCTGTCTCCCATGATGAGGAGGGAGTAGTTCTTCATCGGGCTGAGGGCTCTACCGGTAGCTATGTGGTTCATCTCTCTCTCCCATTGTGTGATCTCTATGTGATCGTGAGCTTTGTAATCTAGTTGAATTCATGGATGTTTCTCCTTCATTGTGTATGCTAGTCAAGTGGTTTTATCATTATGATCTTGAGTCACGTGAGAACACTATATCAAAGTGACAGTAATGTGTGTGACTCTATGAATAGATTAGAGGGATATTTATCATGAGTTGTTCTTGTTGGATGTCACTATAAAGTTTTGGTGTTTGTCTAGTACTATTTTGTGACGCTCTTAGTGACATTGGGGTTCCCTAGATGTGGAAGACAGACTTTAAGGTGTGCTTTTGTAGCCCTACACGATGGTCTTGGTGTTCTATGATATTGTGGTGTTTGTTAACTCAGACTTTAAGGTGTGCTCTCGTAGCCCTACGCAGTAGATTGGTATTTCTATCCAATGAGAGAATAACTCAGAGTAGCATAGTGAAGAGGAAATATCTATGTATTCAATTATATTATTATTGTTGAGAGTGTCCACTAGTGAAAGTATGATCCCTAGGCCTTATTTCCAAGCATTCCATTGTTCCTATAAGAAACTCACACTTGAGCTTGTCCTCTTGCTGCATAGAGGATTGGGCTTTCTCTCTCTTTGAGAGCTTTTACTTGCTATCATTTACCTTCAACACTTTCACCAAAAATACCAAAAACACTTGCATCTTTCATTGTTTTATTTATCATTCTTGTTACCAATACCTTCAGCTCCCTGTGGGTTCGACAACCTTTTCTAATCGAAAGGTACTACAATTGATCCCCTATACTTGTGGGTCATCAGCACCACACTTGAACAAGGAAAAAATGTGAGTAACAAACTTGCATGTAGTGGAAGAGGTGCTTGAACTAAGGTGTAGGCGGCATGAACTCAGGGACGATCAGCTGCCCGCTGCCCTCACAGCAGCACCTGGTCAGGTTGGACAGCCGGCCATTCCGCAGCAGCACCGCGGAGTAGCTGTCCTAGACCACCGCAAGGCTTGACCTGAAAAAACATAAACAGCAGGTGAGGTTGTTCACAAGGCAGGCACAACTAAAACTTTAATGCGAGGAAGCGGCAATGGCGAACTTCCCCGTCAACCCTCTGGCGTTCATCCCGGACGGGATGATGGTCGACCAAGGCCCCGTGGACAGGAAGATCTGGACCATGCTCGTGGTGCCGCCGGTGCCTCCGCTGCAGCACGACCGAGTGATAATCGCTGAGACCAACAGGTTCATTCCGATTCAGCTGAGGGAGCAGATGCGGGCGGATGTGAGAGCTTTTCTTATTGAATCTGGCTGTGCTGTTGTTGATTGGGATGATCATCCGTTCGGATTAGGGGTTTTCAAGTTGTCTGATACGCTGCATGCGGATACTGCCATTGGTCTCACTTTTGAAGCAGATGAGATTACGACTGTGACGTTTGTCCGACATGATCAGGCTAAGAACATGCGGCTGACTACTTTTGGTAGAGAAACTTGGGTTCTGTTTTTAGGCTTCCCTCTGGACTATCAAACCAGCTTTTACATGAATAGAGCTGTGGAAGATTTTGGGCTTCTCTCTGTTTGGCATCAGCCTAGGGGTAACATGCACTCTGTCCTTGCAAAAGTCTGGCTTGTACATCCCAAATTTGTCCCAAAAAGCATTGTGGTTACACAGCTAGGAGGTGCCCGACACAGCTGGACAGTACCAGTTTTCCTGCTGCGTAGTTCTGACTGGAATGCCCATGTGCACGATTTCCCTCCACCTCCTGAGGACCCAGAACCTGAAAATGGCAATCCTCATCCTCCTTATGGGGCAGATGCAACTGCAGAGCAGATTTATCAGAATCAGCTGGCTCAATGGCTACAATTAAACATGAACCACAATGCTCAACACAACAACCAGGGGCACCAGCACAATGGACAGGGCCAACAGAACAATGCTTCAGTTATTCAGTTACAAGCTCCAGCTCCTGTTGCCCCCAATGCACCAGAGGCAATTGACAATGTGCAGCAAGAAAATGATATGCTTATGGATCCACCACTGGTTAATTTCACTGCAATTCTGGGAGTGCAGGGTGTGGCTATGCACATTGGTATGCCTCCTCCAGCCTCCAATGCTGTTGACAGTCCTATGCAAGCCTGGACAGACTCCATCAGTAGCCCTGAATCTGAACCTGAGGAACTGACTATCCAAGTTCTGTCCACATCTGAAGCTCAAGTTCATGCTGCAATTGCTGCTGTTCTGGACAGGTTTGATATTTATTGCCTGTTCAAGAAAACTTTCTCTGCTGCTCAAGTTGACAGCCACCATTTTGCCCAAGCAGTGGTTCTTGGTCTCACTCCTTTTGCAGCTGACACCATCACTACGATCTCTATTTTGGGCAAGTGTGCCAGAAATGCTTATATGCCTTCACCTTACACTATTCACATGCAATTGGCCCAGAGCTTCTCTTTTGTTTCACTCATTGCTGGCAAGAGAACTGCGGAGGCCCTTACCCTGTTCCCTCAGCCGCCAAAGAAAATTGCTAGACTTGTGGAAATTGTGGAAGAGGAGCCTGATAGCACTCCTGATGCTGAACATGCTCAAGGCTTGGCCTTGGCTATTGAGGCAGCTGACAGCACTTTATCTTGTTCCACTGGTCCCTCTTCAACTCCTCTCACCACTGCTTTTGTGAGAAGAAGCCCACGTGCAAACAAATATGATGGTTTTAAAGTGACTGCAGTCAGGGATATTAAACCAAAGAAATCCAAGGTAAAGGCCATTGTGAAGCCAACTGTGGTGGATGCTGCTGATGTCCCTCCTCCAACACCCATCTCCACCCTGCAGTGCATTGGTGTCCAGTTGTGTGGTGTGCCCCCAGAAGATATCTCCCCTGTGAAACTGCTAGCCAGTCTGCAGGACCAGGAGAACTCCAAGGATTAGTTCCTGCTGTTCTCTCGTCAGTCGTCCCCTTTATATTTTGTAATGAACTATCTAAGGAAGTGGCTTGTGTTATGCTGGAACATTAGGGTTTAAATGCAAAGACTAAGCAACTAGCTTTATTGAATGCTATTAAGTTAAGTGGTTGTGCTATTGTGTGCTTGCAAGAAACGAAGAAATCTCATTTTGATTTGGCTTTTATTAAATCTTGCTGCCCAAAGGATTTCGATGAATTTGTTTATGTTCCCTCCAATGGAGCTTCGGGTGGGCTTATTGTTATCTGGAAAAGTTCAGTTTTTTCTGGTATGGTGATGCACTGTGAACCGTTTGCTCTTTCGGTTTATTTCACCTCAAAACAGGACAACTTTTCCTGGACACTTGTGAATATTTATGGGCCTTGTTCGGGTGATCTGAGAGATGAATTCGTGAATTGGTTTTATAATCTGGCTATTCCAGATGAGGAGGACTGGTTAATCTGTGGTGATTTTAATTTCATACGTTCTCCTGAGGATCGAAACAAACCTGGTGGAGATGTCGATGACATGTTACTTTTTAATGACCTAATCAGAACTCAAAACCTGACAGAAATTCCAATAAAGGGAAGAAGCTTCACCTGGAGCAATATGCAACAGGACCCTTTGCTGGAGCAGTTGGATTGGTTTTTTACATGGCTGCATTGGTCGACATCATACCCCAACACTGTTGTTAACCCACAGGGCAAGCCTACGTCTGACCATACGCCGTGTGTGGTTCTATTCAGACTTCAATCCCGGCTTGCAAATTATTCAGATTTGAGAATTTTTGGACAGCCCACACTGGTTTTCTCCAAACTGTTGCTACTAGCTAGAACAAGCCAACTCATAAGAAAAACAGTGCTGCGAACCTCAATGCAAAACTAAAACGCTTGAGGTATGATTTGAAATTTTGGAGCAAAAATATATCTCGCCTGACGGTCTGCATTGAGAACTGTAACAAAGCTCTTCTGGAACTGGATAATTTGGAGGACAGAAGAGGCCTCACTGTTCCTGAGACTAATTTCAGAAGAATTATAAAAGACCATCTCCTAAAATTACTAGATTATCAATGGCAGTATTGGAAAAAGAGATGTACAATAAGATGGACTAAATTTGGAGATGAAAACACCAAGTTCTTCCATGCAATGGCAACTGATAGGTTCAGGAGAAATTCTATTGCTCAGCTATCTCTGCCGATGGAACTCAGCTGACCTCTCATGCTGATAAAGAGGAAATCATTTATGCATCCTTCAAGGAAAGGCTTGGGACCTGTCAGAGTCCTGTCATGGGCTTTGATCTTGCAGATTTTATTGAACCAATTGAAGGCCTTAGTTGTCTTTCTGCTCCTTTCTCTCATGAGGAAATTGATACTGTGGTTAAGGAGATGCCAATAGATAAAGCCCCAGGACCTGATGGTTTTAATGGTCAGTTCCTAAAATCATGCTGGCATATAATTAAAGAAGATATTTATCTCCTCTGTCAGGAATTCCATGAGGGGAAACTAAATCTGGAAAGCATTAATACAGGCTATATCACCTTGATCCCTAAAGTGGGCTCACCTGCAACAGTAAATGACTTCAGACCTATCACTCTCTGAACTGTTGCCTCAAGCTGATCACCAAACTTCTGGCTAATCGCCTGCAGAAAATAGTTCTCAAAATTGTCCATAAAAACCAATATGGATTTCTGAAAGGACGAACAATTCAAGACTGCATCGCCTGGGCTTTTGAATTTATACACCAATGTGAAACATCAAAGAAAGAGATAATTCTGCTGAAATTGGATTTTGGCAAAGCCTTTGACACCATTGATCACAGTGCTATGATAAAAATCATGAAGCAAATGGGTTTTGACTCAAAATGGTTGCAATGGATTGAATCAATTTTCAGCTCTGGCATGTCAAGTGTGCTGCTCAACGGTGTCCCTGGTCGTCAGTTTCATTGTAAAAGAGGAGTTAGGCAGGGTGATCCTCTCTCACCTCTGATCTTTGTTCTGGCTGCGGATTTACTCCAATCAGCTATCAATAAAGCTTTCCGTGATAACTTGCTTCAAGCTCCCTTCTCTCCTGACTTTGGAATGGATTATCCAGTGGTGCAATATGCAGACGACACCATAGTAATCATGCCTGCTTGCTCGGACCAAGTGGTGAAAATGAAGGAGATACTTGACACTTATGCTCAGTCTACTGGTCTGCACATCAATTACCACAAATCAGTCATGATTCCTATCAATACTCCTCTACAGCAGGCGACTGATCTTGCTGCTATTTTGGCTGCGTTATTGGCACAATGCCATTTACTTACCTAGGACTTCCCCTAGGAACCACCAGACCAACTGTTTATGATCTCATGCCCTTAGTGGACAGAGTTGAGAGAGCTATGTCTGCAAATTTCATGATGATGACATATAGTGGGAGAGTGACAGTGATCAACACATTACTCACATCAATTGCCACTTTCACTATGTGTGCACTAAAGGTGCACCCCAAAATTCTTGAACACATTGATAAGATCAGAAGGCACTGCCTGTGGAACAAGAAAACAGAGGATGGAGAACACTGCAATTCTCTGATCGCCTGGGATAAAGTGTGTAGACCCAAGAATAAGGGTGGTATGGGAGTTTTGAATCTAAAAATTCAGAATGAAGGGCTTTTACTTAAATACCTTCACAAATTTTATAACAAGCTGGATACACCTTGGGTCACACTTGTTTGGAACACATACTATGTTGATAAGGTGCCTCATTCCATTGACTTATGTGGATCCTTTTGGTGGAGAGATGTTTCTAAACTATCCCCGATTTATAGAGGTATTTCACAATGCACAATTGTGACAGGAGATACTATTCTGTTCTGGAAAGATCCTTGGAAGGATCAGCTGGCTTCTGTCTCTTATCCTAGAGCCTACTCCTTCACTCTTAATGAGGATGTCCCGGCTAAAGATTTTCTTTCAGCAGAAACACTTGGTGCCAACTTCCATTTACCTATATCTGCTCAAGCACTCCGGGAACTGCGACAAGCACAGGAAGATACTTCACATATTATTCTGGATAATTCAGCCAAGGATTAGTGGGCCTATCTGTGGGTTCTGACCAATACTCATCAAGCCAATACTACCAATTCTGCTTCAGAGAGATCATACCGCACGAGTCGTTTTCCTGGATTTGGAAAAGCAAGGGTATCCCCAGAATTAAATTCTTCTGTTGGCTGCTCTTATCTGATAGGTTAAACACAAGGAATATGTTGAGGAGAAGACACTACCATGTGGGGAATACATTTAACTGCACTATGTGCAGTGCTGGGGTTGAAGAAACAGTGGAGCACTTCTTTTTTCATTGTGACTTCAGCAAGAGTTGCTGGGCCAAATTGAACTTCCCCCTCTCAAATGATGTGGCAGCTGACAGATTAGAATTAATATCTTTCTCCAAGAATAATTGGACGCGGCCTATGTTCATGGATGTCTTTGCTACGTCTGCTTGGAGCATCTGGAAGGAGAGGAATAACTACTATTTCAATGGGATTGCCCCTTCCATCTCTTCTTGGGCAGCACGCTTCAAAGAGGACTTTAGGCTCCTTGTCCATAGGACAAAGGAGAATAAACATAGCTTTATTACTTCTCTAACTAGCATCCTTTGATTCATAAAACCCTTGTTGTAAATATGTAAATATGTCTGTTGCCCCTTTGAGGGTTTTTTAATATAGAGGCAGTAGGGGCCTTCCCTACTGTCATAAAGTTCTAAAAAAAAGACGGCACCCACGGCTCAAAGCCCTGGGCATGGTTGTTCATGTTCCGGTCTACCACAAGAGGAATAAAGATACATGGGGAGGGAGCGATGGTACTTACACTGGTGGCCGGCGGGCAGTAGCAGCAGCTCGGGGACGCGGTGGGTGAAGACGGCTCGATGCCGGCAGGAGCAGCCCGGTTCAGGTCTCGAGGCCTTTCAGATCCGGCGCGTCCACGACCTGCCTGCCACGACGAGGTTGAGGACGAACGTGCAGACGGAGGAGTCGGAGCCGCCCATCACTGCACCGCAGGAATGCGTGGCCAGGACGGCAAATCCGGCGTTGTCGGCTGCGGATCGAGGTGATTCCGCGAGAGCACGACGAGTGGAGAGAGGGAGCAGATGGCGAAGGTAGGCGGCGGATCTGGCGTAGTCGGGGTCGGATCGATGGCCGATGGAAGGAGAGGAGTGGGGGGATGCGGTTGTGTGGTGGTGGCGGTCCGAGGGAGGGGTGGAGAGATGGAAGCTAGGGTTCCTGGGAGGCGGATCGGGGGTGGCGGCTAGGGATCAGGAGGGAGTGGGCTTATATATGGTATTTTGAAGTTGGTATACAAAATTCAAAAAAATCAAATAAATGGAAAACTAGGTCAAAATGGAAAATCAAAGTGTAGCGTATGACATGTGACCTAGTTACCATTAAAAAATATAAATTTGCAATTCAGAAGTTTTATTGAAAACGTGTTCCCAGAAACTTACTATCATGAATAGATATTCATAGCTTTCAAGACTAACAAGCAGTGTTTTTGCCACATTCATGACATAGTTTATCGAAATGTGCCCGAATTTGGCACATGCGTGCATTGTGGCATGACAAACAATGTTGCCGACCAGCGATTTCGACATGTTTCACAAAAAAAATCCACTTTTCATTTTTTTAAGTGCTAATAGGCCGACTTTTTGTGAAGCGGCTACCGAGAGTGTTGTCCAAAATGGAACCGATAAAAATTGTTCACATAGTAGATATCATTATATGTACAATCACCAAAAAGTATTCATTTCTGAGCTTTCTATCATTTTCCGGTCAATTAAACGGTTTCCTGCCGATTCAGCTGGAAATGGCTAAAATTTGAACTACAAGTGCTATATATCTTGACCGTTATTTTTCAGCAATTTCATTTCTAGGTTCACAACTACTCATTTCATCATAGATATAAAAAAATATTTGCATGATTCAATCACTACACACGAACGGTTGTGACCGAGACTTGGACTAGATTTTCAAACAAGCATACGAAATTCTAAAAAATCAAATAAATGGAAAACTTTCACGTAGCGTCATGACATGTTACCTAGTTACCATAAAAAAAATATAAACTTGCAATTCAGAAGTTTTATTGAAAACGTGTTCCCAGAAACTTGCTATCATGAATAGACATTCATAGCTTTCAAGACTAACAAGCAGTGTTTTTGCCAGATTCATGACATAGTTTATCGAAATGTGCCCGAATTTGGCTCATGCGTGCATTGTGGCATGACAAACAATGTTGCCGACCAGCGATTTCGACATGTTTCACAAAAAATCCACTTTTCATTTTTTAAGTGCTAATAGCCCGACTATTTGTGAAGCGGCTACCGAGAGTGTCGTCCAAATTGGAACCGATAAAAATTGTTCACATAGTAGATATCATTATATGTACAATCACCAAAAAGTATTCATTTCTGAGCTTTCTATCATTTTCTGGTCAATTAAACGGTTTCCTGCCGATTCAGCTGGAAATGGCTAAAATTTGAACTACAAGTGCTATATATCTTGCCCGTTATTTTTCAGGAATTTCATTTCTAGGTTCACAACTACTCATTTCATCATAGATATACAAAAATATTCGCATGATTCTGTAACACCCTGGATTTTTGGCCTTTTCAAAAAAAAATCCCAAAATACATTATTCTGTTATTTGATTTGCATTTGGATTTAAACCTCGGGAAAATCAGTTTTAATTCTTAAACCTTTACAAGTTTGATAAATCAAGTGGGATCTGGTGCTTTCCACTTTCCTCCCACTTGGTACTTGTATTTGTGATTTTATCCCTGGATAAATATTTAATTAGGAAATTCTTTTCTTTTTTGAAAATTACCCTTTTATTTGGCCTTCCAAAGGAACCCTATTTCTAGGTCTCCAAAAATTCTGCAAAAATTAGGGAACCTTCCCCAGTTGATGTGGATCACTTTTATAACAAAATATGGAGCCATGACTTAGGAAATTTTCCCTCCACAATCCTTTTTGTATTCTGCCTATTTTCTCAAAACATTTTAAACTCTAGCAAAAACATTTCTCTTGGATGAATCCAAGGCATGGATAGGCTCCTCTTCATCACTCCTACCTCAGGACAAAAGGGCAGCTCGATCTAACTCCATCTACCCTCCAAAACCATTAAAACCCATTTTGTCCAGTGCTGTTTTTCACAAATTCTAGTCGCACCAAGTTTCGATTTTGCAAAAACCATAGTCAGGAAAGTTGTAGGGTTTTGGTTTTGGCGCACGGTGACGCAAACCTCACCTCATTTGGAGCTCTGAGATGAGAGATACCTGGTGATGCCGCTTCTGGCATGTCCAGAAACGTGATCACCACTGACACGGCCGTGCCAGGCGGCGCCGCCACTTTGTGGTCGTCGCCGTTCTGCTTCCCTCCTCTCCTAACCGTGCCCAACGAGTTCCCCTGCACTCTCCTCACCTCACCACAGCCACGTGTCGCCGGAGGACTTTCGCGCACGCCCCGCCGACGCGTCCCGACGCACCGTCCAAGCCCTGTGCCGCCGGGACCCTCCTGTCAGCGCCTCCTCCGCCGCAAGGACCGGTCCGTCCGCCGAGGATTATCCTCGTGCGTCCCCCTGTGCCAGCGCTCCCGCGACGCACCGCCCACCGTCGCCTCCACACCATGGCGACACCTCGCCGCGCCATTACTACGGCCGCCGTGCGGGAACCCTATAAAACCACCACCCCGCGACCTCCAGAGCACCGCATCCACCTCCTAGCCTCCCCACTACCCTCCCCTGCTCCAATCGAAGCTCGACGAGCACCGCAACTCCGGCGACGATCTTGCCCTATCCGTCACGGCCGTGGACAAATTCTTCGCCAGAGGGGCACCGTTCGTCGATTAAACCCAACCGTAGCCTCCCTGGATCGTGGCGAAGCCAATGTCGTGCTCGCCGCGGTGATCCGTGCTCGGAATCGTGGGAATCATCCACGGCCCGACGCCGGAGCCGTGGGAGACAGTGGAACCTCCGCCCAGGACCTCGCCGCCATTCGAAACCTCGCCGCCGTGACCCCCTGGTGCACGGTGAGCCTCCCGAGCCCCTCCTCTCCCTCTAGCTCACCCTCCCCTGGCCGCAAAACCTCGCCGGAGTTTCGCCGGCGACGGAAGCGCCGCCCCTTCTGTTTCGCGCGCAGGAAAGCGGTTCGCTTGAACCACGAGTCACTGACCAGTGGGCCCCACTGGTCAGGTTTTTAAACTTTTCCCTGAAACGTTTTCTGTTTCTTTTCTTTTAGAAAAAAAAGCAGAAAATAAACCAAACTTTGAAATGCAATATCCCCCTAAAAAATGCTCAGAAAATATGAGACAAATTTTGCTGGCTTAGTTTGAATTTTCTCTTTCCAGTGGAACCAAAAAAGATTTATTTGGAATTTATATTTCTGGCATTTATTTAAATGACCTAGGGGTGATTTTTGATGCATGTTTGTCTTCTGTTGATAGATTCAAACCTTTCCGACGGAGTAGGAGTCATTTCCGAACCTGAAGGCAAGCCACCAACCCAATCTCAAACTTGGTCGAACCCTAGAAATTAAAATGATTGCTTGAGTTGATTGATATTGCACTCACATGCCATATTGCATTTCTAATTGTTGCATTACCTTATAATTGCTTATCTGCAACTAACCCTCCATTCCCGAGACAATGGCCGGAGGAACCGCCTCAGTCAGAGGAATGGGGAAACTTTATAACTGTGCGTCTCGCACTTGCGGGGCTTTGTTTGCTTCTTCTTCTTCGCCGAGGTGAGGAGCAGACGAATGTCGTCTTATGATCCTCGGAGTTGGGGGCATTCGCCAAAAGAGTTATTTGCTTCTTGTCCCTCCGTCAAACGTGGTTGGCGTAAGCCACCTAGGCTGCGATGCTTGGGACATTTGCTTTCCATTTGGTTCTTTTTGCCGAGATTGCCGACACCGGCTGGACACTAACCCGGGGTGACACCGGCTGGAGGAACCGCCATAGTCACCCCGACATTATTAATGCTATGTTGATTTTGATACATGCAAGTGATATGTTTATTCTCTGCAGATATTATTGTGATTGCCTTATGTTGCTTGTATCTTGTTAAAAACTGGAAGTTAAAATTTGACTAAGAAGATAACCACCTCCCTCGACTAGATTGAGTCACTTAGTGCCACTCACCAAACACCCAGCACAACCACGCGTCGTTCACATGGGCGGACCATAACCGAGTATTTTATCAGGCCTCCTTTGACGCCACCCTTTTGGCAAGTCTAGTCGGTTACCTTTGTGGTCGGGGCTAGTCTTGCGAAGGTTCCGGAGCTAGGCGTCGCTCATCTGTTGGGGACGTGCCGGATTCACTTCGTCATAAGACGTAGAGTTATGTCGGTGGCTATACAGGGGGTGTCCGGGTAGAGTAAGCGGTTGTGGAAGTGTGGGTTTGTGCTGTCGCCATGATCGGTTCTAGTACTTCGGTACCGGCGGTACAAGCCTAGACTTCAGCGTGTGGATAAATGTTGCAAACTCTCGAGAGTGTAAATCTAGATTCTAGCCTTGTCCCTAGGTTATGGGACGTTGTTTGGGTCAAGTCACACTATGAGTTAGTCCAGTCGAACTTGGAGAAATAATTAAGTTGAGATCCAACGAACACAGGAAATGTTGGGAGTCAAGCCAGAGTTGGCTAAGGACTCAGGAAGTTGTGATTAAGCCAGAGTTGGCTAGAGACTTGAAAGCCTAGTTGTGGTTGTTGGGTGAGAAACGTGATCTCACTTGATAACGTGAAAACATCCCTACTAAGGTAAGTAGGTAAGTTTTGTCCAACCGTTAAGCTTGGACTCACCCTCGCAACCGAACTCCTACCATGTACTTTCTGAACCATGCCATGCCATATAGATAGACCTTGTTTGCTTTTGGGCTGATGTCTTGCGAGTACTTCAAGTACTTACCTGGCTTTCATGTGGCCAGACCCTGCTGCAACCGACGCCGAGTACCCGCTCTATGAGAAATAGGAACCCGTATTCCAGGCAGGACCCTGTGGAGTAAGGCCGCTGTCGCCACGCTACGTCTACGTTTCCGCTATGACTTCCGCTAGAGGCTTGATGTTAGAAAAATAATGTACATACCGTTGTGTGCGCCGTTGCGCAAGAGCTGGAGCCTCACCCCGTGATGTAATATTTGTATGTCGAACTCGAACCATATGAATAATTTGGTTTTGTCTTTGTTTACCAAGCTGTCATATCCAGTGTTTCTGGGACTGGTATATGGGGTAGCTCGATCATCTAGATCGGGGTGCCACAGAGCTTGGTATCAGAGCCTAACTGCCTGTAGGATACCCTAGTTCTTGGACGACGTAGATAGAACTTGTTGTGTTGCCAACTTTTTCTTTGTTTCTCTGTCTGTTTGTGTTTTTAAACTTAACGCTCACTTATTTGAATTCTGTCTCTGTCACAGATGGCAGAGTTGCTCGCTCAGACTACCGCCGTGCACATCCCGGCTTTCCGCAGTTTCTGAGGGAGATCTGGGACCACCTCTACCCAGGCGCACCTCCCCCGACTTACCACGTGTACCACAACCGTCTCGACAGGGCCACCTCGGAGTTCACCGCCACCGTCCACCTGCGCCCGAGCCCGTGTCCGCAGGGATCGAGCACGGCCTCACTTCCGGTGTCTGTACACAGGCGTCTCGAGCCATACAGGAGGTGCAGGAGATGCCATCCTGTTCCTTCGCACCTTCGACCCCGTCATGAAGCAGTGCACCCGTTACGCCTACTTCCCGAGGTTGGCTTTAGACAACGGGGACATCCTTTTCCCCAACCCAGGTGACCCAGCTCACCCTCTCCGCCCTTCTTCAGTACACCACCTATCTCCACCAGTACCTCCACCACCCTTCTCAGTTTGCCTCCTTCGCGCCAACGTGGCCTTGGCCGGGTGACACGAGCTCTGGGTCCGGCACTTCTAGTCGCCCACCTCGTCTCCCCACCTTTAGGCACAGTTCCCTCGAGCAGATCAGGAGGGGGATTGCCCGCTCTCCCGTCCCACTCCGACGCCACCTTCCCGCACTCGTAGCAGCGCTGCTCACTACTAGCGCTTCACCCCCGTTCGGTCTCAGCGTCGTCGCGTCCAGGCCGAGACCCGTTACTCCGGAGACTCCCGTGACGACCGCGCTTCACCCGACTACAGCCCCGCGGAGGAGCCCCTCGACACCGCCACGCCAGCGACACCCCTCGAGATGGAGTTCTAGACGCTCGGAGACGACATCGCTTAGTGTACTATACTTCCGATGTATCGCGTGCTTGAATAATGTAGTGGTAGAGTTGTATCCTGCATCTGTACCGAGTGCTTGTGCTTGTACCTTGTATCCTGTACGAGTAGCTTGTATCTTTACCTTGCATCTTTGTAAAATAGCGAGTGCTTGAATCTTGTAACCCCATCATCCATTGTATAACATCATGCTTGTGTTTCTTTTGCAAACTGTGTTTCCATTTGGTTTTTCCGTGGATGTTACACCTTCCCCATATGGATGCTCATGATACGCGCCATTACATTCAGCAGTTCAGGATGAGGCCCAATAGCGGTGCGAGTGGCAGCCAAGGAACCCCGGTTCGTCGTTCCGCACGACAAGCTGGCGAGGATCCCGAGCCTCCGCAACCACCTCCTCCTCCACCAAATCAGGAACCAAGCCCAAGTCAGTTTATGATGATGATGGATGAACGCCACAACCAGCATCTGACACAGATCATGAGAGAGTTTGGCACGTACATGCAAGCCCGTAATGCTCCACCCCCAGGCCGCTCAAAGCTGCAAGACTTCCAGCGCACACAACCGCCCAAGTTCTCGTATGCTGATGACCCACTTGAGGCTGATGATTGGCTCCGCCTATGGGAAAGAAACTGGAGCTCGCTCGCGTGGACGAGCAAGACCAGGTGCCCTTCGCCACCCACTACCTTGAGGGCCCTGCCAGCGTTTGGTGGGACAACCAAAAGGACGCCAGAGGCGATGGACCCCTGTCACTTGGGCAGAATTTCAGGAAGCATTCCGCAGGGCCTACATTCCCTCAAGCCTCATAAAGATGAAACAGCAGGAATTTCTGGCACTTACTCAAGGCAGCAAGTCCATCAGCGAATATCTGACCAAGTTCAACAACCTTGCTCGCTATGCACCTGAGGACATCAACACAGAAGAAAGAAGAAAGACAGGTTCCTTCATGGGATGCATCAGACCATAAAAACTCAGCTCAGTGTTCTGCAGTTTCCAGATTTTCAGTCCATGATCAACACGGCGCTGATTTCAGAGAAGGAGCACCGCACAATTTATGACTCCCACAAGCGGAAGTTCGAGCCCGTAAGAACCAGCATGAAGGAGGTTCTTCAAAGCCACGCCCATGGCAGCCCAACAACCATCTCACACCTCAGAACACCTGGAATCAACCCAGAAGGAAGGATATCCCCGGAAGGATTCTACCACAAGCGCCCTCTAGTGGATGATTGCAAGAGGGAGAACTCCTGCTTCAAGTGCGGCAAGACAGGACACTACATCAAGGATTGCCCCCTCCACAACGGCAACAACAACAACTCCAGCAACAACCACCCTGCCGGTGATCAAGCCACCTCAAGTTGCCCGTGTCCACCACATGTCAGCAGAGGAAGCATATGAAGCTTCAGATGTAGTGCTTGGTACGTGTACTATCAACACTAAACCCGCGCTGATTTTATTCGATTCTGGAGCTTCCCATTCTTTCATCTCGAAGGATTTTGTTGCCAAACACCGTTTTCCCGTTTCCCCTTTGGGCCATCTTTTGGTGATACAAACCCCCGCCTCGGAGATGAAAACAAACACCATGTGTCAAGATCTGACAATCAGCATCAATCAAGTGAAATTTCCAGCTCAGCTCATACTCTCAATGTGCCCGGCCTCGACGCCATCCTGGGTATGGATTGGTTAGTTCAGCATGCAGCTCAGATCGACTGTGCAACCAGAGCAGTTACTCTCACCAACCCGGAAGGCATACGTACCACTTATTGCCAAATAAGCCTCACCAGATAAATGCAAAGATGTTTCTTGCTCAAGCCCCGGAGATAGGGGAAGTGTATGTGGTCAGTGAATACCCGGATGTCTTCCAGATGAATTACCCGGAATGCCCCCTGACCGTGATATTGAATTTGCATTGAAGTTGTACCAGGAACAAACCCAATATTCAAGAAACATTACCGTATGACAAGTCCCGAGCTAGTGGAACTGAAGAAACAGCTTGATGAACTAATCGGAAGAAATTCATCCCCGAGCATTTCACCTTGGGGATCAGTTTTGTTTGCAAAGAAGAGCGATGGTACACTCCGATTATGCATTGACTATCGTGCTCTCAATGATGTCACCATCAAGAACAAGTACCCACCCCGGATCAATGATTTTTGACCAACTCCGTGGTGCCCGAGTATTCTCCAAGATTGATCTCCGTACGGGTTATTACCAGCTGAAGATTCGAGAGTGATATTCCCAAGACCGCCTTCACCACCAGATATGGATTGTATGAGTGCACCGTTATGTCCTTCGGCCTAACAAATGCTCCAGCCTACTTCATGGGCATGATGAACAAGGTATTCATGGAGTATCTCGACAAGTTTGTTGTGGTGTTTATCGACGACATCCTCATCTACTCCAAAAATGAGGAGGAGCACGCCGAACACCTCAGGTTGGTTCTCGGAAGACTACGTGAACACAACTTTATGCCAAGTACAGCAAATGCCAATTCTGGTTAAAGGAAGTGGAATTCCTAGGACATGTATTGTCTGGAGCCGGTGTGGCCGTAAACCCCAACAAGATCTCCGATGTGCTAAACTGGAAAGTTCCCACCAACGTATCAGAAATCCGAAGCTTCCTAGGATTGGCTGGGTATTACCGAAGTTCATCGAAAACTTTTCCAAGATAGCCAAGCCCATGACGGATCTATTGAAGAAAAATCGCAAGTATGCCTGGACAGATGAGTGTGAGGAAAGTTTCGACGAGTTAAAGACCCGGTTAACCACCGCCCCAATTCTAGTGTTGCCCGATGATGCCAAGGACTTCACCGTATACTGTGATGCATGCAGAAATGGACTAGGGCCGTCCTCATGCAAGAAGGAAGGCCATCGCATATGTGTCAAGGCAACTCAAGACCCACGAGCTCAACTATCCCACCCACGACTTGGAATTAGCCGCCGTCATACTCGCCCTGAAGACTTGGTGACACCACCTTATTGGTCAAAGATGCGAGATTTACACGGACCACAAAAGCTTGAAGTATATCTTCACCCAGCCTGACCTCAATCTGAGACAAAGAAGGTGGCTAGAGGTAATCAAGGACTACGACCTTGGAATTCATTATCATCCAGGAAAGGCCAATGTGTTAGCAGATGCCTAAGCAGGAAGCCCCCAAAAGTGCGGCCAAGTTTGGAGAAAGAGTGCGCGAAACTAAACTTGTGTGGGAAGCAAGGCCTATTTAAACACCTTGGAGGTGAAACCGGACCTGGAGGAAGAGATAAAAACCGAGCAGGCCAACGACCCCGACTAGAAAAGATCAAGGCCAAGATACCACTGGGCCAGGCCAAGGACTTTTCATTGGACAGCCAAGGAGTACTCCGCTTCGGTACCCGCCTTTGTGTACCCTACAAGGCCACACTAATTCAGCAGATCCTCAGGGAAGCCCACGAGTCTGCCTATTCCATTCATCCGGGAAGCACCAAGATGTACCAAGACTTGAAACAAACATTCTGGTGGTCCGGTATGAAGAAGGATATCGCCTACTATGTTGCATGCTGCAACGTATGCAACCTGGTGAAGGCCGAACACCAGAAACCCGCCGGATACCTCCAACCCCTTAAGGTACCCGAGTGGAAATGGGACAACATAAGTATGGATTTCATTGTTGGACTTCCCAAATCCAACCGAGGGAATGATTCTATATGGGTCATTGTCGACCGTTTGACGAAAGTATCCCATTTTATCCCCGTCAAGATAACATACCGCTCGGACCAGCTGGCACAACTCTATATAAACAAGATTGTCAAACTCCATGGAGTCCCGAAGACCATTGTGTCAAATAGAGGTACACAATTTACCTCCAAATTTTGGACGAGCCTGCATCATGCCATGGGGACAAAGTTGTCCTTCAGCACCGCCTATCACCCTCAGACAGATGGCCAAACCGAGCGATTCAATCAAATATTAGAAGACATGCTCCGCTCGTGTGTGCTCGCCTATGGAGCAGGATGGGAAGATAGCTTACCGTATGCAGAGTTCTCATACAACAACAGCTACCAAGGCAGCCTGAAAATGTCACCCTTTGAAGCACTGTATGGTAGGAAATGCCGAACCCCACTGAACTGGTCCGAAGTTGGAGACCGCAAGATCTTTAAGCCCGATGATTTGATGGAGGCAGAAAAGCAAGTATGTCTGATTCGGGACCGGCTCAAGGCAGCGCAATCCCGCCAGAAAAGCTATTACGACCGACGACACCGTCAGATTCGCTTCGGAGAAAACGACTATGTCTATCTTCAGGTAACACCCCTCAAGGGTGTAACACCCCGAAAATTTAGACCAAATTTTAAATTTATTTTTGGACGCCGGAAAACCTTTTTCGGGTTCCTAAATGTTTTATTCGAACCCGCTGGTCTTTGATTTGACTTTGGTTTCGCTCTCTCAGAAAATTCCCAGCAATCCTCGATCTTTGTCGACCTCCACCATAAATCCAGGATATTGTTTTATCTGCTAAACATGGGTTCCATTTAGAGATTTCAAAACCCTTCTGCCTGCCCTACTAAAACCTCCTCTGCAATTTTTGCTTGAAAACAAATTCTACCAAGCTACCACACGGTTCCCTCATACATAGAGATCACTCCCACGAAATAATATTTCATAGCCCCATGCAATATTCCAAAGATAAACCCTATTTCCCATTATGTCGTTTTCGGTCCAGAATTTATCCAGACACCTTCCACTCATCCAGAAATTCTACAATTTTGGGGATCTGCATGAATCCACCTCCTGAACCTTTCACTCCACTGTCCCAATCCCATTTGAGCAATATTAGAGGTACTTCCTTAAGAGTGCTCTTTTCTTGCCTATTAGCAAATTCCAAAGGAACCCCTCTTTATGTCTCCAAAAATTCTACAAAAATTCAGAGATGATCCCTAGGCAGTGTGCAACCCATGTATGCAAAAGTATTGGATACCTTGTTAAGAAAATATTAGACTTTTCCTCTGTCCAAGTTTCTGCCCTAAAATTCAAATGTTTTCAAAACCAAGCCAAATGATTTTTGTAGTGAGACGAGAGTACCTAGATGCAAGCCCTGGTGGTGCCTACACCTCTGGGCAAAGTCTTGACCAAACCAAAAATCATTTGCCTCCTCAAACAATCAATTTCAAATTCGACCAGTACTGTTTTTCAAAACTTCTAGTCGCACCAACTTTCGAAATTGCAAAAACTTTAGTCACCAAAGTTGTAGAGTTTTGAATTTTGCTTGCAATGGTGAAAACCCCATCGCGTTTGGAGCTCCGAGTCGCCGGGAACGCGACGATGCCTCCCGTGTCGCGCCGTAGACGCCCGCTTTCGCATGATCTAAACGTTGCTTAACCCTAAACCCTGCCTAACCCCAGAGCTGCAGTACAACCTCGTGCACTACTGTGAGTCCAGCGTGACCTCCTTATCCTCTCCTCATCCCTATCCCTTCCATTAAAACTTGGAAGCGAAGGTGGTGCACCAAACCACCGTCGGTGCAATCAAGTCCCGTCCCTCTCCCTTGCTATCTTGCTATATAGGACCCTGTGCCTCCTCTCAGCCGTGCACCACTCACTCTCCTCACTCCCTCTCGCTGCACCTCGCTCTCTTCTACCTCCCAGTGCACACAGAAGAGCAAAGGTGGCCAAAACCATCGACGCCATCGGCGGCCGTCGCTGCCGAGCCGCGCAAGCTCGCGTGCGTGCGAGCTGGGAGAAGAAGACCACCCCCGAGCCTCTCCCCTCACCTCACCCTCCTCCCAGCGCCGTTCCTCGGGATGTCCGCATCCCTGCCTTGCTCGGGCTAGCAGAGAAGCACCGCGGAGAGGCCGCCGTGCTCGACTTCCGCCATGGCCGTGCAGGTGTGCACGCGGCCGTCGCACCCGTGACCCCCCCCTGCCGCCTGGCCCTCCTCCCCGGGCGCGGCACATCCCCACGGCATCGCCGCCGTCCTTGGCCGGCCGCCGAGCTGCCTGCCGCAGCCGGCCGGCGCCACAGCCGTGCGCCCGTGCATGCTCGCGAGGAGGCGACGACGGCCACGTCCCCGTCGTCGGAGCAGCCTCCCCGGCTGCGGTCCACCACCACCTTTCCGTTCCGGCCATCTCCCGGCCTCGCCGTGCGCCCAGCAGACGGCGCCGAGCTCCGCCCGAGCTCTCCCGTACGGGAGCAAGCTAGAGCAAAAGCTAGAAGAAAAGGGTACAGTGAACTGATCGTTCATTTGTGCTAGTACAAGGCGGGTTTCAGTGTTTGCGTTTTCTCCAAGCCTCCGTGCTTTACGCTTTCCAGTTCTGGAAGCGTATTTTCCGGAACTGCGCAACTAGCCCAGCCTTCGGCGGCGAATAGCTATCCACCGCGCGCGCGCGTCGGGTAGCTAACTGTCGCACGGCCGTATCTTTTGAACCGTGACTCCGATTCAGGTGATTCAAATTTGTAAATTTTTAGTTTAAAGAGATCTATCCAGTAGGGTAGTTTTTACATTTTTGTAAAACACTTGTATGCTCAGCACCTCGTATGCATGCATAGGGTATCTCGCGGTACCGGCAGATCGAGACCCTGACCCGTGACGTGTCCGTGACCCCCCCAAGCCAAATGGTGTCCGTCTTCGGAGGCAAGCTAACCCCTTGCTATGAGCTGTCCCGCATTGTTGTTTTGTTTATTTGTTGATTACCATAACGAGTGTTATATTTTCTGTCTGTACCCTGTTTTTTTTTATTGCAGGTCTGTTTGTTATTCTTGTTTAATACGTTGCTTCGATTATTGCTCCTGCCATGTTATATTCCTCATCCATGTATGCATTAGAATGATGTGTGAATTATCTGTGCGCCTCGCACTTGCGTGGCTTTGTCGAACCCTCTAAATAAACAACTATAAAACCTGCGTTCCTATGATTGTTTGCTTCTTCTTCTTCGCCGAGGTGAGGAGCGGATGAATGTCGTCTTATGATCCTCGGAGTTGGGGGCATTCTCCAAAAGAGTTATTTGCCTTGTCCCTCCGTCAAATATGGTTGGCGTAGACTACCCGGACTGCGACGCTTGGGAGCTGACTTTCCATTTGGTTCTTTTTGCCGAGATTGCTGACACCACGTCGAGATAACCCTTGAGTGGAATGGATGCTCTCTCTTTCTTATGATTGCTTTTCGGTTCATTGCTTGGAGGCTACATGCCTCACCAACTTTGTAATTAACCTACGATGACACCGGCTGGAGGGACCGCCACAGTCATCCGTTTGAAACACTATGTTATAAATTGTAGTTGATCTGTGATGGCGCTTGTTGGCGGGATCGCCACGATAGTCACCCGGTCGACGCTAACCAACTAGTTGATCTGTGATGGCGCTTGTTGGCGGAATCGCCATGATAGTCACCCGGTCGACGCAAACCAACTAAACTATATTTTCTAGTTGATCATTATTATGTTGCTAATGCCTTGTTGTTTGATGATATATGATTCTGATATTGTGATTGTTGTGTTGGACTAATCCTCTGCTGTTTGGACTTGTTATGCTGAAACTTGATTAAATTGAAACACCCCTCCAAACATCGATAGGGGCAGTCCATAGTGCCACTTATCTGAACATTGAAAGCACTGCCACTGTCGCTCACATGGGCGGGCCTTGGCCTACGTAACCTATTGAGCCTCCTTTGATGCTACCATTTTGGCAAGTCTAGTCGGTTACCTTTGTGGTCGGGGCTAGTCTTGTGAAGGTTCCGGAGCTAGGCGTCGCTCATCTGTTGGGGGCGTGCCGGATTCACTTCGTCATAAGACATAGAGTTGTGTCGGTAGCTATACAGGGAGTGTCTTGGTAGCGTGAACGGCGAGTGAGTGTATCTTGCTTAGTTCGTCTTAAGGATGATATCCTAAAGTACCGGCTGAGTGTGGTGCACTTAGATGGGTGGTCTTTGCAACCTCTCGAGAGTGTCGATCTAGCAGCTAGCCTTGTTCCTGGGTTATGGAACAACAGTTCAGTGTCGGTCACACTATTGTCTTTGTCGAGTCCGGAGGTTAAACATAAGTATTGTTTGGAAGAAAGATGAACAACCTGATGTCACTAAATAAACAAATAAGATGATGCAGGGAATATTGCTTGAGATGTCGATGGTAACCCGAGATATGGGATGGCGGTGTGATCGTTGGGAGCCTAGAGTTAGGCCTGAGCCAACATCAACCATGCATGCTCAGAGTGGAAAGATGAGGCCAGTGGGCCTAGCAATGATCACAGGTGATGTTGAGTATTATTTGGTACCAACTGGTACACTCGTTTACTCGTCACAGGTAAGCTCGTTGTATGGTTGCCGGTGCACGATCAAACCCCACCTGGCTTGGACTCTGTACTGGTGATACCCCGTTGCTTGCTTATAACATGTTTGATTGCCAATGCCATGCTACTTTTATGTCATGTATCTAGAGTACACCTTGCCATGTGGTAGGATTTTATTTCCAATATAAACCTTGTTGCATGATTGTTGGATTGTTTGTAGTGAGTGGCAATACTTGCTGAGTGCATAATAATGTACTCACGGGCCTTGTGATTGTGGCCAGATTTCGGCGAGGAATCATCTTCTACCTTAGCAAGGAGATGGAGCAAGAGCGTGCTAGGATCAGTAGCCCAGCCAGATGCCTGTGGAGTGGAGCCGCTCCAAGTCGTTGCCTTAGTCGTCTTCTGCTGCCAGTTAAACTCTATCCTGAGCCATGCTTGGCATTATTTTCTGTAATGCCTTGATGGCTTGTAAACCATTTGTAGCACTCTTTGTGCCTGATTGTGTAATGATTTCCATCATGTTGCACTGTCGTGACGTGCGTCCAGATATCCTGGGCTGGCGCACGGGACGACCGCCTCTCTGGTGATATGTGCCAGGGAGGGGTGTCACAAAGGGCCTGAAAAGATTCCACGTGAAAGGAAAGCTTGCCCCAAGATTTATTGGACCCTTCAAGGTCTTGGCAAGGAAAGGATCAGTAGCCTACCAGCTGGGACTACTAGAGGAGTTGACTGGAGTGCACGACGTTTTCCACGTGTCCCAGCTACGAAAGTGCATCTCCCCCCACCAAGCAGGCTGACTTTAAGGAGCTGGAGTTGAGCAGCGAACTGACTTACGAGGAACACCCCATCAATATCTTGGATGAGTCAGAACGCCGCACTCGCAGCAAGGTCACCAAGTTCTACAAGGTACAGTGGGACAAGCACACAGAGGAAGAATATCCGTATCTGTTCAACGAGCCACAGGAATCCCGAGGACGAGATTCATCTTAAGAGGGGAAGGTCTGTAACACCCTGGATTTTTGGCCTTTTCAAAAAAAATTCCCAAAACACATTATTCTGTTATTTGATTTGCATTTGGATTTAAACCTCGGGAAAATCAGTTTTAATTCTTAAACCTTTACAAGTTTGATAAATCAAGTGGGATCTGGTGCTTTCCACT
Organism: Poa pratensis; assembly: GCA_947311845.1. Taxonomy (NCBI): domain Eukaryota; kingdom Viridiplantae; phylum Streptophyta; class Magnoliopsida; order Poales; family Poaceae; genus Poa; species Poa pratensis. Next base: position 85,213,567 of record CAMZMU010000038.1, on the reverse strand, counting down.
TTCCTCCCACTTGGTACTTGTATTTGTGATTTTATCCCTGGATAAATATTTAATTAGGAAATTCTTTTCTTTTTTTAAAATTACCCTTTTATTTGGCCTTCCAAAGGAACCCCTATTTCTGGGTCTCCAAAAATTCTGCAAAAATTAGGGAACCTTCCCTAGTTGATGTGGATCACTTTTATAACAAAATATGGAACCATGACTTAGGAAATTTTCCCTCCACAATCCTTTTTGTATTCTGCCTATTTTCTCAAAACATTTTAAACTCTAGCAAAAACATTTCTCCTGGATGAATCCAAGGCATGGATAGGCTCCTCTTCATCACTCCTACCTCAGGACAAAAGGGAAGCTCCATCTAACTCCATCTACCCCTCCAAAACCATTAAAACCCATTTTGTCCAGTGCTGTTTTTCACAAATTCTAGTCGCACCAACTTTCGATTTTGCAAAAACCATAGTCAGGAAAGTTGTTGGGTTTTGGTTTTGGCGCATGGTGACGCAAACCTCACCTCATTTGGAGCTCTGAGATGAGAGATACTTGCTGATGCCGCTTCTGGCATGTCTAGAAACGTGATCACCACTGACACGGCCGTGCCAGGCGGCGCCGCCACTTTGTGGTCGTCGCCGTTCTGCTTCCCTCCTCTCCTAACCGTGCCCAACGAGTTCCCCTGCACTCTCCTCACCTCACCACAGCCACGCGTCGCCGGAGGAGTTTCGCGCACGCGCCGCCGACGCGTCCCGACGCACCGTCCAAGCCCTGTGCCGCCGGGGCCCTCCTGTCAGCGCCTCCTCCGCCGCAAGGACCGGTCCGTCCACCGAGGATTATCCTCGTGCATCCCCCCTGTGCCAGCGCTGCCGCAACGCACCGCCCACCGTCGCCTCCACACCATGGCGACACCTCGCCGCGCCATTACTACGGCCGCCGTGCGGGAACCCTATAAAACCACCACCCCGCGACCTCCAGAGCACCGCATCCACCTCCTAGCCTCCCCACTACCCTCCCCTGCTCCAATCGAAGCTCGACGAGCACCGCAACTCCGGCGACGATCTTGCCCTATCCGTCACGGCCGTGGACAAATTCTTCGCCAGAGGGGCACCGTTCGTCGATTAAACCCAACAGTAGCCTCCCTGGATCGTGGCGAAGCCAATGCCGTGCTCACCGCGGTGATCCGTGCTCGGAATCGTGGGAATCATCCACGGCCCGACTCCGGAGCCGTGGGAGACAGTGGAACCTCCGCCCAGGACCTCCCCGCCATTCGAAACCTCGCCGCCGTGACCCCCTGGTGCACGGTGAGCCTCCCGAGCCCCTCCTCTCCCTCTAGCTCACCCTCCCCTGGCCGCAAAACCTCGCCGGAGTTTCGGCGGCGACGGAAGCGCCGCCCCTTCTGTTTCGCGCGCAGGAAAACGGTTCGCTTGAACCACGAGTCACTGACCAGTGGGCCCCACTGGTCAGGTTTTTAAACTTTTCCCTGAAACGTTTTCTGTTTCTTTTCTTTTAGAAAAAAAAAGCAGAAAATAAACCAAACATTGAAATGCAATATCTCCCTTAAAAATGCTCAGAAAAATATGAGACAAATTTTGTTGGCTTAGTTTGAATTTTCTCTTTCCAGTGGAACCAAAAAAGATTTATTTGGAATTTATTTTTCTGGCATTTATTTAAATGACCTAGGGGTGATTTTTGATGCATGTTTGTCTTCTGTTGATAGATTCAAACCTTTCCGACGGAGTAGGAGTCGTTTCCGAACCTGAAGGCAAGCCACGAACCCAATCTCAAACTTGGTCGAACCCTAGAAATTAAAATGATTGCTTGAGTTGATTGATATTGCACCTCACATGCCATATTGCATTTCTAATTGTTGCATTACCTTATAATTGCTTATCTGCAACTAACCCTCCATTCCCGAGACAATGGCCGGAGGAACCGCCTCAGTCAGAGGAATGGGGAAACTTTATAACTGTGCGTCTCGCACTTGCGGGGCTTTGTTTGCTTCTTCTTCATCGCCGAGGTGAGGAGCAGGCAAATGTCGTCTTATGATCCTCGGAGTTGGGGGCATTCGCCAAAAGAGTTATTTGCTTCTTGTCCCTCCGTCAAACGTGGTTGGCGTAAGCCACCTAGGCTGCGACGCTTGGGACATTTGCTTTCCATTTGGTTCTTTTTGCCGAGATTGCCGACACCACGTCGAGATAACCCTCGAGTGGAATGGATGCTCTCTCTTTCTTATGAGTGCTTTTCGGTTCATTCTCTACGATGACACCGGCTGGAGGTACCGCCACAGTCATCCGTTTGAAACACTATGTTATTTATTCTGTAAACACTAACCCGGGGTGACACCGGCTGGAGGAACCGCCATAGTCACACCGACAATATTAATGCTATGTTGATTTTGATACATGCAAGTGATATGTTTATTCTCTGCTGATATTATTGTGATTGCCTTATGTTGCTTGTATCTTGTTAAAAACTGGAAGTTAAAATTTGACTAAGAAGATAACCACCTCCCTCGACTAGATTGAGTCACTTAGTGCCACTCACCAAACACCCAGCACAACCACGCATCGTTCACATGGGCAGACCATAACCGAGTATTTTATCAGGCCTCCTTTGACGCCACCCTTTTGGCAAGTCTAGTCGGTTACCTTTGTGGTCGGGGCTAGTCTTGCGAAGGTTCCAGAGCTAGGCGTCGCTCATCTGTTGGGGACGTGCCGGATTCACTTTGTCATAAGACGTAGAGTTATGTCGGTGGCTATACAGGGGGTGTCCGGGTAGAGTAAGCGGTTGTGGAAGTGTGGGTTTGTGCTGTCGCCATGATCGGTTCTAGTACTTCGGTACCGGCGGTACAAGCCTAGACTTCAGCGTGTGGATAAATGTTGCAACCTCTCGAGAGTGTAAATCTAGATTCTAGCCATGTCCCTAGGTTATGGGACGTTGTTTGGGTCAAGTCACACTATGAGTCAGTCCAGTCGAACTTGGAGAAATAAGTAAGTTGAGATCCAACGAACAAAGGAAATGTTGGGAGTCAAGCCAGAGTTGGCTAAGGACTCAGAAAGTTGTGATTAAAGCCAGAGTTGGCTACAGACTTGAAAGCCTAGTTGTGGTTGTTGGGTGAGAAACGTGATCTCACTTGATAACGTGAAAACATCCCTACTAAGGTAAGTAGGTAAGTTTTGTCCAACCGTTAAGCTTGGACTCACCCTCGCAACCGAACTCCTACCATGATACTTTCTGAACCATGCCATGCCATATAGATAGACCTTGTTTGCTTTTGGGCTGATGTCTTGCGAGTACTTCAAGTACTTACCTGGCTTTTCATGTGGCCAGACCCTGCTACACCCGACGCCGAGTACCCGCTCTATGAGAACTAGGAACCCGTATTCCAGGCAGGACCCTGTGGAGTAAAGCCCGCTGTCGCCACGCTACCGTCTACGTTTCCGCTATGACTTCCGCTAGAGGCTTGATGTTAGAAAAATAATGTACATACCGTTGTGTGCGCTGTTGCGCAAGAGCTGGAGCCTCACCCCGTGATGTAATATTGTGTATGTCCGAACTCGGAACCATATGAATAAATTTGGTTATGTCTTTGTTTACCAAGCTGTCATATCCAGTGTTTCTGGGACTGTTATATGGGGTAGCTCGATCATCTGGAGCTGAGAGTTGTAGGATTTGTCCAGTACAGTTTTTCTCAAATTCTAGTCGAACCAACTTTCAAATTTGCAAAAACTCTAGTCAGGAAAGTTGTAGGATTTTGCATTTGGCGCACAGGGGTGAAAACCTCGTTGCATTTGGAGCTCTGAGCTGAGAGAAACGAGGTGATGCCGCTTCTGGCTTGAACAGAACGGTGGTCACCGCCGGCACGGCCGTGCCAGGCGGCGCCGCCCGTTTCTGGTCGCCGGAGGAATGCGCACCCTCGCGTCCCAGCACACCTCCCGCACCCCTCACTTCACTCTCCACCTCTCTGCACCACGCGTCGCCGGAGGGAGCGCCGGACGGCGGCCGCGCGGATGCGCCAGGCGCTAGACGACGCGCCGCGCAGCACAGCGCCGCCGGGGCCCTCCTGTCAGCGCCATCTCCGCCGCACGGACCGGTCCGTCGCCGGAGATTATCCGCGTGCGTCCTCCTGTGCCACCGGTCTCGCAACGCTCCGCCACCGTCCCTCCCACACCGTGGCGACACCTCGCCGTGCCATTAACTCCGGCCGCTGCGCGGGAGCGCTATAAAAATCCCAACCCAGCACCGTTCCATCGCCGCACCACCTCTCCCACCCCCTCTAGCACCCTCTGCCACAGCCTCGAGTCCGGAGGAGCCACACCTCGCCGGAATCGCAACCACTGCTTCCTCTCCCTCCCCTCTGCCCCGCCCTAGCCGCCGCGATCCATCGCCGGTGAGTTCGCCGGAGTTTCGCCGGAATTCTTCTGTTTTCCCGCGCGGTGGAGAAGAAAACGGTTCGTTTTAATGAGTCACTGACTAGTGGGACCCACTGTCAGGTTTTTAAACATTTCCGAATCGTTTTTCTGTTTTGTATTTCTGTTTTATTTTTCTGTGGAAAAAGGGTAGAAATTGAACCAAAATTCAAAATGCAATATCTCTCTGAAAAATGGTCAGAAAAATATGAAACCAATTTTGTTGGCTTAGTTTGATTTTTCTCTTTCAAATGGAACCAGAAAAGAATTATTTGGAATTTATTTTTTGGGCATTTATTTAAATACCCTAGGAGTGATTTTGATGCATGTTTGTCTCGTTTTGAATAGATTCAAACCTCTCCGACGGATTAGGAGTTACCCCTGAACCTGAAGGCAAGCCACCAACCCAATTTCAAACTTGGTCGAACTTAGGAATTATTTTGACTGCTGAATTAATATCTGTTGCATCTCACATGTCATATTGCATGTTAAATTATTGCACTCCCTTATATTGCTTGTGCAACACTCACTTTCCCGGGGCAATGGTCGGTGCTACCACCTCAGTCAAGGGAATGGGGGAATTATTGCAACCGTGCGTCTCGCATTTTGCGGGGCTTTGTTTGGTTCTTTCCTCTTCGCCGAGGTGAGGAGCGGACGAATGTCGTCTTATGATCCTCGGGGTTGGGGGCATTTGCCTAAAAGAGTTAGTTGCCTTGTCCAACCGTCAAATATGGTTGGCCTAGACCAACCGGACTGCGACGCTGGGAGCCGACTTTTCCGTAGTTCTTTTGCCGAGATTGCTGACACCACGTCGGGGTAACCCTTGAGTGGAATGGATGCTCTCTCATTTTTATGAGTGCTTTTCGGTTCATTCTTTTACGGTGACACCGGCCGGGTCTCCCGCCACCATCATCCGTTTGAAATATTATGCTATTATTCTGTGAACACTAACCCCCGAGTGACATCGGCCGGGTCTCCCGCCACCGTCACCCGGGTATTATTATTATTGTTATGTTGTTATCTTTACATGCAAGTATTATGTTATTCTGTACTGTGGTTGTTATGTGCATATGTTGTGTTACTTGTGTTGTGTTGGAAACTGAAATAAGAACATGACTAAGAAAATAATCACCTCCCTCGACTAGATTGAGTCAAATAGTGCCACTCACCAAGCACCACTTGCACAACCATGCGTCGTTCACATGGGCGGACCATGACTAAGTATTTTATCAGGCCTCCTTTGATGCCACCCTGTTGGCAAGTCTAGTCGGTTACCTTTGTGGTCGGGGCTAGGCTTGTGAAGGTTCCGGAGCTAGGCGTCGCTCATCTGTTGGGGACGTGCCGGATTCACTTCTTCATAAGGCGTAGAGTTATGTCGGTGGCTATACAGGGAGTGTCCGGGTAGGATAACGGTTGTGGAAGTATGGGTTTGTGCTGTCGCCATGATTGGTTCTAGTACTTTGGTACCGGCGGTACAAGCCTAGACTTCAGCGTGTGGATAAATGTTGCAACCTCTCGAGAGTGTAAATCTAGATTCTAGCCTTGTCCCTGGGTTATGGGACGCTGTTTGGGTCAAGTCACACTATGAGTCAGTCCAGCCGAACTTGGAGAAATAATTAAACTAAGATCCAGTGATTTCGGGAAATGTTGTGAGTCTAAGCCAGAGTTGGCTAAGGACTTGGAAAGTTGTGATTTAAGCCAGAGTTGGCTAGAGGCCTGAGTGCCTAGTTGTGGTTATGAGTTGTTGAGTGAGAAACGTGATCTCACTCGATAACGTGAGAAACCTCCCGACTAAGGTAAGTAGGTAAGTTATGTCCAACCGTTAAGCTTGGACTCATCCTCGCAACCGGCCTCATGCCATGCTACTTTCTGAACCATGCCATGCCATATAGATAGACCTTGTTTGCTTTTGGGCTGTTGTCTTGCGAGTACTTCAAGTACTTACCTGGCTTTTCATGTGGCCAGACCCTGCTGAACCAGTCGCCGAGTACCCGCTCTATGAGAACTAGGAACCCGTATTCCAGGCAGAACCCTGTGGAGTAAAGCCCGTTGTCGCCACGCTACCGTCTATGTTTCCGCTGCCACTTCCCCTTGAGGCTGATGTTAGAAAAATAATGTACTTACTGTTGTGTGCGCCGTTGCGCAAGAGCGGGAGCCTCACCCCGTGATTGTAATATGTTGTATCTGTTCGAGCCCGAAGCCTTATGAATAAATTTGGTTATGTCTTTGTTTACCAAGCTGTCATATATCCAGTGTTTCTGGGACTGGTATATGGGGTAACTCGATCACCTGGATCGGGGTGCCACAACGCGAGGGTGTGGCTTCGAATCCCACTCCCGCGATATATATTTTGCTCTATTTGAGCTATGTGTGAGTCCGTGGTGGGTCCAGTATGTCAGCTCGGTTGTGGGTCCCGCTCGTCAGGTGAGGTGGATGGGTCCCACATGTCAAGTGGGTCGGGTGGGTCCCGCTCGTCAGGTGAGGTGGATGGGTCCCACATGTCATTTGGTGGGGTGGGACACGCAAATAAAATGTGGATGGGTGTGAGTCAAGTTGGTGTTGTGGGTCCCACATGTAAGAAGGGGTGGCGGGCCCTACTTGTCATGTTGGTGGCGTGGGACCCACATGTCATGGGTGTGCTGTGGGTCCCACATGTAAGATGAGGTGGTCTAGGTGTTGTGGGTCCCACATGTAAGAAGGGGTGGCGGGCCCTACTTGTCATGTTGGTGGCGTGGGACCCACATGTCATGGGTGTGATGTGGGTTCCACATGTAAGATGAGGTGGTCTAGGTGTTGTGGGACCCATATGTCATGTTCTCTCACAGGCTAGGGTTTGGGTGGGACCCATATGTCATGGTAAGCCGTTAGCTGGTCCCACGTGTCAGATTAGTCAATAAGTCAACGTGTACTCGTGTCAATGGTCCTAAATGTCATCTAAGAATTGACACGTAGGCGAGAGGCTGCTGAGTTGGCTGTCTAACAATAGTGACACATAAGTAAAATTGCCACCTAAGCACTGACACGTAGACGAGACTGCTGAGTTGGCTGTCCACTAATACGAATGACCAATTAAATTGGTCGTAGGCGGGTAAAGAAAAGACAATATGCCAGAGCTTTTTAAATTATGACCAATTTATTTAACCAGGCTATGAACATTCAGACAAGATTGGTCGTTATTTAGACCCTCCAAAGTAGTGCATGACCAAATTGCTTCAATTGGTCATAGATTTATGACCAATTTTCGCTGGTCACTATAAAAAGGTCACTAGTTGACACATTTCTTGTAGTGCCAATACTTGTGCGGGAAGTCCAGCCGCCTCATATATATGTGAGAGGTGATGGCCGATTGAAATTAAGCAAACAATCGACAACCTATCAATACAACCTACTTTTATCTCCTCAAACCCTTGTTCATGCTTCTGTTATCCGGCAATTTCGCCTACATTTCGCCGGAGATCGAAAACCGAGCTAAGAGCAGCCAAGTCCGGCTTAGTTCAGCCAATCGTCGCCGGCTTCCTCAGACGAGGCTTCCCGAGGGGCTGGGGCGTCTGGTGTCAAAAGCGCTGGCTTACTGTCTTGCGTATCGCGCTGGAAGCCGGCCTCCCGCGGGGCGAGTTGCGGAGTATCTCCCCCGGCACCGCGGGTACACGAGGACGTGTTCGTGTGACGCGTTTCGAGCGCAACAGTACACAAGTAGAGAAATGGCTTTTGGTACGGACCTTTAGTCCCAGCCAAAGTTCGAACCGGGACTAATGTGGGCATTAGTCCCAGTTCGAACGGTCGGGGCGCGGCACGGTACCAGTCCCGGTTCGGACGGGATCATTAGTCTCGGTTCGTGATAAGAACCGGGACTAAAGGTCCGCGGCAGGCAGCCGCAGCGGTGCCGCCGGCGCGAGAACCTTTAGTCCCGATTCGTATCATGAACCGGGACTAATGATGGACCTTTAGTCCCGGTTCCTGATACGAACCGAGACTAAAGGGTTCCCCTATATATCCCTTCTTCCACCCCGAGCCAGCTCCATTTCCTGCTCGAGCCACATCTCCATTTTTCTCCTATTTCACTCTCACGAGCTCGAGTTCATCCCCATTTTTTTCACGATTTGTCAAGATTGGCGGCACCCATCTATCCAAGGGTTAGCAACTTCATCCATTATTTCGACGTTCCTAATTTAGCTCATTTCATTGCTAGTTTAGCTCATTTCATTTTTCTAGTGCTAGCTAGGTATTTGATGAAATGCCTAATTTAGGGAGTTCATTTGTTGTATATACAATTTGAGTTCAAATTAAAGTATGATTTGTGGGTTTTAGTGCCGTCCCATTCCCATCCTCACCGCCGTCGATCGCCCGCGCCGTCCTGTCACCGACACCACCTTAGTGAGCCTCTTGTTTTTATCTTTTTAAAAAAAATCTTACTTGTATGATTTAGATGCATAGTTATTACTTGTATAATTTTCTTACTTGTATGATTGTTTTTTATATGTATAGTGCCATGGTTTTGATATCCGTCCCCGTCGGCTCTTGTCCGGTCTATTATTCGGATATGGTATATTTTTGTAACTATTTGTTTCATTTCATGTTTATGACAATTATGCCGACCAACTTGGCATAGATTTTTTTATCTAGGAGGTAGTTGAACCGGAAATTCCAACCGACCCTCTTGTCGAGATGCTAAATTTATTTGAAAAAGAAAATAATGATTTGTAAGAAAAATTGAAAAGAAGTGAAGAAGAGAAGATGAAATTGCAGTTCGATCTTGCCGACGTCATCGATGATCACAAGATCAAGATGGATTCAATGCGCTTGAAGATTAGAAAGATTAGAAAATATGCCATTAATAAAGAGGCATGGTATCATTATGCTGTTGGTTCAATAATTACCTTATTTGCGATTTTGATCGCATTTGTTGTTGGATTTAAATTCTTTAGATAGTTGTATATTAGTTTCAATGTATGTTTTATGAGAACTATGTATTACATTTGGTCACTACTCTAACTTGGTTTTAATGTGATGAACTTGTATTAATTAATTTGGTCAGTTCTCTATTCATGATGATGTAGTGTATTGGTTTTTGATATATTTATATAATGCAGATGAGCCGGCAATGGATGTACGGTGACTGACGCAGTCCCGAGTTCATTAATGGCATGCATAATTTTCTCTGTGTGGCTGAGACAAACAAGTGGCCGAATGGTTTTATTTGTTGTCCATGTAGTGTCTGTAAGAATACGAAGGATTACTCTACCTCAAAAACCCTTCACGTCCACCTGTTGCAGTACGGTTTCATGTCCGGCTATAATTGTTGGAGCAAGAACGGAGAGAGAGGGGTTATAATGGAAGACAATGAAGAAGAAGAGGATGATGATAACTATCCTACGTTCACTGAAGAAGAGCCCATTGTTGATGAACCCATTGTTGAAGAAGAGGTCATTGTTGATGAGCCCGATGATGATCTTCGTCGGGCCATTCTTCATGCAAAGATAAACTGCGGAAGTGAAAATGAGAGGTTTAAGTTGGAGCGCATGTTAGAGGATCACAAAAAATTGTTGTACCCAAATTGCGAAGATGGCCAGAAAAATCTGGGTACCACACTGGAATTGCTGCAATGGAAGGCAGAGAATGGTCTATCTGACAAGGGATTTGAAAAGTTGCTGAAAATATAAAACAAGATGCTTCCAAGGGATAACGTATTGCCCCCAGTACGTACAAAGCAAAAAAGGTTGTCTGCCCTCTAGGATTAGAGGTGCAGAAGATACATGCATGCATCAATGACTGCATCCTCTACCGCGGTGAGGAGTACGAGAATTTGAATGCATGCCCGGTATGCGGTGCATTGCGGTATAAGATTAGGCGAGATGACCCTGGTGATGTTGAGGGCGAGCCGCGCCCCAGGAAGAGGGTTCCTGCCAAGGTGATGTGGTATGCTCCTATAATACCACGGTTGATACGTTTGTTCAAAAACAAAGAGCATGCCAAGTTGTTGTGATGGCACAAAGAAGACCGTAAGAAAGCCTGATACTGAGACATCCCGTTGATGGGTCGCAGTGGAGAAAAATCGACAGAGACTTTCCGATCTTTGCAAGTGACGCAAAGAACTTAAGGTTTGGTCTAGGTATAGATGGCTTTAATCCTTTTGGAGAGCAGAGCTGCAGTCATAGCACCTGGCCTATGACTCTATGTATCAATAACCTTCCTCCTTGGTTGTCCATGAAGCGGAAGTTCATTATGATGCCAGTGCTCATCCAAGGCCTGAAGCAACCCGGCAACGACATTGATGTGTAACTGAGGCCATTGGTTGAAGAAGTTTTACAGTTGTGGCTTGAAGAAGGTGTACGTGTGTGGGATGAGCACAAACAACAGGAATTTGACCTACGAGCGTTGTTGTTTGTAACCATCAATGATTGGCCTGCTCTTAGTAACATTTCAGGACAGTCAAACAAGAGATATAATGCATGCACGCTCTGTTTAGGTGAGACTGAAAGTATATATTTGGCAAACAAGAATGTGTACCCGGGGCATCGTCGATTTCTTCCAAACAAGCATCCCGTAAGAAAGAAAGGCAAGCATTTCAAAGGTGAGGCAGATCACCGAACGAAGCCTACCTGCCCTACTGGTGTTGATATATATGACATGGTCAAGGATTTAACAGTAATCTTTGGAAAGGGTCCTGGCGGACAATCTGTTCCGAATGACGTCGACGGACACATACTCATGTGGAAGAAGAAATCTATATTTTGGGAGCTACTCTATTGGAAAATCGTAGAGATTCGCTCTGCAATCGACGTGATGCACGTGACAAATAATCTTTGCACGTGGAAAATCCTAGATATTCTTGGGCGTGTATGGGAAGACGAAAGATACACCGGATGCACGGCTGCACCAGCAACGTATGCACGAACGAGACGACCTGAATCCAGAGAAGTATCAAGGTCCTTCCAGCCACGCTCTTACCAAAGAAGAGAAGGAGATATTTTTTTGAAGTTCGGAGCAGTATCAAGGTCCCGTCTGGCTTCTCGTCGAATATAAAGGGAATAATAAATATGGCAGAGAAAAAGTTCCAAAACCTAAAATCTCATGACTGCCACGTGATTATGACACAATTACTTCCGGTTGCATTGAGGGGGCTTCTACCGGAAAATGTTCGAGTACCCATTGTGAAGCTATGTGCATTCTCAATGCAATTTCTGAGAAGCTAATCAATCCAGAAACTCTACAAAGTTTACAGAAGGATGTGGTCCTATGTATTGTCAGCTTCGAGTTGGTGTTCCCACCAGCCTTCTTCAATATTATGATGCACCTCATAGTTCCCCTAGTCGAAGAGATTAGGATTCCCGGTCCTGTATTTCTACACAATATGTTCCCCTTTGAGAGGTTTATCGGAGTCTTGAAGAAATATGTTCGTAACCGTGCTAGGCCAGAAGGAAGCATCTCCAAGGGCTATGGAACAGAGGAGGTCATTGAGTTTTTTGTTGACTTTATTCCTGACCTTAAGCCGAATTGTGTTCCTCAATCGCGCATGAGGGGAGACTGAGTGGAAAAGGCACGCTAGAAAAGAAATCAATAATAAGTATGGACGTGCATTATTTCACTCAGGCACACTACACAGTTCTACAAAGTTCCACCTTCGTGGCTCCGTATATCGTGGAACACATGAATCTTGTATGCTCCGAAAACCCGGAGCATACTAACTCCTGGATTAAAGGAAAACACATGGAGACTTTCGGCGGTTGGTTGCAAACACATCTCATTAATAACACCAATGTTGGAGAACAACTTTACTTGTTGGCCAGGACACCATCTTCGACTATATTGACTTTCCAAGGGTACGAGATAAATGGGAATACATTTTACACGGCCGACCAAGATAAAAAGAGCACCAACCGAAACAGTGGTGTCCGCTTTGATGCAACGAACGACGATGGGCAAAAGGACACATATTATGGTTACATAGAGGATATATGGGAACTTAACTATGGACCTTCTTTTAAGGTCCTTTGTTTTGATGCAAATGGGTCAACCTGACAGGCGGGGTAAAGGTAGACCCGAAATACGGAATGACAACTGTGGATCTAAAAAATCTTGGGTACCACACCGAACCATTCGTCCTAGCCAAAGATGTGGCTCAGATTTTCTATGTGAAGGACATGTCTACCAGACCAAAAAAAAGAAAAGATAAGCAAGCGAATACATAATGCGATGAGCCAAAGCGCCATATAGTTCTTTCAGGGAAAAGAAACATCGTGGGAGTGGAGGACAAGACAGACATGTCAGAAGATTACAATAAGTTTGATGAAATTCTGCCCTTCACAATGAACACTGACGCAAGCATCTTGTTAAATGATGAAGATTCTCCATGGTTACGGCGCAATCATAAGAAAGGGACACACGCGAAGAAAAAGTTTCTACCCAAACACTAGATAAGAATGTTGGTGATGTGTAATAATGTATTAAACTTTTTATGTAACTGTGTTCTAAAAACTCAGAAGAAAACTCTAAACACTGATTTTTGATTCTAAAAACTCCAACGGCTCACAAGCGCTCGAAAAAGTTGGACTGAAGTATTCGGTCGATGAACTGATGGATTTGTAGATAGAACAAAACACACGGTTTCCCCTGCATACATCCCGACGTTGGCTCGTGAGTGCCCGCATATCAAATGCACTGTCGGATGTATGCAGGGAATCCGAATGATTTGTATTCGGTCGATGAACTGAAGGATTTGTAGATAGAACCAAACACACGGTTTCCCCTGCATGTAGCCCGACGGTGGCTCGTGAGTACCCACATATCAAATGCACCATCGGATGTATGCAGGGAATCTGAATGCTTTGTATACCAAATGAACTACAATGAGTACACACTGAGTGCCGAACATGTCCGAGAGGTGGGCTATATATAGGGTCGTGTGGCTCACGAAGTGGTCGTGATAGTGCTGATCCAATAGCTCACAAGCCCTCAAAAGGAACACACCCCTGATCCAACGGCGCTCACAAGCGCCTGAAAGAAACACACGATCCATGTGCTTCTTCCTGATTGGGCATACTACATGGCGCTAGGGGTAAAGGCGGGAAAAGGCCCCGCCTAGGGTTTTCTTCTGTTTGCCGAGTGAAACTTTGTGCTTGGTTGTGTTAGGGTAGCCCCTGACACCCCGGAGGGGAATCAGCGGTGAACAAAAAATAGAAACCGGAGACTAAAGGTATAAAAGAAAACAGAAAAAACAAAAAAAAAGAGCAAAAAAACAAACTCGAAAACCCCTTTAGTCTCGGTTCGTGTTAGGAACCGGGACTAGAGGTCTGAGTTGGCGCCCAAATTTTCGGCCGCCCAAAAGTAGACCTTTAGTCCCGGTTCCTAACACGAACCGGGACTAAAAGACCTTTAGTACCGGTTCGTGTTAGGAACCGGGACTAAAGGTCTGTTTCAGTTACTTAGATCAAAGGCCGCCCTTTCTTCTTCATTCGATCCCCACTCGCACCGGCCTCCTCCCACCGCTCCCGAATCGCCGTCACCGTGGACCCCGTCGCCGTGCTCACCACCGCCCCGTGCTCCTCCCACGCACGGACGGCCGCCCCATGCTCGCCGCCGCCCAGTGCTCCCCCCCACCGCACGGACGGCCGCCGCCCCGTGCTCGCCGCCGCGCAATGCTCCTCCCACGCACGGACGGCCGTCGCCCCGTGCTCCTCCCACGCGCGCCGGAGCCGGAGCTGCCCCCACACGCTCCGGAGCCGCGCCCATGCCCTGCTCGATCCCTCTCCTCTGCCCGGCTGTAACAGCCCAAAGTTTGAGAACCTAAAAACCTGAGTAAATTTTTCGCTTTTCATTTCTTATGCATCATGGAATCCTTAATTAAAAATGCTCAAGAAAATATAACATTGAAAAACCTCATATATGAATTGCTTCAATTACAAATTCAAATCAAGGAGAGTATTCAAACTTGCAAAACAAAAATACTTTGACATCGTATATTTGTCAAGGAAGTTCCAAAGGTAATTTTTACAAACTAGTTTGATTTGTAAAATAAAATAAATGGAGAGAAACTCAAAATGGCCAGTGAGCAATTCCTATTTTATTTTCCTACCAAATGAGTTCCAAATAATCTGGATAAATTAGGGGAGCTTCATATTAATATAAGGAGGCTACCCAAAATTTTGCAGTATTTTTGGAGCAATGCAAGTGCCCCAATTAAATCCCTTTTGCTCACTGCCTTAATTTCAAAATAAGAGAAAAGGAATAAAAGGACTTAGTTGTGAGGGAAAACAAAGGTGCAGGGGGTTTTTCGCAAAATGCCCTTCTCCTTCCTGTAGCCATGCGCTCCCCTGGCGCCATGCCGTCGCCTCGCCCGCGTGCACGCCGCTTCGGCCCCCCCCCCCCCCCCCCGCCCCTCTCTGCCTCCACCTGCAGGAAGACAAGCAACACGAGGCTCACCTGCCCTGCTCACACCACTCCCCAGATTTTTGCCTCTCGTTTCCTCTCTCTCCTCGTTTGCTTCTCCCGCACCGCCGCCGCCATTGTCGAGCACGGCGCCGCCGCTCCGAGCCGCCCTCGACGAACCGAAGAGCGCAGGAAGATCCGCCTCGTCTCCCTCTGCCTCGTCGCTGAAGTAATCGACGCGGGCGGGCCGCAATCGACGCCGATGTCCGCTTCTTCCCGAGCTCCGGCCGCGGACGCCGTGGACGATTCCGTCGCCGTCAAGCCTCCTCCGACCTCGCCGTCTTCTCCTACGTGCTCAGGGTGAGCTTCCGGTCCAAATGGACACCCCCATCCTCTCCCTCCTCCTTTCCCCGTAGTTCGCCGTCTCGCTGTAGTCGTCCGTCGACCGCCGCTTGCCGCCGTCGCCGGGCAAGCTCCAGTGGCCATACCCGGGCGGCGCCGCCACATTTAGGTTCGTCTGGACCCCCTCCGCTGAACGCACTCCTTGCACCCCGCGCGCACATGCGGACGCGCCCAGAGCGTGGTCGCCGCCGGTGCCTTCCCCGGCCGAACGACACTGAACCTTCGGGTTCAGTTTCGACAGTAGTACAATCGGATTATCCGAACCAGTACAAACGGATAATCCGAAGACCTCCAGTACGTAGTTGTTTTCAGTCCAGCCATGTCGATCGGATATTCCGAGTAGCACATAATCGGATTATCCGAAAAACATCAGTACGCCTGGAAAAATAATAAAAGGCAGGGAAATTATGTAAACTTCTAAAATCAATAACTTTTGAGATGTTTATCCAAAATTTGCAATTGAGGTATCAAAATGTTCAGAAAAATGAAACCTAACCAAAAGTATAACTCACCCATACAAATGAATCTTTTAAATTGTGAAAATAATTGAAATACACCTTCATCTGTGAAATGGGCAAATTTGGGAAATTCATAACTTCCTAAATATTGTTCAGAAAAATGCAAACTTGGTCTCTAAATGACCAGGTGAACAAACCCTATGTTTTGACATCAAATTCATGTTCAAATAAATATTTTTAATGGCTGTTTTCTTGTACTGTATGAAAATGGCGGAAAAGAATGAATTTGGAAAAAGTAATAACTTTTAAATAATGGTCCAAAATTTAAGTTTGACCTCTCAAAATGTTCCGCGAGTCAATACCTAACAGGAAACAACATTTTCATGCATGTTAGAATAATATTTAGGTGTTGGTCTTATTAGAGTTATTAATATGCCACTAAGATAAATATGAGGGTAGGTCAAATAATGCCTAATTATTTGGGACACTCATTTAACTCGATGATCATGTCTAGGATCTCTTAGTTGCATTAAAATGTCATATCATCATGAGTGTGCATTGCACCTATTTGTATTCGTGTTATTTATGTTGTTTCTTTTCCGGTGTTGTTTGTGCTTCGGTAGATCGAGGAGTTGAGGTGCAACCACAATTCTTCGACGATTCTTACTACCTTTCATATCAACAAGGCAAGCGTAATCCCCCCTCTGAGCATGTCTTATCCTATTTCCGCAAATATTTTCT
Organism: Poa pratensis; assembly: GCA_947311845.1. Classification (NCBI taxonomy): domain Eukaryota; kingdom Viridiplantae; phylum Streptophyta; class Magnoliopsida; order Poales; family Poaceae; genus Poa; species Poa pratensis. The sequence continues at coordinate 85,197,204 of CAMZMU010000038.1, read as the reverse complement.
CCACTATAATATTGCATGCGGTTCCAAATGTCAATTTGCTTGGATTAGAGTATCCTATAGTTGCATTAAGTTTCCGATGCCATTACCTGTTTCCCTCCTATTATCCATAGGTTTGTATTATTGGCCTAAGCTACTTAACTATGCTATGTTGTTGCTTAGCCATGCTTAGTTAAATGCTTAGTCGTCTGATGGATATTTCATGTTGGAAACAGATGTTGAAATGTTCGGATGATGGTGGAGGAATTGTGGTGATAGGTAATAAAATGCTTAAAGGTGGGGATAAGAGGCCACTGTGGTTGTGGTGTTTTGTCTCACTCTCTCCGCCTAGGTGCGAGTTCTTTACCTCTTGAACCAAGAATGAGCGCGCTTCCATTCGGTGGGGTATATGGAGCCCCCGTCGACCAACTAACTTGTGCGGGGCTAGCCAGGGTCCTCTAGTTTGAGCTTCCATTTGCGCGTGCGTTGAGATGGTGGCCAAGACTGAGATGAGGATGGTGGTGTTTAGGAAAATGAGTGGCCACGGGGCAGGGTGTTGGAGGCACTGAACCTGTCCCGTCCTCACTGATGATCCTGGGTTAGTCTCAAGCAATTTCCAAACTTAAATAGTTTCAGGACGACATCATTTTGAAATACGGATTTACAAACACGAACCATTGTGCACAACTCAAAAATAGATGTAACCATTGTGCAAAACTCAAAAATAGATGTACTTACAAATTCAAAACAAAAAAAAAAACCTTCCATACGACCTAACAACTGCCCATATTGTATTTTCAAATGGTATTACCCACTGTCAATTAAAAAAAAAGAATAGCGCGATGATTTCCATCTGGCAAATATTTAACCGCATAAACAAACTTCCACATGACCTAACAAATGCCCTTATTATATTTTCAAACAGTACTACCCACTGTCAATTAAAAAAGAAAAGAAAAAAATATCGTGATAATCTCAGGCTGGCAAATATTTAACCGCATCGGATAAATTAACGTTAATTTCATCTTTTTTTAAAACATTTTTTTAGAAAGTTAAGTTTCTGACAGGTAGAACCCTTTTACTCCAACAATTTTCAGAAAATAGAAACTGTTCGAACTACCTTGATTTTTAAATTTTAACATTTTTAAATACAGCGGGTGCGGCATTTCGCCGCACCAAATTCCGCTGCTTTACATAATAATAGAATCTTATTTTTTTTAACATAATACAATGTAAACTTTTTTCCTAGATAAATATAATTGAATCAAAAAATAACACATGCTTTACATATTTTCCAACACTTTATACATACTGTTTTAGGCCATTCAAACAACTTTCAAGAACTACTAAATGCTGCAAAAACATTAACCTTAACTGTATCTCCAAAAATTTGAATATTTCAAACATTCAAACGTCTTCCAAAACGAATCATTTTACAGACATAAAGAAAGCAGTGAATTTGAAAAACTTCCCAAATTGCCCAAATTTTGAAATCTAAACATTTTTTATCCCTAAGCTTTCTTTGCATTTTACTAATTTCCAATATTGCACAAATTTAAAATGTGAAATTTCCAACTTTCAATTTTACCACTATGCAGAACTTAAAAAATTAGATGAACTTTCAAATTCCAAAACAAAAAAAACAAAAAAACCAAAAAAAAAACTTTCCAGATGACCTAACAAATGGCTATATCGTGTTTTCAAACAATATTACCTACTGTCAAATCAAAAAGAAAAAAAAAAGCTATCGCGATACTTTCCAGCCGATAGATATTTAACCGCACCAGATAAATTAACATGAATTTCATCCTTTTCTGAAACATTTTTTACAAAAGTTAAGTTTGTGACAGGTGGTGCCGCTTTCCTTCAATAATTTCCATAAAATAGAAAACGTTCAAGGTAACTCCATTTTTTATATTTTGACAAATTAAAATACACCCTTTAATTAGAGATCAGACTTACGGACTTCTCATACGATTCATTTACTCAGATTATGGAGTCAAAATATATATTTATAACAAATTACAGACATATTTGGCCATACCAATTCACGTTATTAAATTAAATATTCATTCCAAAACGCATGCATGTTTCAACATTCAAAACCGCTAAGTACATACAAAAACCTTAAAAGACAAATACTATTCAATTTGAATTTTACCAAAGCAAACAAAGCAAAATCTTTTAGATTTTTGAATAACAAACCGGAAAAAAAACTAAAGTAAACTAGCGCTAAACGAAAATGATTGGTTCACTCTTGCAATAACTCCAAAATTTTATTTTTATCTTTTTCTTCGCCCTCTCCCACTGCCACTAAACTTACAATTTTACTGACAATTGGTCTATTTACAAAATTTACGTTTCAACTGCTCGAGTTGCGACAATATACAAACATTTTTCAACATTTCAACTTACCAACCATTTTGACAAAACCTAAATGCATTCCTTCTAAATAAATGGATTTGAATTTACAAAATACTTATATAGTGTATTCCTCCTGATTAAGTAGATTAATTAAATATCTATGTCAAACTACAAACACACTTGAACATTTAAAATTTGCTAAAAAAAATTGAAGTTACTCCGGACGACAAAATTACGAAGAATTTTAACATTTCAAATCACAACGTTCCGGACGGAGTCTACTAAATGACGGAATATAAGATCTGTTTATATTTAATTTCAGCGAATATTTTTTTTTTATGATCTACAAAAGATAAAAGAAATATGAAATATTCCGAGTTTTGTTTAAACCAAAAAAAAAAGTACTGTTTCTGCAGCTCCGCCCGTGGGCGACGTCATGCTGACGTCACCATGGACGTGGGCTGGGCAGTGGGCCGGCCTGCTTGCTGGGCGCCTGCCGCGGCCTTTTTTTTTTCCCCATCCTGTTTTTTTTATTTACTAGCACTTTTGAAACATGTGAGATATAGGTCCAAAACAATTCAAATAAATTTCCAAAATAATTTGTGACCTTTTCCAAGTTATTTTAAATCTTGCAAAGTTCAAATCATACATAAATCTTCATTTGACACCTTCATTTTAAATCTTGCAAAGTTCAAATCATACATAAATCTTCATTTGACACCAACATGCTCACAAAAAAAAAATGTGAACTATTTAAGTCAACATACCAACATTTTCAGACATTTCCAATTGCTTAATATTCCGATGTTCCACAAAATATAACGCAAATCCTCAAAAAAAACAATATACTCATAGCAAATTACAAAAATATTACAACATTTCATTTTGGCCAATATTTCAACACCATACGAACGAACTTTCCGCAAATGTAGAATCAAATTCAAATGGATTTTCCTGATTTCACTTAAATATTGACGTCGAAATGCAAACATGTTTGACCATTTCGATCCACTGAATATTTGAATATTATATACAATATATCCGAAATGCACACAAAAAATACTACCTATTCATGACAAAATAAAAACATGTTCCAACATATCAATTTAGCTAACATTTTGGTTAACAAAAAATATATATACTGCACAAAAAAAACATCAAGGTAGTAACATGTTGAAAGGGAAGATGAATTGAGCTCTCGGTTCAAAAGACTGAACCACACAACATCGCTGTGGAGACATGATACACCAAAATTAGTAATTTTACTTCGCATGCAGATGAAAAACAACTAGATGAGCTACAAGACGCTGCTCGAGGCCCTCCGGTGTCCCACTCCCACAGGTCTCGGCCCGCCGTATACATCACCGATCAGCTTCCCGGTCGGTTGCTCGTGGCCGCCGGCGCCGGCCGCCGCTGCCCCTGCCGGTGGCGGTGTCGACGTTCTCCCTCTGCCCCGGCGACACCACCATCTCGTCGATCTCCTTGCCCAGCTCGGCGAACCGCGGGTCTCCAGGCGCGAGGGCGGCGCCGGCCAGAACGGCGGCCCTGGCTGAGCGGTATCTCTTCAGGCCGATGCACGCCGCACGCGCGCGCTCTGCGGAGGAACGCCCTAGGCATGTGGGGTCGAGCTCGGCGGCCTTAGCGGCGTCGGCAGCCGCGGCCGCGAGGTTGCCTGTCACGATGAACGCCTGCGCCCGCTCCGCGTACAGCGCCGCGGTGGGCGGGCCGTCGTGGATCGCCTGCGTGAACAGCAGCGCCGCCGCCGAGTCTTGGTTGACGCCCAAGCCGTAGCCGTCGTCCATGGGTTGCTCTCTAGCTAGGTAACTCTCTCCTCGATCTCCAGCTCGCCTAGATATTGGCGTATGCTGCATTATGCAGCGGGGATTTCGATTACGAGACGAACACGATGTCCCGATCGATCCCCGTATACTGTCGCACAAGGTTTTGGGCCGTGATTAATCTGATATAATTTTCAACGACATTATTTCGGTAATTTCGGTGGGACCAAAATATATTTGTACCGATATTTTTGGTATATATATTCTGACGGAATTCCAATAAATTTTGATTATATTTAAATTTGAGGAATTTTGAACATGAAAAATCCGAAACAATTTTCCAAAATTTCGTTGTCTGCCGTGTCGGGAATTTTTTCTCTTTACAAATTTTTGTTCCCACATACTAAACATTATACAAGTTTTTGGCATCGTTATTGTTTTTTGTTTCGGAAATTTAGACGACCCAACAAATCCACAAATCCGTAATAAAAAAAAGACAAAGATAAACAAACAAAAAACTGACGCTACATTCCAGAGTTGAAGAACCTCACGAAGCAATGCTTGCTCTTGGCCAAGGGGATGTTGATGGTACCTTGTACTCACCCTATCCTAGATTGCGCGCTTTTGTTCTTAAAGTTAAACTTTATAAAGTTTGACTGCATAAAAAAACCACGTATCCTACAAATGCAATATGAAAGTATATTGTATGATTGAAACAACATATGGTACAAATGCAATATGAAAGTATATTGTATGCTGTTCTCATGATATTGATATGATACTGTACATGTTTATATATTATATATTTTTTTTATCAAACTTTTTAAAATTTGACTTGACCAAAACTAAAACACAATGCAATTTGAAATAAAGGGAGTATATTTTAGAGTTTCACGTGCTTTATATATTGAAAATTTGAACAACCAAACATTTTTTTTAATCAAAGTACACTGCATGGCTTATTTCCGGCACCCACCAAAATAAGCATAGCTTGCGATTTTTTTTCTAAAAAGGGCTGAATCACAAAACCATATCATTATGTATTACCGTGTAATAAGATACAGAACATGCCTTCCAGGAGGATCGTATATGTTCAACTTTAGGCAGGTAAGGATCAGTTCTTTACTTAAAACAAAAAAAATCAAGTTGGGGGGTGCTGAGGTAGCCTTTTAGCTGGAGATTTTTGTGCCCAAATATTCTAGTTGGAGCACGGTATTCCCTTGTTAGGCTATTTCGTTGTCCTCGATCAACAGATTTTTCTCAACTAGAGATTGTCCAAAATTAGAATCTTACAAAAAATATTTATAAAATGTATGACAAAATTCAATGCTCACGTGAGCGGAGGACTTGTTTTACCTCCTCACCATTAGAGCATCTCCAGTCGCGGCGCCCAAATGGCCGCCCAAAAGCCTTCCGGACAGGCCCTTTGGGCGCCGTCCGGACTGCCTTTCGCCTTTGGGCGCCCTCGCTCCCCACTCGCGACGCCCAAATCGCCCAGCCCAATTTTTTTTCCCCAAATATGCCGCCAAGGTTTTACAAATTTAAATTACAAACGGCTAGAATTCAGAGTTTTAGCCACACTCGGCCATAATGTCAGAGTTTTACATTACACTAGGCCACCAAAATACACTACGCCAAAATACGCCGCCAAAATACGCCGGGAGATGTCGTTGCCCGGCCTTGTTGTCGCCACCGCCGCCGGTCTAGATGAAGTCACCGGGCTAGGGCACGTAGCCCTCGCCGGGCTGGGTCATGTCGGGGTCATCGTCGACCTGGCCGTGGCCCTGGTTGCCGCCGTTCTCGGGCGGAACGTTGCCGCCGTATTCGGGGGAGAACCTGGAGCAAGGCGTGGCGGCGGCGCTGTCGGCGAAGTTGGAGGAACTCGACGGCGAGCCGCCGACCTTGCATCGCAGAGGGGCGCTGCTCTCTTCGCTACCTCCCAGGGCGATGGCTTGGTTCAAGGCGGTGACGGTCTTGTTCATTGCGGCGATTATCTTCGCCGTCAATTTCGCCGGGGCGGGTCGAGCAGACTCCTGGCGTGCTGCTTCGCACGGCGCCCGCCACGGCTCTGCGTCTCCAATCGGCGCCGGAGTACGTCGAGGTCCCAATCATGTTGCGACATCTCCTCTGGCTTCTCCTTGGGCGGGGGGGGGGGGGGGGGGGTTGCGCTTAACGCCCAGCGTCTTCGTCCCCGTCGCCGCCTTCGTCCTCGCTGCCTTCCCCTTCTCCTTGGGTACCCTGGGCACGGACGGCGGCATGGAAACGGAGCCGGCGCGGCGCCAGGGTTTTTGGGTGGGAGGGATGGCGGGAGATATGGCGGGAGAAATGGATTTGGGGGCGAAATTGGGGGGAAGCCGGGTATTTATTGCGAGCGCCGTCTCGCTGGCGTGGCCCCCGCGTCGGAGGCGGACATGGCGTCGCGTTTCGTTCCGTCCGGGGCCGCCCCAAGCCTCCCCAAGTTGAGGGTGTGGGCTGGGCGTGCCGGACACAAAACTGGGCCGCGCCGGACCAAAATCGAGTATGGGCGGCGCGAGTGGGGCAGAAATTGTGTCCGGCACGCCCCAAACTCCTTTGAGCGGCCGTTTGGGCGCCCCGACTGGAGATGCTCTTATCCTGTAGCACTGTGGTCTCTTCTTGATGACTCATTATGTATCGAAAGTATCAAATGAAGAGGCAATAGCCTTCTAGCCCGTCACAAACGGCGTATAAAAACGTGTGGACGAACGGTGCTATTTGTGTGTGAACTCAAAATCCTAGAAAAAGGTAAACCTTTGGAAAGTTCACCGTCCGCGCTTTCTCATCGCCCCAAATGTCGTCTTCTCCTTTGCGCGTCCCCCATGGTTGTCTGCTTGTCCGCCAAGTATCGTAACGATAATAAAAGTGGTATGAGTATGTGAGAGAAAGAGATACGTGAGGTGAAAGTACAATTTTCTCTTTTATTTTTCAAAACCGAAGTTTCAAAATATCTTGAAAACGTTCGTCCAACCGTTTTCACTTTTGAGATACTCACATTGATATGTTCAATACTACATACCATGTTGATAGTTTTGACAAACTGTTTATTCTACTTTCAAACTGAATGCATTTACTTCGGGTTTCAACATAATTGTACTTCGAAATCTCGTTATACTTTTGAACTCCGCTCGAGGGTGTTTTTGTACTTGAAATTTCAGTTTTTCCGTACTTCTGATTTCACTATTTTTGTACTTCGTGCTTTTTATCGTAACCGTACCCGTGTGAACTTCATCTAGAACAAGAATTCAAGACCTCAGAAAGAAACAAACCGGCCCATGGACATTGCAACGGCCGGAGCAGGGGCCAGGGAGATCGGGCCGGTGGCGGCGTCACCACGCCCGCGTCGCCATGGTCGCCTTTCCCGAGTCGCAGCCTGCGCACCTGTTCGCTGTTCGTTCTCAGTACGATTTGAGATAGAGCCTACTGTCTTCTTCTCCAAGTTTGCAAGCAATCCATCACACCTTATGCTTTCCTTATCCCATCATATACTCTAGTTTCTCCGTCCCTACCCAACTCTGTTGTTGTGTTCCCAATCTAATCACAGGTTGACACTTAACATAACGGAGGTTTCAGTGCAAGAAGTAATTCACATGAGCGTTGGCCAGTTCACTTGTTTGTGTCTGCTGTCGACTTGTCCCATGTTGTGTCTGCAACTCATTTTAGGAAGCCGGATGAGGCGCCACCTTGGTTGTGGACTTGCTTCGAAAACGACAGCAACGTGCTCCACGTCGGACACCTCTCCTCAATGGCCAGGAGGTGCAAGGGGGACTTGAGAGAGCCTCGAAGGTGGGGAGTGATTGGGAGCAAGCGCTCCGGAAAGGCGTGTTGAAGTAGATCAAGTAGCGTGTGTGGGACACCAAGCAAAGGCACCAAGTAAAAGTTCAACAAGATTAAAACCTTCATGCAAATTGGTTAAAGTTACATTAAATTTGTGCTACAAAGAACACCCCTGATATTAAGATGAAGTTCAACCGAGAGTTACACGTAAGAACGACTTAGTAAGGAACACGAGTTCAAGCTTACAAAACGGAGTGTTTTCCCATCTGAGAAGAAACACAAGACCAGGAGCACGCACACAAAGGGTACGCACCGGTCCATGCCAATTTCTTTCCTCCTTTTTCATTTAGAAGGAAAACCTTCAGCTCGAACAAGTTGAACCGAAAAACAGCGGATTTTAAAACGTATCATCACACACCAAAGCTTCACCGCAGGAACATGCCTCAACAGATTAAGCAATAACGTACACTAGTACATAATATCGACCTCCGATATGATTTCTCATAACAAGTAGAGTTATATTAATATCTCACACGTCACCAGCACACACAACTCAGGATCCAAGCTATCCAGGAATTACAACGCACTCACACTACACCATGACATTGGGGCACTTTGACAAAGTGCCCCAATAGGTATGATGCCTCTAAATGTCATATCTATTGAGGCACTTTTGGCAAAATGCCCCTAAATGTCATACCTATTGAGGCACTTTGACAAAGTGTCCCTAAATGTCGTACCTATTGAGCCACTTTAACAAAGTGCCCCTAAAGGTTAAGAGCAATAGGGGCAGTTTAGCAAAATGCCCCTAAACGTACTTACAACAAACTGCACTTTTTTTACGGGAAAACTGCAACTTAATTACACACAACAAATGCACAGAAATCTACCAGATCTTGGTAACTTGCAAGCTAAGAGATCTCTAGTTACAGGCTCTAAGAATACATCATTATGCAAACACATTTAAAGAAGTCGTATAGATAATTGGATAGTGTCGGGCCAATAATTTACACAATTTTTTCTCGTGTCCGAGTCAGGATAGTGTCAAGGCAAGGACACGATTAACTACAGAGCTAATAGCAGGATGAACTTAAAAGTTAAGCGGTGGTCTCTTAGGAATAGTAGACACATCGCCGAGATAAAATCCATAGAAGCACGCATGTAGCGGATACCTACTTCATATGTACAATACAACAACAAAGCGAACATCATATTGTCCAAGCCATGCGCAACACAAAAGAAACACCCATGAGCGGGCTATGAGAGCAAAAGGCTCTTCATGAGGTTGTTCATGAGGTCAAGGCTAGACATCTTAAGGGTGTCTTCCTTAAGCTAGATTTGCAGAAGGCATATGATCGTTTGGACTGGGCGTTTCTACGCCAGGTCCTCGAGCGTCGGGGGTTTGATGAGCGCTTCATATGCTGGGTGATGCAGATCGTCATGTCTGGGAACACGGCCATAAACATTAATGGGACATTGGTCCTTACTTTAGGTCGTCGTGTGGGGTGAGGCAAGGGGACCCAATCTCCCCCCTTCTCTTCGACCTTGCCGGCGATGCCTTGGCGGCTATCTTGGACAAAGCTAGGACGGCCGGCCACATCTCTGGTGTGGTTGGGCACCTTATTCCTGGAGGTGGGATCACCCACCTCCAGTATGCGGATGATACCATGATCATGGTGGAGGGGTCGGAACTTGACATTGTTAATCTCAAGTTCCTTCTCCTTTGCTTTGAGGCCATGTCTGGCCTCAAGATTAACTTCGACAAGAGCGAAGTCATGATCATGGGGTTCCCTCCTGATGAGCAACAGCGGATAGCGGACAAACTAAATTGCAAGTTATCTGTCTTCCCTGTTACTTATCTTGGGATGCCCCTTAGTGACTCTAGGATCCTTATTAAGGACCTTGAGCCGGTTACCCAGCGTGTCAAAGCTAAGGCGGAGCCTTGGCAAGGGCGGTTCACATCTAAGGCGAGCAAAACAATCCTGATTGACGCCTGTCTCTCTAGTCTACCGATGTACCTGATGGGAGTTTATATACTCCCAGAAGGCACACATGTTACCTTTGACAGGGAACTCTCACGCTTCTTCTGGCAGGCGGCCAATGGGCGTCAGAAGTACCACATGGTCAAATGGACGGATGTGTGCGCCCCAAAGACATGGGGGCCATAGGTATCCTATCGTCTCGTAAGATGAATGTGGCGCTCATGCTATGATGGGTATGGCGGATACTTAGAGAGGAGGGGGGGTTGTGGCTGCAATTTATCAAAGCGAAGTACCTGCAGGGCCGCCCCCTCCTCTCTTGTGACCGTCAGGATGGATCCCAATTTTGGCGGTCCATCCAATCCATCAAGCATGAGATTAGATCGGGTGTGCGCTTCTCCATTGGTAATGGAGAGGGCACCCTATTTCGGCTTGACCCTTGGCTTGGCGGGGGCCCGCTACAGCATAGGTTCCCTTCTTTGTTTGCTATCTGCGCGGACCCGATGCAGCTGGTGGGTGCGGCATTACTCAATGGGAATTGGAATATCTTGTTCCGACGAACATTTTGTATTACCGAGGCCACAGCCTGGGCGGAGTTACGGAGTTTACTTCCGGAGGTGCTGCCGGGAGGCCGAGACCTTGTGTCATGGCACTTGGCGCCCTCTGGGACGTTCTCTGTAAAGTTGGCTTATCGGAGTCTTTTTAGTAACCCAGTTAGAGCTTGGACCTCTCCACTCTGGAAGGCTCCCTTACCGTTAAAAATCAAAATCTTCGTGTGGTAGCTTCTTATGGACCGCCTCCCCTCAGGGGTGGAGGTACGCAAGCGACAGGGGCCGGGTGATGGGCTTTGCCCTATGTGTGGGATCCCCGAGACGGGAACCCACATCCTCTTCACCTGCCCCGCTGCCAGGTTTCTATGGAACTTCATTCACGAGGCGCTTGGGCCTGCTTGGCAGGCCTCAGACCTCGGCGAGTTCTTAGAAACCCAGGCGAACCGTACCGGGGAGAGGCGACGCCTCTTCAGGTTGGTGTTTGCCGCGTTGACGTGGACCTTGTGGACAATTCGCAACAAGATGGTGATCGAGCGGATCTTTCTCCGACGTGCTTCTGACTCGATGTTTACATTTCTGGCTTTCTTGCAGCAGTGGCACCCGTTGTCTAGGCAGCGGGACAGGGGGCAGCTGGACGACATGCTCGCTAGACTTGTGGAGACCGCTCGGCACATCTCCTCTACTACTTCCAGCTAGCGCCGGAGGGGATTAGTTTTTGTTCTCGCTCTCTCTCTCTCTCTCTCCCTCCCCCTGATGTATCTCTCTCATCGCCCCCTCGCCCCCCCCCACCTCCCTTGCTTGCTCCCTCCCCCTTGGGCTTACTTGTGCAGCTGCCCCAGCGTGCGGTTTCTTTTACCGTCCTTGTGTTGGTTAACTTTGTATGGACTTGCTTGGCATGTTGCTTTATTTATAAAGCGGGGCGAAAGCCTGTTTCAAGAGAAGCAAAGAGGCCGTTGCCAACTTGAACCAGGAACAACAAAAGATGACACGAAAGAAAACTGATAAGTCAGGTTTTCTTGTTCTTGCACTGTGCCTCAGCTTGAGGCATCATCATCGACGACACGTCCTACACCAGAAAACAATTTTAACAAAATATGAGCTAGCAAAGGGACATGTAGATACAACACTGGGGATGTGCACATGAACTGGTCTCCAATAGAAGAAGAGAGCACACCTCTTGTTTGTTGAGACCGTGCCAGATGTTGTGAAAGGCAAACTGAGCTGACACAAGAACAATCCAAGGAATGAAAGAAAGGTACGTATAGCGAGTATAAACAAGGATAAGTAGCAGACACAAGAACAATGCAAGAAAATCTAAAAAAATAATGCAAGGAATTAAAGGAAGATACATGAGTATAAATAATGTATAACCTATATGCTTTTCATATCTTCTGAATATTATTTAAATGGTAAAATCTCCATGTATACTTCATATATCTTGCTAGCATATACATGATCAAAGAAAAACCTAAATAAAGTCTGGACTGTACTTATTTATATTCTCACTAACATCTACACAATAACTTGAGCACATCAGTATAAGCATGGGAATGTGGACATGAAGCGTAAGTACCTTTGGAGCCTCAGTTTGGGTAGGAGATAAATAAATTGCAATGGAGAATAGATGCTCTAGACTTGTTATAAAAAAGGTAATAATGCAGCACAACAATTTCAGATCTGAACTAACACAATATCTGAAGAAAAAAGGTGTCTCCCATAGTCCCATGCTATTGTATAGCCGGAGTGGAATATCCAAATTAAAAGAAATGGCACTACAGATTCAATTCCTAATAGGTCTCAAAATCTACAGATTAACAAAAAACCTGACATCGCAATTGACCTGTTCAAGAATAATAATAAACTCTCCTTATGAAACCCCTTGAGGATGCAGAAAAATTATTGCATTCCAATGCATTGGCACTTTCTTGGTATTAATAATATTTATTTATCATTTTGCAAAATTCAAAACTGGTTGAGACCTTAACATGCAAGGTTGATTTATACGATAAAAGCAACTAAAATGCTCCCATCTGATTAACTGTTTTTTTGAAATAAATAAGATATACATGAATGTGGATGTACAAACAGATACATAAGTATAACTAGGTCACATTTCCAGCATTTAATAATATAACCTGTTGTTGGGCACATTTTCGGCCTTTAAAATGGCAGCATAATAGACCAGTACATCAACCTTTAAGGATTTTAAGTCTGACCGTATTAATATGTCATAACCAAATGAACAAGTTAAACATTAATAATAAAACTACCTCGGAATCACAACATTTATCCTATTAGTCTTAGTCACAAGATGCAGACTGCATTGAGGTACTAAGAACAACCAAAACTACTTAACTGAAGTTGACATGTATTATCTTGTCATTCACATTGCAGTCACAAATATAAAAACAATTATTTCCTATATATTCACACTTACACATGTGTTTTAAAAAGACAACACTATATCACAAAATAGGACTAGACCATGGCAATACCATTTGATTGATCAAATCAAATCAGGACTAGACCATGGCAATACTATTTGATTGATCAGAAGCTTTACTAGCCTTTAATAACTAACTTATACACTGTTGAGATCCATAGCCAAATTAATTAAGACCATTTCTTCTGCCACACAAGTGGAAGTGTTACTCCACCAGTTTGCTAAATTTACTAGAGCATGATTATCAACAAGCTAGTGTAAAAAAAATCAAGTGATTAGCCAAGGCCATTATCATTACACAACCATTCCAGGACAATATAAAAAATTCCCAGTGCTATAATGTCCTCACAATCACCAGATTGTAATATTGGAAGACCACCACTACACTTTCAAACGTACAACTAACCACGCCTCGATGGCACAACAACCGAATCATAGAGCATGAGAGAGAGCAGGGGGAGCAAGGATCTACCGTACAGCAACAGTAGAACCATAGTCGTAGGGGAGGTAGTCGAAGTACTCGTAGCCGGCAGCAACAACACGCCAACATTGCCACGACACTCGTCCAGCAGCAGCACAACACATTCGCCACACCACCGTCACCAGTACCACCACCACATCACCACCGCACCCCACAGCAGCATCACCACACCACCACACCACAGGGAAGCCGAGCAGCTCGGGGTCCAAGGAGAGGCCGAGGCGATGTGGCCGAGCAGAGGCTTGAAGATGGAGTCGCTGATGTCGATGAAGCTCATTCGGAGGAGCGGGGGCACCGGAGCCGCGCCGGCGACCCAAACCATGGCGGCTAGGGTTAGTCTCGGAGTTGCGTGCGGGCACGTAGGAACGAATCGGCGGAGGGGAATCGGTGGATGGATTCACGGTGGAGCGGAACTATCAGGCGGTGGCGGCAGAGCCGGCCATCACCGGCCGGAGCAGCAGGTGGCGACGGTGATACCCGATGACGTAGTTACCCGCGTCAACAGAATATGGGTTAGGTTGAGACTCCAAGTGCAGAGTGTATAGTATAGGAAAGACTGTATGTTTTCCCCACGAGGGATGACTCGAGGGTTTAATGTCGAACTCTCGGGGAACCAGTAGTGAAAGATTTATCTTCTTATCCTTCTCTTGAAAACCTACAAAACAAAGTAAATTGTTTTGTGCCCTCAACCTCACCAAGTGGTTGTCAAGCACAAGGTGTGAGTATGATATGAAAAGATAATGAATGCAAAACAATAAATATGCAATGATGATAAATAAATATGCAAGGATGGTGGAAACAATGATGGATGATATTTTTGGGTTTTGTATTGTGAATGCAAGATGTAAAATGTTTTTGTATTTTCGGATTTTTAAATGGCAGAAAATGGAAAATGCTTAAAAGTTGTTGGAAAGGTGTTTCTTATGATTAAAAATGGACCGGGGTTCATGGTTTCACAAATGCACTCTCTCTTTAATAAAGTGGTAGATAATGGAACACTAGAATTGACATATTAGATTGCAACAAAAAGGTTTCATGACAAGTTACTAATTATATGGGCATCACGTCCTAACATAGAGATCTTTTGTTTATTAATCTCTCTTATACTCCACCAAGATGGAATTAAATCGACATCCTAGTATTAAGATAAATCAGAGTATAGCATTAAGTTCTATGACATGAAGTTAAAATAAGAACATGCTAGATCTAGTCATGGAGTAGTGGCAATGGTCACACCCACATCTCCGGTAGCAAGGTATTTTTCTTTATCCCTAGTGAGGCAACAAAGTAAGGTAAAACCCAAGTGGATCGCGGAACTTCTCTCACTTTCACCGCACTAGCCACCCCCGTTACTCCATCTAATGCACACGTTCCCCCTCACACGCTCTCATACACATGCTTGATCAGAACAAGTAAACAAGAACGGGTACATAATATGCATCTACTTTCATAACTGAAACAAAACTATTGCAATCTCAAACATATATTAACTCATAAAAAGATCCACCACAAAGGTATTACATAGATGACCGTAATCATGTTCAGCAGCTCATACGGTACTAATTAGTGAAGCTCAAAGAGAGGAGAGATACATAAGTTACTTCCACAAACCCATAGTCCAGGGGTGGACTACTCCTCTTCATCATGGAGACGGTGGAGAAGTCGTTGGAGAAGATGGAGACCATGCCGGCGGGCCCGCCGGAGTTTTCCCCCTCCAATCTGCAACTCCAGGTCTCTGTTTCGTGGTTTCTGTGTTTCTGCGGCGCTCCCTTCCGAAGCGTCGGGGACTATTTTTATAGTCGTTTTTAGGTCAAGACGGAGGCTCGGGAAAGATCGACGGCAACGGAGCTGAGGCCCAGAGTTGGGGGTCCCACGCGGCCAAGGAATCTGGCCACGTGGGCCCACCTCTTTGGCCCTCGGGCCTCCGTTTGTTCGCTTCCTTCGCTCCACGCTTCGTTCCTTCCAAAAACTGATGCCGTAAATATCAGGTCATTTGGACGTCGTTTGGGTCCCTGAAACATCAAAATATAGAAAATAGGGTTTTCTGCCAGTGTAGGGTTAATTCCAGAAAAATAGGGAAACTATGAAATATTCCCAAAATCAATATAAAACAATGATATAACCCTTATATGATGCAAATATGATTGAATATAAGTAATATAATGCAAAGTTCATGTATGCATTTTACATGCATCAACATCCCCAAGCTTAACCTATACTCGTCCTCGAGTATGAAGGTGATAAAACTAACATGGACTTTGCTTTTTAATACTATCAATGGATATCAAAGATGATTACTATTGCTACATAGAGTCAAATGATTCATTCTTCAAAGGAATAGCAATATACAAGATAAAGTGATATCAAATATTCAATGTAAGGATGTTCAATGATAATTCACAAAGTGTAACATAGAAGAAAGTACTATGGACCAAATGTATGCATAATGAAAAGTAAAAACATCCTATAATGGTCATAGAGTATTCTTATGAAATCTGAATATAAAAGGTGGACACTTTGGAAAGATATATAAATAAGTAGAGGTAAAACATGAATAAGTTTCATCTAACTTCCAAATGCTTCTACTTAAGTTAATGTTTGCAATGTGGTATCATTGGTGTGGAGCTCTCATTACCCCTATCATAGCATCTTGAATGGTTAAAGTTTAAAGTGAAAGCAAATATGAGTAGTGTGCTTGACAAAGTATGGGTTGAATGTCTCATGCCCCGTGAATACGAGTACCTACACCACGGTGTTACTCAACTCGGGCCACAAAGCAAGTTCAAGTTAAAGTCATTGTAAGTAATATAATAGCGTCATCAAGAGCGTCAACTGGGGTACCTCTTGCCTCAGGACATGGAACAAGCCCATGTCAAAATGACAAGACAAACAACAATGAACAATCTCACACTCTTTTATTTACTATTGTATAGCTTTTTATTATGACGTGCATCACTGAAGGTTCACGTGCGCTGTAAATTTCCACCATGAATGATGCATGGCTTAGATTAGCGGCCCAGGCGTCTCTCTAGCCATTTATACAAACTCCTCAAACTTACTAAGTTTCCGCATTTATTTGGCACCATGATAAGCATCCATAAACAAAAGTACATGATATCAACTAAATATAATTAAGAGCACGTTGAAAGCTTGCCATGTGACAGCACATATGAGCTAACTCCCAACCAAGACTCTTGTCAAGCTCACAACTTCATAATTTTAATCACAATGGTTCATGTTTATTAAGTGCAATAAAAGTAAAGTGTGCATCAAGTTCGTGAGAGCTTTTAACCAACTTTTCCCATAACAATCAATAACATAAGCATTTTAATTCAGAAGTATAGATAATACAATATAACATGATAAACATACTCGGAATAGCATAAAGCTAATAGGTAGATATGGTGGACTCACTGGAAAAACTTTGGTTGAAGGTGTTGGAAAACAAGTTTTTACTTGTTGGAATTTTTGGGCTAGCAAGAGGGAGAAAGTTGACCGTCTAAATGCATGCATAAGTGTCCATAGAACTAACCAATCCATGTTAAACAAAGTAAAGTAACATTCAGCATCAAAACATGAATAAAAGATAGCTCTTGATAAAACACTTGCAAATTAATACTCATTAAAAGCACATGAATCATGCAACTATATGTATCTTTTTGAATCAACTCAAACATCCCTTTCCCAATCTTTTTAATAGCATCCAACTTAATTCAACCCAAATTTCAGTAGCTCTCTCATATATAAATGATAGTGGTGGTCTCAAGACAAACAAAAATCAAACCGAAATAAAAAGCAAATAAAAGACGCTCCAAGTTTATGCGATAAAGTGCATTGATCGAAAAACAGAAGTTAGACGTGTGCAAACCGAGAGTGTGTTGGTCCAGTGGGGTTGTCTTCACATCCCCAAGCTTATGGTCTTCACCATCCTTGGATAGCTCTTGGTGCATCTCCTCTAATCCCTGTGAAAAAACTTCAAAACACCGTTTCTCCCATTTCTTTTCTGTGGGGTGACATTAGTAGTGATAGACAAATGAATTGCTTGCTGCATAAAATCCTTAAACAAAAATTCATATGAATGTCCAGAAAGTGTATAATGTTGTATGCCTACTATAAACTCAATTGGATAAAAAAGATTCAAGTTAAAAGTTCAAAGAATGCATCAAACAAAATGGGACAGAATCTGTCCAGAAAAACAGCAGCAGCAAAACGCATTTTTCTACCCTACTTAAACATGTCGAAAAAATCTGAAACAAATTCAGGTTACAGAGGATGAAAAGTTGCAACTACAGTTCAAATCTCAGCTCATTCGGAGTTATAGAATAGAAATAAAAATCATACCGTGCACAGATTCGTGCTGGAATAAAATCTCCGAATGCAAAAGCAACTTTTTCAAGCCAAAATAGGTAAAACTTGGCACTTTATTAAAAATTCCAGAAACAAAACTAAAAACTAAGTCCCTTGTTACAGCAAGAGGACACAAAGAAAATCAAAAATAAAAACAACCGGGTTGCCTCCCGTAAAGCGCTTTCTTTATAGCCATGTAGCTAGGCTTCTTACTTGATATTTATTGTGGACGAAGCTCATGAGGGAGCTTGAACTTTGATGTGTCCCTCTTCCTTGGGAAGTGTTCCATGCACTTCTTGTGTGGAAACTGAAACTTCACATTCCCTTCTTTTGAATCAATGATAGCACCTGTGGTACGAAGAAAAGGTCTTCCAAAATAATTGGACTAGAGGTTTTATTCCCCATATCCATGATTAGAAAATCAACAGGTACAAATGTCATATGCAACTCTACCATAATATCACTTACTTTTCCTAAAGCATGTTTAATGGAATCGTCAGCAAGTGCAAGTTCAATACACTAGTAGGAAAAGGCCTATCGCTGGCGGACGGAAATGGCCTACCGCCGGCGGACGGCCTTCCGCCAGCGGTAAGGGCTGTTACCGTTGGCGGGCATCCCATAGCGCCCGCCAGCGGTAGACGCCACAGCGCTGGCGGACATGCATCCGCCAGCGGTAATACAGCACGCCTGCCAGCGGTACTAGTCGCTGATTTAGTATAAATACAGTATATTCAGGTGTACAGGCGAACAAAACAACAGGAATATAGACAAATCCATATACATCGATCACATGCATTACGAACCACATAATAATAGCCAAGATGATAAAAGTTGTCATACACGAATACATGTCGATAGATTCATCCATGGAAGTTTTTCAAATCAACTACTGTCATCTAGACCACAATCACATACAAGAGAATGACAATGATGATGAGTAAGAAGGGGATCACGATGAAGTTGGACTTCATCCGCTTCTTCCTCTCTTCCGCAAGCAGGTGATTCAAGTATGTAGCGTCTGTCTCTGCTTTACTGTTGTAACTATTGTGGTTGTTCACGATGATGTTGGACTTCATCTGGTTCTTCCTCTCTTCCTCAAGAAGGTGGTTGAAGTACCTAGCTTCCGCCTCCACTTTACTCTTGTAGCTTTTGTGGTTGTTGCCTTCGAAGTTGTTCACTTGCTTTAGACAGTCTTCCCAGTATTCATAAACTCCTGGAACACGACCTTCGTACACCACATACCACTTCTTCATTTCTCTGTACACAAGACGCATATAAAAGTATAAGCCAAATAAGAGTTGTAAGAAAAAAGATGTGTGTACATAAGATAGAAGAAAATATAGCATCGATCACACAAAATCAAACAACTTTCGAAACTAGGCAAGTTAATTTAGGGATGTAGTTTATGAAGAATGTTAATTGTTGATCACCTTCTCTTCGGTATCTACGGGAACACGTTACAACCATCTAACGAGTTGAATAGCCTATCATCACCCGAACATCTTATGCGATGTTCTATCTCGGCGTTAGGTGGTGGTTTAAAGCCGAAGTAGAACTCCCCATCTTCTTCTAGGACGTCACACATGATGATTCGCGCGATCATCTTCTGAATGTAACGGAACTCATCTCTGATAACATAATCAGTGGGTTCCTTCAGCCTTTGGCACCATTTGTTAACATCACCAACAAATTGGCCTCGTCGTTGAAACTTTAATAACCACCGCGTTTAATAGATTAGGTACCATGACTCCATAAAACTCCTTGAATCCTGCTTGATGCAGGGGAAATACGTTCTGTGGGAGAATTGATAGCTTTCATCATATGTTGTTTTTTTTTAATCGGGCCACCCTTTAAGGCGTAGCCGTTGAGAGCATTATTCAGAACAATCTTGATGTCGGTGTAGTCCCTTCTAGTAGTCTTGTCTTCATAACGATCCCCGCTGTCGAGATACACGGCACTCAAATTTACCATGTCCAACCAGATGAGGGTGCCGCGTTTGTTTCTGCGCAAAATTTCACCATTGTAGATGCAAATTCAATGATGGAAATCTATTGAAGCATGTTAATTATGACAGGTATGAATGACTTACTCGGGAAAATAAGGCAAGAGATAGGTGTGCTTGTGAGCATTGTCGATGAAGAGATTTTTGAGATAACGCGTCGCGTGTTTCCTACCCTCAGGGTTGTTCACGAACATTTCTTGTAAATAGTAGGGGTCAACTACCACGATATCGGGTGTATCATCCATTTTGATTTGGTTCGCCATATGGAGCGCAACAAGGCGGACCATGGATGGGTGGAGCGGGAGCATATGGAACATTCTGAAGATATCATCAAATCTCACAAAGAGCAGGTCTGCACCATCTTCTGTGACAAAGCCCAACCGTTTTGGTACCTTTGCAATAAAAACTGGGTATGTTGGATTTTCTTGCTCGAGAAGTCTCGTCTCCATAACAAGAACAAGCTCATGTAGGTCCAACAAATGTCCAGACAACTTTTCGACCAAATTCGCCGGCAGGATAGATTTACCCAAGTGATGCGTCATATGCAAGTTCTTGATGGGTATCCTGTCCACAAACCAGAAATCAGTCCCCTGCTCCGGCCGGCTGTTGGAGTCGTCCAACTTATGTTTCTTGTATCTTTTTCGTGCCTTCTTAGGCTTGTTCACCGGCGCATCTTCTGGCATATCATGATTTTGCACAATAGGCATCAAATTGGTGATAGAGTTGCCATAGCCGTAGCCGATCATGGGGGGAGGCCCTACTTGGCCTCCATTCATCCAAGTCCGAACGAACTCACAGACGGTAGGAAACATGGATTTGAAGGTGCTTGTGAGTTCGTTCTCGACGAACGCCTGCATCGGATCCTCGCCTCCTATCTGAGAACCCCCGGCCTCGTCGTTGTCAGCCATGTTCACACTAACGATCGAGAAAAGTCAGACTTCGTATAACAGGAAAAATTCACTTAATTAACTACTAAGATACCCATGAGTCTAAGTTTGCCGGAATGTCCGTCACGGCAAATGCGGGCACTCAAATATGTCCTAATTTTAGAAATAGTCATGCCAAAATTCACGAAATTTTTTGGCATGACCTTTGCTAAAATTAGGACATATGGAGTACCCGAATTTGCCGGAACGGAAGCTAATCAACGTTCCGGCAATCTCAAGGGACTCAAGGGTACCTGCAAACATTTTATATTCATCACAAATGTCGATCGCATTCCGACATCATGACCACCACCACAATTGCATCACACAACAACCATCACATTCATCAAAAATTCACCATATATAGTCACCACAAATTCACCGCGCATGCACACAAGTAACTACAGTAGAAAAAAAAGTTTAGTAATTTTACCAAACACCTTGTGTGCGGTGGTGGTGCTCGGCTTGGGAGGAGGCCCGGGTGCAGCTCGTCGGCGGCGCTCCGGGTGCGGGAGAGGAAGGAGAGAGGGGACGGTGGCTGCGCACGGGGCGGAGGCGCTCGGGGTGAGGGGCCGGTGGAGGGCGCGGCAGCGGTGAGTGGGGGTTGCGGGCGGATGGGGTGGCGGCGCGCGCGGCGGACGTGGGTGGGGGTGGCGGGCGGATGGGGGCCGTGATACGTCTCCAACGTATCTATAATTTTTGATGTTCCATGCTTGTTTTATACCAATTGATACATGTTTTGCATCTACTTTATGGCACTTTTATACATTTTTTGGGACTAACCTATTAACAAGATGCCGAAGTGCCAGTTCCTGTTTTCTGCTATTTTTGTATTCCAGAAAAGCTAGTCTGGAAATATTCTCGGAATTGGACGAAACTTCACGGGGATGCTATTTTGCCAGAACACACCTGAAGGACCAAAGGATCAACAGAGGAGAGCCACGTGGGCCCCACACGTGGCCAGGGCGCGGGGCCCCCCTCTGGCGTGCCCAGGGTGCGTGTGGGCCCCACGGTGGCCTCTAGCCGCCGCCCTTTCGCCTACTTATTCCCCCCGAGAAAATAATCCTAGGTGCCTGAGCCAATATCCACGAAAAGTTCCAGAGACGCCGCCACCGTCAACCCTAGCTCGGGAGGGTCCAGAACCTCTTCCCGGCACCCTGCCGGAGAGGGGAATCGTCACCGGAGGCTTCTACATCGCCATGCCTGCCTCCGGAGTGATGCGTGAGTAGTTCATCCTTGGACTACGGGTCCATAACAGTAGCTAGATGGTTGTCTCTCCAATTTGTGCCATCATGTTTAGATCTTGTGAGCTGCCCTACATGATCAAGATCATATTATTGTAATGCTACATGTTGTGTTTGCTGGGATCCGATGAATATTGAATATTATGTCAAGTTGATTATCAATCTATGCCCTATGTTATTTATGATCTTGCATGCTTTCCGTTACTAGTAGATGGTTTGGCCAAATAGATACTTGTAACTCCAAAAGAGAGTATTTATGCTAGATGGTGGGTTCATGCCTCCGTTTAATCTGGGACAGTGACAGAAAGTTCTAAGGTTGTGGATGTGTTGTTGCCACTAGGGTAACCTAACGATGCTATGTCCACGGGCATATGTGTTTGTTTACATTACGCGCTTTACTTAATGCGATTATCCGTTGCTTGCAACTTAATACCAACGGGGAACTCGGATGATAACCCGGCGGTGGATTATTAGTCATAGACGCTGTTGGATAACGGTCTATGTATTATGTCATAATGCCCAATTAAATACCATAGTAATCATCATGTCATATTTATGCATTGTCATGCGCTCACTATTTGTCAATTGCCCAGCTGTAATTTGTTTACCCAGCATGTTAGTTATCTTTTATGGAGAGACACCACTAGTGAACTGTGGACCCCGGTCCATTCTTTTACACTAATTAAACAACCACAAACTGCAAACTGTTCCTTTTTCATTCGCTGCAATTTAATACTCATTTTCCACACGAGACGTTTAATCCTTTGTTTTCAGCAAGCCGGTGAGATTGACAACCTCACTGTTTCGTTGGGGCAAAGTAGTTTGATTGTGTTGTGTGCAGGTTCCACGTTGGTGATCGAGTAACGGCGCCGCCAACAACCTTCAGAAGAGTTGCTGCTCCTACTGGTTCGACAACCTTGGTTTCATACTGAGGGAAAACTTGCTGCTGAACTGCATCATACCTTCCTCTTGGGGTCTCCCAACGAACGTGTGATTCACGTCATCAAGCTATTTTTCTGGCGCCGTTGCCGGGGAGACAGCAGTCTTCTGCAAGGGGAGTTTCACGCTTCCAATCTCTTTACTTTGTTTTTGTCTTGCTTAGTTTATTTTATTTTATCTTGTTTGCTTTCAATTATCAAAAACACAAAAAAATTAGTTACTTGCATCTTGTTTATTTTCAAGTTATTTTCTGTCCTGTTTTTAATTCTGCTAAAATGAGTACTCCTGAGAACACTAAGTTGTGTGATTCACTAGCACAAACAACAATGATTTCATATGCACACCTATTGCTCCACCTGCTGCTTCAGCAGAGTTTTATGAAATTAAACCTGCACTTTTAAATCTTGTTATGAAAGAGCAATTTTCTGGTGTTAGTACTGATGATGCTGCTGTTCACCTCAATAACTTTGTTGAACTTTGTGAAATGCAAAAGCTCAAGGAAGTAGATGGTGATATTATTAAACTGAAACTTTTTCCTTTCTCCTTGAGAGGATGTGCTAAAGAATGGTTGCTATCTTTGCCTAGAAATAGTATTGATTCATGGACTAAATGCAAAGATGCTTTTATTGGAAAATATTATCCTCCTGCTAAGATTATTTCCTTGAGAAGTAGCATAATGAATTTTAAGCAATTTGATAATGAACATGTTGCTCAAGCATGGGAGAGAATGAAATCATTGGTTAAAAATTGCCCCACTCACGGACTGACTACTTGGATGATCATCCAAACCTTCTTTGCAGGATTAAATTTTTCTTCAAGGAATTTATTGGATTCGGCTGTTGGAGGTACCTTTATGTCCAACACTTTGGGTGCTGCAACAAAGCTTCTTGATGATATGATGATTAATTATTCTGAGTGGCACACCGAGAGAGCTCCAACAGGTAAGAAGGTAAATTCTGTTGAAGAAACCTCTACCTTGAGTGCTAAAATTGATACTATTATGTCTATGCTTGCAAATGGTCAAACACATGTTGATCCAAATAATGTTCCTTTAGCCTATTTGGTTGCTCAAGAAGAGCATGTTGATGTGAACTTCATTAAAAATAATAACTTCAACAACAATGCTTATAGGAATAATTTTGGTAATAGCAATTATAGGCCCTATCCTTCTAATAGTGGCAATGGTTATGGAAATTCATATGGTAGAACTGGAATGCCTAGTGAGGAAAGGATGCTAGAAATTGAAAAAGCCATTAAAAATTTATGCAAAAGCAATATGAGCAAAACCAACTGTTTACTAGAACTATGGATGAACAATCTGCTATGCTAAAAAATATAAGCCATCAACTTGAGAATTTAAATAGGGAAATTTCTGGTTTGCAAGGTAAAATTTCTCATGCTGAAACTTGTATTTCGTCGATGTCTGAAACGCAATCCTCTTTGATTAATAAGATGGCAGCTAAGCCTGAAACAATTGAGAGTAATACCTTTGCTGTAGCCAATGCTATACAAGTTAAAATTGATAACAATGTGAGGATGTTAGCCGAATTGCATGCTAGATGGGAAAGAGAGGATGAAATTGCTAGAAAGAATAATATTGCTAGAGTTTATACTATTACTACTTCTGAAAATGCTTCAAACACAAGTGTTAGCAAACCTCCTACCGTTAATGGCAAGATAATTGGTGTTGGTAATGTTTCCACTTCTATTGCAAAATGTCCTAAATTGCCTGATAACTCTAAAACTGTTCTTGATAAAGATGCTGAAATTTCTAGCAATAAGGAAGATAATAACTCCATTACTTTGATGATAATGATTTTGATTTTGATGGGTGTAATCTTTTTGAAGTAATTACATTCTTGCAAAAGCTTGCTAGAACTCCTAAGGCAAGTGAGATAAACATGGCTTTCACTAAACATATTACTAATGCTCTCATACAAGTGAGGGAGGAAAAATTGAAACGTGAAGTATCTATCTCTAGGAAGTTAGAAGATGGTTGGGAGCCCATCATTAAAATGAAATTTAATGATTTTGATTGCAATGCTTTGTGTGACCTTGGTGCTAGTATTTCTGTTATGCCTAAAAGATTTTATGATATGCTTGATTTAGCACCTTTGGAAAATTGTTACTTGGATGTTCATCTTGCTGATTCTACTATTAAGAAACCTTTGGGAAGAATTGATGATGTTCTTATCATGGTTAACACAATTATGTCCCGTTGATTTTATTGTCTTGGATATTGAATGCAATCCATCATGCCCTATTGTGCTTGGAAGACCTTTTCTTAGAACTGTAGGTGCTATTATTGATATGAAAGAGAGGAATATAAAATATCAATTTCCTCTCAAGAAAGGTATGGAACACTTTCCTAGGAAGAAGATTAAGCCACCTTATGATTCTATTGTTCGAACAAATTACAATGTTGATGCTTCTTTAGTTGGTAATACTTGATGCATGCTTTGTGCCTAGCTAAAAGGCGTTAAAGAAAAGCGCTTATGGGAGGCAACCCATTATTTTTATTTCTGCAATTTTTCTTTTATTGAGTCAAGGAGATTGTTTATTTCTGTAGAAACTCCTTTGTATCTTTATTTTCTCGCATTGTTGTGCCAAGAGTAGCCTCTAGTGTTAAGACGATGCTTAATTTTGATTGCTGCTCAGAAACAGATTTTTGCTGTCCACTGTACGAAAATCCTAAATTCACCAGATTGTTGAAAAAATTTGAAATTTTTGCGCGTAATCTTTATGAATGTCTGAATCTTTCATTAGTTCAAAGTTTTTTTATCTGAGCGTCGTAAGTGCCTCGAAAAAATTCGTCTTTACTGGCTGTTCTGTTTTGACAGATTCAGTCTCTGTTTGTTTTTTTGCATTGTCTCTTGTGGGCTTTAGGCAAGGCTCTCTAATGGAGGGCTGTAGCTAATGTTTTATTGAGTTCTTGCAATGTGTCACAACAGAACCAGTGGATTAAAATTTTTGAGTACTAACCCTCTAATGAGATTTACTTTGAGTTTGGTGTGACGGAAGTTTTCACGGGTCAAGAGAGAAGGATGATAATAGGATCAAGAAGAGTGAAGAGCTTAAGCTTGGGGAAGCTCCCATGGATCTCCCCAACATATTTAAGAAGACTCAAGCGTCTAAGCTTGGGGATGCCCAAGGCATCCCCTTCTTCATCGTCAAAATTATCAGGTCATCTCTAGTGAAACTATATTTTAATTCTTTCACATCATATGTGCTTTTCTTGGAGCGTCTGTGTGCTTTTATTTTCAGTATTGTCTTTTATTTTCAATAAGCTTGACTGGACCCTAGCATTCTTGATTGGGAGAGAGACACGCTCCGCTTTTTCATGAGAATACTCCTATTCTTCACTTATATTTGTTGAGTATTCATATCTAGCGCTGTTCAGCTTTTAGCTCTTGTTTTCATGTATCTCTTGTCAGAGCTATTAGCTTTCTTTTGTACAAAGTGCTCTCTTTCTTCACTTATATCTATTTGGAGAGTGGATGAAATAAATTGATTGGTGTTTGGTTGGTTCAAAAAATGTTGTATGTGGTAATTGGTATAAGGAAAAACTTGCTTAATCTTGTAGATCACTAATATGGATAACTTGATGCTTGTCAATTGTTTTGAGTTAACAAGTATATCATGATTAAATTTATGTATCACATGAGTTAAGCCTATTAGTGAAGAACTACCGTAAAGCTTGTTGAAAATTTAGTTTGCATCGGTGGTATCTCTAAGGTCTAGATATTTTCTAGTAAACGTGTTTGGTTAACAAGGAAGACGGTATGAAGTCTTATAACGTTTGCAATATGTTTGTCATATAAAACTTGGTGTACGGGTTGATATTCTTGTTTGCTTACATAAACCTTGCTAGCCTAAACTCTGTACTGAGAGGGAATGCTTCTCGTGCATCCAAATCCTTGAGCCAAAATCCATGCCATTTGTGTCCACCATAACTACCTATATGTGGTATTTCCTTGCCACTCCAAGTAAATTTTTCATGTGCTATCTTTAAAATTATTGAAAATGTTATTATTCCCTTTTGTGTCAATGTTTACTAGCTCATGAGGAATTAGTGTGGTTATTCTTTATTCTGGTTGTCAAATGGACTTTCACACCAGGACAAGCGGCATATACATCCGCTTATCCTCTAATTTTGCAAAAAGAGCTGGCAACGGGGTGCCCAGTCCCAATTAATTACAACTTTAACCATTAATTCTCTTCACACTTTTGCCCTGATTCATCAGTAAGCAATGACAAAACAGTGAAATATCTGCATGTGTGTAAACCAAAGAGAAAAAGGGATGATCTGCCTTGCTGGTAGAAATAACGTCCCTATGGGAGCCGCTCTTGAAAGTCCGTTTGACAGGTAGAATACTGCTCTCACCCGCTACCATTCGTTGACAATTAACAAACACCTCTCAAAAATAGATACTCCTCCATGGTATGTGATTGATGGAAGGCACCCGAGGATTCAGCTAGCCATGGCTTGTGTTAGCAAGGTTGGGAGGAGTATCAAATATTTTATGCAATCTCTATATGCTTTCAAAAACCTAAAAGCTGTAGCACATGACTTAATCCCCGCTTCCCTCTGCGAAGTGCCTTTCTTTTACTTTTATGTTGAGTCAGTTTTCCTATTCTTTCTGTCTTCCACAAGCAAACACTAGTGTCAACTTTGTTACAACATGGGTTATATGCTACGTATTGGACTTGTTATACTACTTTGTGTTGACGATATCCATGAGATAAATATGTTGAAAGTTGAAGCAAATGCTGAAACTTAATTCTTCCTTTGTGTTGATTGAATACCTTTTATTAGAAACTATTGCTTTATGAGTTAACACCTATGCAAAACAGTTTGATGCTTGTCTTGAAAGTACTATTCATGAAAACGATTAGCTTGTGTGATTAATTGTTTACTCATTATCTAATTGGTAGCAAATTATAGACCATTGACTTGGATCACTTCATTCATTTACATGTGCCTTGAAATATTATATGATCAAGATTATGATGGTAGCCTGTCACCTAGAAAATTATTTTGTTTTATCGTTTACCTACTCGAGGACAAGCAGGAACTAAGCTTGGGGATGCTGATACGTCTCCAACGTATCTATAATTTCTGATGTTCCATGCTTGTTTTATACCAATTGCTACATGTTTTGCATCTACTTTATGGCACTTTTATACATTTTTTGGGACTAACCTATTAACAAGATGTCGAAGTGCCAGTTCCTGTTTTCTGCTGTTTTTGTATTCCAGAAAAGCTAGTCTGGAAATATTCTCGGAATTGGATGAAACTTCACGGGGGATGCTATTTTGCCAGAACACACCTGAAGGACCAAAGGATCAATAGAGGAGAGCCACGTGGGACCCACACGTGGCCAGGGCGCGGGCCCCCCTCTGGCGCGCCCAGGGTGCGTGTGGGCCCCACGGTGGCCTCCAGCCGCCGCCCTTTCGCCTACTTATTCCCCCCGAGAAAATAACCCTAGGTGCCTGAGCCAATATGCAAGAAAAGTTCCAGAGACGCAGCCACCGTCAACCCTAGCTCGGGAGGGTCCAGAACCTCTTCCTGGCACCCTGCCGGAGAGGGGAATCGTCACCGGAGGCTTCTACATCGCCATGCCTGCCTGCGGAGTGATGCGTGGGTAGTTCATCCTTGGACTACGGGTCCATAGCAGTAGCTACACTAGTAGAAAAAAGCCTATTAGTGGCACACCAAAATAGGCTATCAGTGGCGCACTTGTGGTGCGCCACTAAACTTGCGCCACTGATAAGTGTTACCAGTGGCGTACCAGCGGTGCACCACAGGTAACTCACTTATCAGTGGCGCACCATCCGGTGCGCCACTGATAACTGATTCTGGTGCGCCACTGGTAAGCTGTGGGGGCACTCAAATATTTCAAAATTCTGGTAAGATATTTTGCAATTTTTTTAAAAAATGAAAAATTCAAAAAATTCAGAAAAAATGAAATAATTTGGAAAAGCTAAATATTTGAATTTTCTATTTTATTTGCAATTTTTTGAATTTTTTAACCTATCTCAGATGATGATTTCCTGCTAGTTCACCCATCCTCAAATTGCTCCAACCCAAGCACGCTTAACAACTAAGTTCTATTCAGCTCAGCCACCCTTGTGCTACTCAAGTTCTTATTGATATAAGTATCATATCAACCCTCTTAAGCCTTATATGTGTATATATGTATGTGTGTAGTTTATCTGTGTATGTGTGTTTTTAATTTTCAAAAGTTTCAAAAACTTCAAAAGTTTCAAAAAATCTCAAAAAAATTCAAAGAAATCAAAAAATCTCAAAAACTTCAAAAAAAAATTCAAAAAACCCAAAAAATCAACAATTAAAAAAATCTCGAATTTTTTGAATTTTTTTAAATTTTTGATTTTTTTTTATTTTGTAGAAAAAAATCTTCTTTTCTAAATAACTTTAAATTGTCTGCCCAGGTTACCAGTGGCGCATCAGATTACTCGTGCGCCACTGGTTAAATATTACTAGTGGCGCACTGGGTCTGGTGCGCCACACGTAAATTTTTTAGCAGTGGCGCACTGGGTCTGGTGCGCCACAGGTACCTGTGGCGCACCAGACCCAGTGCGCCACTGGTAAAAAACTAGTTGAGTGCCCGTGCGTTGCTACGGATCACTTGTTTTATTCTTGTTTTAGAAACATTAATATTCTACTTTTGTAGAATTGTTGGTAAAAGCTAACTGAAAGTCGGATGCATAGAAAGCAAAGGGAACAATTACTTATCTATTATTATCTGAGATTACTATTTGGCACACTTTAGATATTCTCGCACTGCCAGTGCATAGCTGCGGTTTGAAAAACGTACAAATACAGTGCTTAAGTTTTTTTGTTCTACTTCAAGAACAAATGCTTGAATCCCACCTCACAAGACGACTCGGTGTTTCCTTTCGCTATCACATAACTATATCTATATCTTGTTAAACTCTTTCTTCCAACCTTTCCACTCTCTCCATGATGCGCCTCCAGGCGATGTTATCAGCTTCCTAAGGCTCATAGTCTCAAGGTAACATAAAGTGTAAATACATAAAGGTCAAAGCATTGTATTTGAAAAACCACTCGTCACACCAAACGTCTTTTCCCCGCTGTCGGTACACAATACACACAGCATGTTTATAATTGGTGTACCCTAATAAATTACATAAATTAGGACAAAGCAAAGAACTGCATTTTCCATTTTTTAATTCAAGAATGGAGTGAAAAGCAAGGTGTTGCACTTGTATCCTGAATAAAGTGTTGGGGTCTTCTTCTCCTCACTCCACCTAGAACTCATGTGAAACAATCAACACGTGAACAAAGCAAACACAAAATGAACCGGCGATAACATAAAATGTAGAAGATAAAGAAACAAAGTTATGATCGTTGCCTCCGAGGTGAATTAGTTAACATGCAAATTACCGCTTTCTGTGTCTGGTTTCACCTCGTCTTTGCTGATGCAACCTTTTTTGTAAAGCATCACAATGAACCCCAAAACAACGAATAATCATAATAAATCTATGTAATAGTCAAATCCAACTTCAATCAAAAGATCCTGCAGCAACAGTGTCGTGGTGGGATCACGGCAGATGCCATAGGTATGGCTAAGATGGGGCCGAATGGTCGTTGGGGGAATCCGGGGAGGGTTTATGCACTCAAGAAGTGCACACGCAAGAACACGCAAGAACACGAACGAAGAACCAAGAAAGCAAGAACACAAAGCACACCACGATGTACCCTGCTTCGGGGCCCTCTTGTGGAGGTAACACCCCTACTGCAGCACTATCCTACTCAGTGTATAGCTCAAAGTGACAAGTACAAGCTGCTCCTCGAGCTGTATGATGCTACAATGGTGAGAACTTGAGGTAAAGATGGAGCAAACGGGAGGAAGAAGGCACTCCGAGCTGAATCCGAGGTGTTTCCGGGGTGTTCCGAGCTTCCTCTCTCTCTTTCTTTCTCTCTTGATCAACTAGTTCCAGCGCGGGGGGGGGATCTCTCTAGCAGGAGGGGGTGAAGCCCACTATATAGGCCAGCCGGGTTACCATTGTGCCCCTCGCCGAACACTGTTGCCATGCCTCTGCAACGGTCACCACCGTACCACCGTACCTCGGTCAGGGACAAGACGTGGCTTGCCCATCTCCTGTAGCCTAACGGCAGAACTAGCATGTCCCCTCTGACCGAGACAGGACGTGGCCTGGCAGAGCTACCTCGTAGCCTTTTCCCAGATCCCGCGTGGTCAGCGGTCAGAGACGTGCAGGCCCGCCGAACCCGGAGCACGCCTCTGCCAGGCTCCTTGACAGACGCTCCCGTGTCAGGCGCTCTTGTACCCGGCTGGAAGTGACAGGAGCATTGACTCCTGCCCGACCTACAGCCCATCACCTCGGTTAGCTCGGCACGGATGTGACGGGCTCCGTACCTCGGGTCTTGCGCTTAATATCTTTTACCAGGTCGGATCTTACTTCCTCCCCACAGCTTCTCCTGCTCTCACAACACAAACCACTGCACTGAGGTAGTTAGGTCGGCTGAACATAGCTCGGACAGTGAACCTCGGCCCTGGCCAACTGTATACTCGGACCCCTCTGGGCCAAGATAGGTCGGCCTGTATTCTCCAGGTCAAGATGAAGCTCGGACTTCCCAGGCCCAAACAGGTCGGCCCTTTCCGTACCTCGGCACAACTTCGAACTCCACCTTATGCCAAGCCTTGACCCTACCCGGGGATACTCCCCCGACATTAGTCCCCGAAGCTGGTGCGGTCCTACGACCTCGGACGGAGGGCCGTAGCAGGTTCAAAACAAGCAAGACACCACCTCCTAAACCGACCTCCAACATAGTTCCGCCGAGGTACTTCCCACATACCACCATCCAATCCGAGGTAGATATGCAAACTGAACTCTCCGAGCTATCTGACTCAGCACAATCTTGCCTCAAGATTTTCCGAGGCACGTGGCGAAGAATCTCTGCCCGGGCTTCGGAATCCGGACCTCTGAAAGACAGGTTCTGACCACACGCCGCCCTCGTCAGCCGGACCCACCGAACAGCGCACCTGCGCACTCAAGTACTTGACCGCCCCCGACCCCTCGATTCTCGCGCTGACCAGCGCAGGAAATCCGGGTGGGCGGTTGCCACTCTGCGGCCCACGATGTGGCCGATCGTGCGGCCACAAACCGCGTAACCGTGCGCCCACCCGCACACGATCCCGCGCCTTCCCGATAACCGCGCGGTAGTGGTGCAGTTAATGCGTGCAGTTACCGCACGCGGCTATAAGTAGGGCCCCACGGGTAACTTCACATCTTCTTCCTCCATCGCCCATTGCTCCGCGCCCACTGCACCGTGCCCTCTGTCTCCATCGCCGCCGTCGAGCACTCGCCGCTGCAACCTCGCCGTCTCGAAGAATCTCGCCGGAACGCGCACCGCGCCTTGCGCCGCCACTCCATCGTCGATCTTTCCCCGATCCTCAAGTACCTCACCGGTGAGTTCCTTATCTCCCCTCCGTTGCCGTAGCCATGAACAGGTTCATCCTTCGATGAACTCGAGGATCTGGATGAATATGATGAACTTGAGGAACCCGATGCTCTATCTTTGCACTCTCTTAGCCATTTTTAGATCTCCTCTAGACTTGTACCAGATGCATCCGTAGCACTGCCCTTTCAGTTTTGCCCCTGGATGAACTTGATTTTATTTCCCTTTTTGCTCATCGGTAGATCTTTGCTAGCATCTCGCCATGGTAGAAACATGTTTCCCGCCTAAAACTCTTTAGCTCGGCTGTTTTGACTGATCCGAGGTATTTTACCCCGGCTATCCTGAACTGTCCGAGGTACTTACCCCGGTGGAACCTTGAACTGTCCGAGGTACTTACCCCGGTTGAACCTCCCTTTTCTGCAGGAAAGTGCCAACATGTCGGCAATTGCCAGCGAGAGAGGTGGATGGGATGGCTCGGACGTCACCGACGACGATATTAAATGGCTCAAAGAAACTCATCGAATCCCAGCCGAACTGCTGTATCGGCTTCACACTGGGGACGGCGAACCGATCGCCAACCCCGGCGAGAAAGTGGTGTTTGTCTCTCACTTCGAGCGCGGATTCGGACTTCCGGCCAGCAAGTTCTTTCGAGAATTTCTGAAGTTCTTCGGCTTGCAGCCGCACCACCTCCCAGCTAACTCCATACTACAGCTGTCGTGCTACGCAGCTTTCTCTGAAGGATATCTCGGCCTCTGGCCGAGCGTTGAGGGCTGGGCCAAGTACTTCCAGCTGAAGAAACAGAGCATCCCCAACAAGGAGGTCGTGAACAAGGATATGACTGCCTGTGGTGCGGCCGCTATCTCACCCCGGCTGGGCTCCGAGTTCCCACGGATCAAAGGCCTGGAGAGCTGCAAGAAGTGGAATCGATCCTTTTTCTATGTGAGGAACCCCGATACTGTCGACCTCATCAACCTCCCGGACTTCCAGCTCGGCCCTCCCACTGCACAACTCAATTGGGATTTCAACCCGGAGGACGCCTACGCCGAGGTTCAAGAGATCCATGAATACATGCTGGATCTCAAGAAAAGAGGGTGGGGTTCCGATGACATCCTCCGGACTTTTGTGGATCGAAGAGTCAGCCCCCTTCAACAACGAGCCCATAAGATCTGCCATATGGAAGGTCTACTCGATCCTACTCGGATCAGCAGCAAGGCGCTCTCCAAGGCCTCAGTTTGGCGCCGGGTCAAAGCCGTTGCCCAGACTGAGATGGACGAGGAGTGGACATGGGGCGTGGAGCCTCACAACAGAGAAAATCTTCCGGAGCAAGTGAGTACTTACTAAATTTCCGAGCTTACGCTCCGGTCTTGCACACCTCGGTTGCTTCTTAACTCAATTCTTTTTTGCCACTCCTGCAGCGGTTCGCCCGGCAGCTGATCGAGGACGGCCCGGAGCCGTCGAACTGGGCTCCTGCCCGCCTCGCCCTGGAAGGTTCAGAGACTGAAGACCCGGACAACGAGGATCACCTTCCGATCCCTAAGGCCGTTCCGAGGTCCGCCCCAAAGACTGGCTCCTCCAACCCGGGTAAGAAACAAGTTCCCAGTTCCATCAGAGACTGGTCTGACGACGATGATGACGATGACGATTGCCAAATTCTGGAACCTGTCAACGTTATTCCCATTTCATATGCTCCTCCAACATATAAGAACTTTCATCCAGCGTCTGCAGCTTCCCGGAAGCGCCCAGGACCTGGTACCTCGGATGCCGAGGCTTCCAAGACCTCGGAGACTGCAGCGCCCAAAGCCAAGCGTGCCAAGAAGACCTCGGCGCGGCGCAAGAAACGAGGTCCCGTGGAGGAAGATGCGTAAGTGACCTTTGCTCCTCCTTACTTCTCACGCTGCTCCAAGGTTAAGCTTTTTACACTCTAACTTAATCTTTCTCTTTCGTCTAGCCCGGCTCGGCAGGTCAAACAGAGCCATAGCTCGATACACTCACCACTGCCTCCAGTGGTTGAAGCCCAGACAACCGAGGTCGAGGTTAACCTCGGCAGCCCCGCCAGAGCCTCTCCTCCAGGACCGTCCATTGACCTCACCAGCCCGGAGAAGACCATCTCCTCCCCTACGCGCGTCTCCTCCGCCGAACTTCCACCGCCGAGCTCTGACTCCGGCCTGGGGCACTCTGCTCCCCGCCGAGATCAGACTCCTCCACCTCCTCAGAAGGATGCGGAGACAGATCGCGCCAAGACTCCGGTTAAAGCGTGCAGGAGCCTCGGCTGTCCCCCAAGTCTCAAGCTGCGCGCAACCAGCAGCAACAGCAGCAAAAGAAGAAACAACAACAACAACTGCAGAAGCAAAAGCTCCAGCAGCAGCAGAAAGATTCAGCTCAAAACGTTGAGCCCCCCAAACAGCCACAGCAAACTCCGATGCCGCCACCGTCATCAGGCCCCTTGACTGCGAGCACCCAACTGGTGCCGCATGTTCCCGCTTCTGCGCCGAGGTCCACCTTGACCAAGGCCGCGCCCTCGAGCTCTCAGGTCGCCACCTCCCGAGCTTTATTCGCTGCTACTACCCAGCCGGACATCAGCAGCTGGGAGGTCGGGCAACTCCGGACCAAGAGCGGGAACAGCCTAGGCTCGGAGAAGCACTATGACATGGACTGGAACTCGGCTGACACTGTCGAGGTCTCCTCCAACCCGAGCTCTGAGCATCAAGTTGGACCCAGCGCCGTGCTCCAATCTATCTATAACATGCAGACTGCAGTCCTTGATTGCAGCAAGAAGGCCTCGGTAAGTTTCTTTACACAGCTCTCTTTCTTCCTTTGAAATCAAATGACAAACATACACTATTCCCAGTCCCCGAGATTCGGGTTGAGCAATTGACACTCCACCGAGTTAAAATTGCTCGGCTTGAATCTCAAAAACTTGTCATTTCTCCCATGCTGAGTCCCCGAGGCCAATGCCAAGTCCCCGGGACTCAATTGGGCCTCGGGTGCTAGAAATACCTCGGATTTATCCGAACTGATCTCTCTCTTTTTTCAGGAATGCAACAATGCTCGGACAAAGGTCTTCAAGAACCTCCTGCTGGATCACAACAGGCTGAAGAAGTCTCACCGGACTCTTCTATCCGCTAAGGAGCAGAGCGACAAGGATTACGCCTCCAAGTTGAAGACAGCCGAGGATGAAATAGCTCGGCTGCAACAAGAGCTGAACCGGGCTAATGAAGCCAAGACTGCTGCGGAGGACGCTATGAAGGTTAAGGACCAGGCCGCCGAACAGCAGCAAAATCTTGCCAAGACCCTGGAGAGCCGTGCCACCTCGGCCGAAGCCGAACTTACCGCCCTCCGAGCTATCTCGAAAAGCTGGTTGTCCGAGCTCGCTCGGATTAATCATCAAATGGACAGTAAGTTCCTTCTCACCTTTTCCTTATTTTCTGCCGACCTACATCCCGTGCCACCGTATGCCTTATTTCAGCGACAGCCTTTTTGTCCTCTTCAGAAACTTCGAGCACTCCAAGGACAAGGCTATCCGCGAAGTTCAAGCAGCTCGGGCAAAGAGGGCTGAGACAGAAACTCTCAGCGACAGCTGGGACATCCAG
The DNA here is from genome assembly GCA_947311845.1 of Poa pratensis. NCBI lineage: Eukaryota > Viridiplantae > Streptophyta > Magnoliopsida > Poales > Poaceae > Poa > Poa pratensis. Next base: position 85,161,326 of record CAMZMU010000038.1, on the reverse strand, counting down.
GACCACCTTGTCGCCCTTAATGCTCGGATCAGGCCGCTCCGAGCCATTGGAACTAAACTTGTTGATGCTGCCATCGAGGTCCACCGTGCCCTCTGGCCCAAGGTCAAGACTCCCACTTGCATCGACGAGCTCGCCACGAAGCTGAAAGGAGCCGAGGCTAGACTTCGGGAGTGGAGATGCTCGTCAGCTCGGGCTGGAGCGGACAAGGCCCTGGTGTTCGTGCTGTCCTGGTATGAGGATGTTGAGATCCACACTGTTACCTCCCTGCGCAGGGGCTCTCCTTGGAACTCCACCCCGGATGGCATTGCGAAACGCCAAGCAGCAGCCGACCGCTTTGCTAGTTACGCAAACACCCGGACCTTTGATGACGGGCGCCTCTACTCTGAGGACGAAGAGAGCTCGGACGAGGAAGCAGCGTCTGGTGAAGAAAGTTCTGAAGGCGAGGACATTGACTTTGAAGAGCCAGAGAGCTCCAAGGGCAAGGCTGGCAAAACAACCGAGGTGGCTGAAGGCTCTGATGATGACTTCAGCTTCGACGAACCTCCGAACTCCAAGGGCAAGTCCGGCAAAGCTGTAGCCACCGAGGTGATTTCCTCCGACGTGACGGACACCCCGGCAACAACTCCCACAACCGAGGTTGCTTCCGCGACCGAGGTTGTTCCTGCGCCCGAGGTTGCTGCGCCCGAGGCTCCCACTGCCACCACTTCGGCGACCGAGGTCTCTGGTTCCGAGGCCTGAATTTATCTTAAGCAAAACATTAAATCCCCGGTATGCCGGGTGCAGATGTAACAGACCTTAAGTAGTTTGCTTTGCTACCATTACTTTTAACTTGCTATCCGAACCAAGCTTTTCTAAGAACTTATGCCGAACCCTTTTGGAACGAGTCCCCGAGTTCACTTTCGTGTTTACTATATCTGGCATTCTTTGCTCTTGTCTACCATTTAGGCGTTCGACAGTCGAGTCACAAGATTGTTGTTTATAGCATACAGTACTTAGCAAATCTCGAAGTGTGTTTCAAAACCATCCGACATAAACGAAAGGTAAAGACAGGGGTTAGTAAACGACACATGCCGAACTATATTTTTGGACCGAGTCCCCGAGTTCATTTTCATGTCTCCCACGTTTTTTCATCTTTGCTCTTGACTACCATTTAGGCAGATGCCAGTCGAGTCACAAGATTAGTTACACAGCATACATTACTTGAAGTTTGAGACGAGGTTCAAAATAGTTCGGCATATGAACGAAACTGACAAACAGAAATAAAACACAAGCACAAGAGCGAGGCAGTCCCCGAGCTTCAACCTCGGAGTGCCGACATTTTATTAAGGATTAACCGAGGTACATACATTGCGCCTTTCATGAGTAGAAAGGTCGGAGTAGAGCTACGTTCCATGGTCGCCTGACCTCTGATCCGGGGTTGTCCAGCCCATCTTCCCTTGGTTCCTGCGCATCTATTAGATAGTAGGAATCATTGAGCAGAGCTCGGGTCACAATGAACGGTCCCTCCCATGGAGGTGACAACTTGTGCCGGCCTTTCTTGCGCTGCACCAACCTCAGCACCAAATCTCCCTCGTGAAACACACGAGGGTTGATACTCCGGCTATGATAACGTCGGAGACCTTGTTGGTATATTGCTGACCGAGATGAGGCCAACTCTCTTGCTTCCTCAAGCAGATCTACTGCATCCTCCCGAGCCTCTTTTGCCTCGGCTCAGTGTACATTGCCACTCTGGGCGCATCATACTCGATGTCAGTGGGTAGCATAGCTTCTGCCCCATAGACCATAAAAAATGGCGTATAGCCAGTTGATCGATTTGGCGTGGTCCTTAGACCCCACAGTACTGCTGGTATCTCATCTATCCAACACCCCGGCGTTTTCAGCAGTGGTTCAATGAGCCGAGCCTTGATGCCGGCCAACACTAGAGCATTTGATCTTTCCACTTGTCCATTAGACTCCGGGTGTGCCACCGAGGCTATGTCCAGCCGGATTCCCTTGTTCATGCAAAACCGAGCGAACTCTCCAACAGCAAAGTTTGTGCCGTTGTCCGAGATAATGCTATGGGGGTAGCCATATCGCAGAATAATCTCCTTCAAGAAAGTCACTGCTGAATGACCATCCAACTTCCGGATTGGTTTCACCTCGATCCACTTGGTGAACTTGTCCACCATCACCAATATGTGCGTCATGTTACCTCGGGCTGGTTTGAACTCTCCCACCATATCCAAACACCATACCGCAAACGGCCAAGTGATAGGAATTGTTTTGAGCGCCGAGGCTGGCATATGCGTTTGCTTGGCAAACCTTTGGCATCCTTCACATCTCCGGACTATGGCCTCTGCATCAGCAAGAGCAGTGGGCCAATAGAACCCATGCCTGAACACCTTGGCCACCAGAGCTCTTGTGCTGCAATGATGACCACACTCTCCTTGGTGGATCTCCAAAAGCATCTCCTTGCCTTCAGCTGGCTCGACACACCGTTGCAACACCTCGGTTACGCTTCTTTTATAGAGCTCCTTGTTGATGATGGTGTACGCCTTGGCCCTCCTTTGAATTCTCCTAGCCTCGGTTGTGTCACTTGGCATGCTTCCCTCCGTTATGAACTTCATGATTTGCTCCGCCCACTCCGGCACGGGTGCAAAGGAAAAAGTTCCTCGTCCACCTCCATTGGTTCGGCCACCATAATCTCCTCCATTATTTCCTCCACCATCCTGCGACCAGTCCCCGAGTCTTGATGAGCAGTCCCCGAGGTTCGGTGCGCAGTCCCCGAGCTCTGCCACGCAGTCCCCGGGTCCGACCAAACGCACCCGACGTCTACCTCCATTGGAACAGGTCCGGGCTCTTGCTCCGCCGGGATGAAAATAGATTCGGATTCAGGAGAAGGTTTGATTGAAGGAGTTCTCAAGTGATTCAGGGCTACCCCTGGTGGTACTGCCTCTTTCGATGAACCGAGCTTTGACAACACGTCGGCAGCATCATTTTCTGCCCGAGGTATATGCCTGTACTCACACCCTTCAAAGAACCCGGATATCTTTTGCACATGGAACCGATATAACGCCATGTTGGCATCCAGAGCATCCCAAGTTCCAGAAGATTGTTGCACCACCAGGTCGGAATCGCCGAAGCACTCTACACGCCGGATACCGATCTCCTTTGCCACCTTGAGGCCATGGATTAAGGCCTCATACTCCGCCACATTGTTTGATGCTGAGAAATGAATCTGCAGCACGTACTTCAGCTGATCTCGCTTTGGCGAGGTGAGGACTATTCCAGCCCCCAGCCCGATCTTTGTCTTGGACCCATCAAAATGCATTTTCCAATAATTATAGTCCGGCCTGGGTGGCTCATACTGCATCTCGGCCCAATCACAAAAGAAGTCCGGCAACGCCTGGGATTTAATTGCGTCTCTTCTCTCATAATGTGGTGCATATGGAGACACCTCAATCGCCCATTTGGCAACTCGGCCAGTTGCATCTTTGCACCCGATGATCTCCGAGATTGGAGCTTCGCACACCACCGTCATGGGATGCTCCTGGAAATAATGCTTCAACTTCTTGACCGCCAGGTAGACACCATACGTCATCTTCTGGTAGTGAGGATAGTTCTGCTTCGAGGTAGAGATCACCTCGCTCAAGTAATACACCGGTCTCTGCACCGACCTGCCACCTTCTTCGCGCTCCACCACCACTGCCACACTTACAACTCGGTTTGTGGCCGCAATGTAAAGTAACATCGGCTCATTGTGCAATGGTGACGCCAACACCGGGGCAGTGGACAACATCTTTTTCAGCTCACCGAACGCCACGTCGGCCTGCGGGGTCCATGTAAACCCGGTACTTTTCTTCATGAGCTGGTACAAAGGCAAGGCTTTTTCTCCTAGCCGAGCTACAAATCGGCTCAACGAGGCTAGGCACCCTGTGAACTTCTGCACATCTTTCAAACACTTCGGTAACTTCATGCTCTCAATAGCTCGGATTTGGCCGGGTTAACCTCGATACCTCGGCTAGACACCAGGAATCCGAGCAACTTTCCAGCCGGGACACCAAAGGTGCACTTGTCCGGGTTAAGCTTCAACCGATACTTTCTCAAAACCAGAGTACGCATCAATAAAAGACAACAGTTCCCAACCAGCAGTGGAATCGATCACTTGATCAATCCGAGGTAATGGAAATGGACTTTTGGGCACGCCTTGTTGAGGTTAGTGAAGTCAATGCACATGCGCCACACCTTGATCACGGCTGGCTCGTCTTTCTTCTTTTCCACCAAGACCGGATTGGATATCCAGTCCGGATGTAGCACCTCCATAATGAACCCGGCTGCAAGCAACTTAGCCAGTTCGTCCAGCACCACTTGTCTCCGGTCGTCTGAGAGACGACGGGTCGGTTGCCTCACCGGTTTCACCTCTGGCCTGACAAATAAAGAGTGCTCTGCCAACTCGCTCGGAACACCAGGCAGGTCCTTGGCTGACCATGCAAAGATATCCCGATTCTCACGGAGGAAGTGACAGAGCTCGCCTTCCTATTTCTCGCCCAGCCCGGTCCCAATGATGGCCATATGCTCTGGGTGCTCCGGGTCAATGGGGATCTTCTTGGTCTCCTTGGGCACCTCGAACGCCGCAGTTGAGTCCGGGCTCATCAGTCCGGACAGGCCGAGCTGTGTTGACTGCGCCATTGCCACCACTTGATGCAGCTTCTTCTTCTCAGCTGCGATCACCAAAGACTCGGCCAGATTAGACCCCGCCGAGGCACACTGAATGGCTCGCTTGTAGTCACCCGAGATGGATATGATCCCATTAGGCCCTGGCATTTTCATCTTCAGGTATGCAACATGGGTGGAAATCATGAACTTGGCCAGAGCTGGCCTTCCAAGCAATGCATGGTATGCACTCTCCAAGTCCACCACCTCGAACTCGATACTCTCAACTCGGCAATTGTCCTTGGTTCCAAATGCTACATCCACCCATATCTTGCCCATGGGTGCACAGGAAACGCCGGGCACAATCCCATGAAAAGTACAACTGCTTGGCATCAACTGATTAGGCGATATGCCCAATTTCACCATTGTGTCTCGGTACATGATGTTGATGGCACTGCCATTGTCCACCAGAACTCGGGTGAACCTCACATTGTTGGTAGGCCCACACAACGTTGGATCTACCACCAGGGCATACTTTCCAGGGCTCGGCATGATCCGAGGTGTGTCCTTTCTGCTCCAAGTGATCTCCTGCTCAGACCAGTTCATATAGGTCGGCACCACCGGCATTACTGCATTCACCTCCATGGCACGCCTCTGCACGCTCTTCTTGTCAGTTGGCTCGGTCACAAAGACCACATAGCTCGCATGAACCTCTCTATAGTCATTTCCGGGGTATTCATACTGCTGACTTGGTCCGGCACCATTGTTGTTGTTACCTCGGACATTCACAACATTCACGGGTCTTGCTGCTGCAGGCCTCGGAAGAGGTGCAGTGGTTATCGGGGTAACATTTGCTCCGGACAGATTGGGTGGGACCTCGGCTGAAATCTCTGAGGTGGTGGTCCTGCTCTGATTCCTCCGGCCTTGCCCCTCTTCTCTGATTCTGCGGTTCCAGCTGCACTGCCGGGTTGAATGGTTGGCTGGCTTGCGCGGGTCGGTCGTATGGTAACAGCACGGACCATCTATCATTGATTCATAGGTCATGGGTGGCTCCGGGTTCGGACTAAATGCCGGACCATTGATTTTTGGCCTCTGGACACCTCCAGCTCCGGGCTGATCCGGGTTCACCGCTGCAACTTGGTTCGAGGTGTATGGATAGTCCGGCTCCCTCCTCTTCTGTCCGAACTCCTGACGGTCATTACACCTTGGTCCGAGCCGGTTGTTTATTGGCTCCCTCCTTCTGTTACGTGCTCCTGCCTCTGCTGCTGGCTGCATCGGATCACCCAGGGCATAAGAATCTGCAACCCGGATTGTTTCTGCTAGGGATCTCGGCATATCTCTCTGGAGCCTCTGCCACAGCATGCTGCCATGTCGACAACCATCTGCAAACCAGGAAATGGCCTGTGCCTCTACCACTCCTTCACAGGAATTCCGAACATTGCTCCACCGAGTTAAGAATTCTCGGTCAGTTTCATGATCATCTTGCTTACATGCCGCCAGGAGCTGAGGTCGGTTTGGCCTCTTGTATGTACTAGCAAAGTTGCTGTTAAACGCCAGCTCCAAGTCTATCCAGGAGTTGATACTATACTCCGGCAAATTATTCAGCCAGATCCGAGCTGGACCTTCCAACATGTGCGGGAGATACCGGACCGCCCATCGGCGATTGCCCCCCGCAATGTGCACCGAGGATACATAATCTGTCAGCCAATCTTGTGGCTTGGTGTTCCCATTGTATGGCTTGGTGTTCCGACCTAACTGGAACTGAGATACTGGTGGTGGTGGCTCCTTCATGATCCGAGGTCCAAAACACGCCGGACCAGGAGGGCCTTCCTCCTCCAGTTGCTCAGACAAGTAGATTCTATCCAGCTTGTTACGGACATCGCCTGGAGCTAACATCCGACCTCCTATCCGAGGTCCCAACGCCCCATCCACTCTGTGGTATCCAGCTCGTGCCATGGCCGAGTCTCCATCATCATATCGGTCATCGCCTTGACCGACGTTCTGAGGTTGCTGAACATACTCTGGCTCTCGCTGATATTGCCCCTGCTGCCGGGGTTGTTGCTGATACCTCGGGGGCGGAGGTGGTTTACCTCGGCCAGCCGATGCTGCTTGACCGCCATTCTGATTTCCCTGACCGGAGTTACCCTTAGCTCGGCTTGTATTGCTTGGGCCGGGGTTTCCCTTAGCTCGGCTAGCATTGCCCTGGCCCACCTTCTGCTTTGCTGCTAAAACTGGATCATACATCTGCAGCTGCTTGTTCTGACCCGAGGTGACACTCCGGGCTCGATCGGCTCCTCCGACGAGTGGAGACGAGGCTTGCCCCTTGGACACCTGACTAACTGGCCTAGCTGAATAAACCATCTCTGAATCACCAGCCCCGGCATATGCTCTGCGGAGAGCCTCATTCTGCTGGTTAGCTACATATACTAACTCATTGACTCGCTTCTGCTGCGCACGCCATGCATCTCCAGTTAACCCGGATAGCTCGGCCCTGCCTGCCTCGGCAGCTCTGAGGTTCTTAGCAGGGGAACTATACACCGGCCTTCCAGTCGACACGCGACTCTCACTCCTAGCCGAGGTGGTAGGTCGAGGCTCCCTGTTTATCTCATCATTGAGCCCCTTGCCTCTCTGCCGCACCTCGGCTCCCCTATGTGTATCAACTGCTACCGGGGTGAAGCCATTCGCTGCATTGTACTCACGCAGATCTCTATTGAACTCATCTCTAGCTGTTATCATTGCTACAGCCTCCTTCTGCAACAGGACACGCTTTGCCTCTAGGTCGGCCACAGTCACTACTATATCCACTCCTAGATTTACTGAGTCTGCCAGTGTATCCACTATCTCTACCAGGGTCGCACCTCGGCCCTGCAGCTCTGGGGTGCCAGGCAGTTCTTTCTCTAGCCTGGGCTTTGCAGATCTCACCTTAGCAACCTCGGCCGCCTTGGGTTGGCTGGCATCTACTTTGCCAGCGGCGTCAACCGGACCTGTCATCATCACCTCCACGCAGCTCTCGGGGCGAGTGATACGCCGACCTAAAGCCGCGAGGAGAGGAGTTTCGTCGTCCACGAGCATCTGCTCCGGGTACCCGCGAACAACCTCGACAGCAACGTATGTGACGAAGCTGCCGAGCATCATGGTGAAGCCGTGCTCGGGGAAGGGCTTGCCGGCGAAACACCCCGCGTTGTCGCTGATGAAGGTGAACTCTCCGATCTTGGCGACAAGCCCAGAAAGAACACGCTCGCCTGAGCCCGTCCGGATGAAAACTCCCTCCAACGCCTCAATCTGCCCCACGGTGGGCGCCAACTGTCGTGGTGGGATCACGGCAGATGCCATAGGTATGGCTAAGATGGGGCCGAATGGTCGTTGGGGGAATCCGGGGAGGGTTTATGCACTCAAGAAGTGCACACGCAAGAACACGCAAGAACACGAACGAAGAACCAAGAAAGCAAGAACACAAAGCACACCACGATGTACCCTGCTTCGGGGCCCTCTTGTGGAGGTAACACCCCTACTGCAGCTCTATCCTACTCCTTGTATAGCTCAAAGTGACAAGTACAAGCTGCTCCTCGAGCTGTATGATGCTACAATGGTGAGAACTTGAGGTAGAAGATGGAGCCAAACGGGAGGAAGAAGGCACTCCAGGCTGAATCCGAGGGGTTTCCGGGGTGTTCCGAGCTTCCTCTCTCTCTTTCTTTTCTCTCTTGATCAACTAGTTCCAGCGCGGGGGGGGGTCTCTCTAGCAGGAGGGGGTGAAGCCCACTATATAGGCCAGCCGGGTTACCATTGTGCCCCTCGCCGAACACTGTTGCCATGCCTCTGCAACGGTCACCACCGTACCACCGTACCTCGGTCAGGGACAAGACGTGGCTTGCCCATCTCCTGTAGCCTAACGGCAGAACTAGCATGTCCCCTCTGACCGAGACAGGACGTGGCCTGGCAGAGCTACCTCGTAGCCTTTTCCCAGATCCCGCGTGGTCAGCGGTCAGAGACGTGCAGGGCCGCCGAACCCGGAGCACGCCTCTGCCAGGCTCCTTGACAGACGCTCCCGTGTCAGGCGCTCTTGTACCCGGCTGGAAGTGACAGGAGCATTGACTCCTGCCCGACCTACAGCCCATCACCTCGGTTAGCTCGGCACGGATGTGACGGGCTCCGTACCTCGGGTCTTGCGCTTAATATCTTTTACCAGGTCGGATCTTACTTCCTCCCCACAGCTTCTCCTGCTCTCACAACACAAACCACTGCACTGAGGTAGTTAGGTCGGCTGAACATAGCTCGGACAGTGAACCTCGGCCCTGGCCAACTGTATACTCCGGACCCCTCTGGGCCAAGATAGGTCGGCCTGTATTCTCTAGGTCAAGATGAAGCTCGGACCTTCCCAGGCCCAAACAGGTCGGCCCTTTCCGTACCTAGGCACAACTTCGAACTCCACCTTATGCCAAGCCTTGACCCTACCGGGGATACTCCACCGACGAAAAGAGACAGCTGCAATGCCCTATCAGCTCTACCTCTGCCACCGAGCATTGTCCTCTACCTCTGGTACTCTTCTAAGATGTGTAATTGGCCCCAATGTGTCTAGAGAACTACAAGTACGCTTGGTGAAGATATCTATTAATTTATTTGTGCCGATATTATGCCACCTCAATCTCTACAGCTAATTAATTCCATTGGATGATTCAAATTTAGTTATGAAAGTGCTTCTCAGATTCAAAATTTGCTCATACAATTCCCTCAAATAGTTTTGAACCTTAAAATTTGAATGAAAAAAAAAGGTTGGTGTTTACATAATGATATCAATCCTAAAAGTAACCTTACATTCAGTGACAAGATGAAGTTGATCTCCTTAATATAAATATGCACATTTATGCTTGTATTTGGAGAAAAGGGACGGATCAATGAAAATAACATGGTCTCATAAAAATGAGAGCAATCAAGGAACGGAAAATACTTATAAGGGAACGAAATCCTCCAAGTGCAGCTCTACTCGCAGGGGAAATTTCACAATAGATTCAAGAGGGGAATGGTGTGCTAGCGGCTTAGCTGCCGTCTGCCGGTACCAATTTGGCCTCAAGACTAAGGAGTATTAATAATCATGGAGGTGCAAGTTCGAAGGTTTCCCTCACCTTTATGCTTCAGGTGACGAAAAGCTTTGCTAGCAATTATCCTGCATAATCCTCCAAGCTCGTTCATAACACCAGACATTCATTATCTTCCAGTATTCTCCAAAACGTCCATGAGATCCCTTGCACAAGTGATATTCTTGAACACCAAAGCCAGCTCAAGAATGAGAATGAAAATATAGAGAAATAAAAAACCTGACACAGAAAAAATTGATTGGCAAGCAATAGGGGAAATATAAAATTGACCTTTCATACCGAGCGGCATATGCTTCGAAAGTAATACAACATTTTCCACACATATATGTCAGAAAGTGGCATATGCGTTAGGAGAGGATCATGCAGGTGATATAAAGCAATCATCAGATGCAATCAGATTGGTTTGGTTAGTACAACTGAATGGAATTATCCTTGCAACAATAAAAGAGAAAACAATACTTGATTTGTGACATGCATTCCACAGTCTTTACTATTAAATGAGCCTTCTGTCCCACAAAATCTGTTGCGTGTCTCTTTTCCATCCGAGATGGATGTAACTGTGTCCTAGAGCAAGTACACCCCTCAACTAAACCAGGCCAACAGTTCCCTATTTGTTCATAAAAAGGACACATTTAAGATATAACCATTCCATGCTTATATCGTGTGATTCACGTTTGAGCTGTTGAACTTGTCAAATTCATCTTAGGTATTTAAGCACATGGTTTACACGAGTGACAAAAAAACACAGTGCTGCAGTTTTAAATATGACAAACTAAAGAGCTTTTACTGGGTTAGACTGCATGCAATCAACTACTGCTATGCATTTGGTCAGTACCAACACAATGGTCCAACCCACTATCAGAAAGGAAGGTAAATTCAGCATAAAATAGGAACGCTTCCTGATAACAATACAATTGTCAAAAGGGAAGGAATATCTTACTGTAAAATTTGGATGAATATCAAAGCTAGAGAGTGTGGCTCCATACATGTGCTGTAATTCCAAGGAGCCTGGAAACTGAAAGATCTAATTATTCAGACACAAAATTCTAATGACAAACATACCACTAGTAGAAAAATCATCTTTGGTCCAGGGCCGCCCCAGCCATTGGTCCCGGTTCAGAGAAAAACCTGGACCAGTGCCTGGCACTGGTCCCGGTTCGAGCTGCCAGGCCCCCGTGGGGCATTGGTCCCGGTTCGGTTGGGGGCATTGGTCCCGGTTCTTGGCACGAACCGGGACCAAAGCTCCAGAGCCGGACCACGTGGCATGCGCGGAGCTTTGGTCCCGGTTCGTGCCAAGAACCGGGACCAATACCCCTCCCCTGCCTATAAATAACCCCACCCCCCTTCTCTCCTCTGTTTTTTTTTCTGGATTGGTGGGAAGTGGGTGCTATTTTTTTTTCCTTTGCCACGCACAAGATGTGTTCGATGAAATGCCCGACCCACACTTAAGTTCACACAAAATGATATCCTCGGCCGAGGTTAGCAACTTTATCCTTTTCATCTGTAATTGATACAGAAATATTGCACGTGTCGATGTACGGTGGTCATTTCACTATTCAAGATGTTATTGTAATGGTATTTGATAAACTTAATTATATGATGCAGATGGATGCACGGATGCGATGGATGTACGGCGAACGACGCAGTTCCGAGTTTATTGCAGGCCTGCATAAATTTCTCGAGTGGCTGAGGCAAACAAAGTGGATAATTTTATGCCTTGTCCATGTGAGAAGTGTCGGAACGTCAGGGAGTACTCTGACCCGAAACCATTCAAGACCACGTGATTCGGAGAGGTTTCATGCCCAGCTATAATTGTTGGACCAAGCACGGAGAAAGAGGGGTTAGGATGGAAGACAATGAAGAAGAGGAGGATGATGACAACTATCCTATGTTCCCTGAGGAATGCGGTGATACTGTAATGGAAGACGTTGAAGAAGAAGAGGTGAACATCGGGCATCAGATGAGCCCGCTGATGGTCTTGGTGGGGTCATTTCTGATGCAAAGCGAGAATGCGATACAGAAAAGGAGAAGCTAAAGTTGGAGGCCATGCTTGAGGATCACAAAAAGTTGCTGTACCCAAATTGCGAAGATGGCAGCACAAAGCTCGGTACCACACTGGAACTGCTGAAATGGAAGGCAGAGACTGGTTGTTCTGACAAGGGATTTGAGAAGTTACTGAAAATAATGAAGCCGAAGCTTCCAAAGGATAACGAATTGCCCGAGACTACATACGAAGCAAAGAAGGCTATCTGCCCTCTAGGATTAGATGTGCAGAAGATACATGCATGCATTAATGACTGCATCCTGTACCGCGGTGAGTACGAGAATATGGATAAATGCCCGGTATGCAATGCACTGCGGTACAAGATCAGACAAGATGACCCTGGTGATGTTGAGGGCGATGACGAGCCCCCCCGGAAGAGGGTTCCTGCTAAGGTGATGTGGTATGCTCCTATAATACCACGGTTGAAACGTCTGTTCAGAAACAAAGAGCATGCCAGGTTGTTGCGATGGCACAAAGAAGAGCGTAAGAAAGACGGGAAGTTGAGACACCCCGCCGATGGGTCCCAGTGGAGAAAAATCGACAGAGAGTTCCCGACATTTTCAGATGACGCAAGGAACTTAAGATTTGGTCTAAGTACAGATGGCTTTAATCCTTTTGGGGAGCAGAGCTCCAGTCATAGCACTTGGCCCGTGACTCTATGTATCTACAACCTTCCTCCTTGGTTGTGCATGAAGCGGAAGTTCATTATGATGCCAGTGCTCATCCAAGGCCCGAAGCAACCCGGCAACGACATTGATGTGTACCTAAGGCCATTAGTTGATGAACTTTTGCAGTTGTGGTCCGAACCAGGTGTACGTGTGTGGGATGAGCACAAACAACAGGAATTTGACCTACGAGCGTTGCTGTTCGTAACCATCAATGATTGGCCTGCTCTTAGTAACATTTCAGGACAGTCAAACAAGGGATACAATGCATGCACGCACTGTTTAGATAAGACTGAAAGTATACATTTGGGAAACAAGAATGTGTACCTGGGGCATCGTCGATTTCTTCCGAACGGTCATGCCGTAAGAAAGAAAGGCAAGCATTTCAACGGTGAGGCAGATCGCCGGAAGAAGCCTAACCTCCCTGATGGTGATGTTATATATGACATGGTCAAGGATTTAGAAGTAATCTTTGGAAAGGGTCCTGGCAGTCTATCTGTTCCGAATGACGCTGACAACCACGTACCCATATGGAAGAAGTGCTCTATATTCTGGGAGCTACCCTATTGGAAAGTCCTAGAGGTCCGGTCTTCAATCGACGTGATGCACGTGACGAAGAATCTTTGCGTGAACCTGCTAGGCTTCCTGGGCGTGTATGGGAAGACAAAAGATACACCGGAAGCACGGGAGGACCAGCAACGTATGAAAGACCCATACAACAAGCAGACGGATAAAGGGTGTCAATACTTAAGCAGCTACGCTCTTACCAAAGCAGAGAAGGAAATCTTTTTTGAATGCCTAAGCAGTATCAAGGTCCTGGCTGGCTTCTCGTCAAATATAAAGGGAATAATAAATATGGCAGAGAAAAAATTCCAGAACCTGAAGTCTCATGATTGCCACGTGATTATGACGCAGTTGCTTCCGGTTGCATTGAGGGGGCTTCTACCGGAAAATGTTCGAGTACCCATTGTGAAGCTATGTGCATTCCTCAATGCAATATCTCAGAAGGTCATCGATCCAGTAACTCTACCAAGTTTACAGAAGGCTGTGGTCCAATGTCTTGTCAGCTTCGAGTTGGTGTTCCCCCCATCATTCTTCAATATTATGACGCATCTCCTGGTTCACCTAGTCGACGAGATTGCCATTCTCGGTCCTGTATTTCTACACAATATGTTCCCCTTCGAGAGGTTCATGGGAGTCTTGAAGAAATATGTTCATAACCGTGCTAGGCCAGAAGGAAGCATCTCAAAGGGCTATGTAACAGAGGAGGTCATTGAGTTCTGTGTTGACTTTATTCCTAACCTTAAGCCGATTGGTGTTCCTGAATCGCGGCATGAGGGGAGACTGAGTGGAAAAGGCACGATAGGAAAGAAAGCACTGATATGTAGGGACGGGCATTCTTTAACTCAAGCACACTACACAGTTCTACAAAGTTCCACCTCCGTGGCTCCGTATATCGAGGAACACAAGAATTATGTACGCTCCAAGAACCCGGGGAAGGCTGACTCCTGGATTAAAGAAAAACACATGGAGACTTTCGGCAGTTGGTTGCGATTACAGCTCATGAATGACACCACTGTCGGAGATCAGCTCTACTTGTTGGCCGCGTCACCATCTTCGACTGTATTGAATTTCCAAGGGTACGAGATAAATGGGAATACATTTTACACGATCGCCCAAGATAAAAAGAGCACCAACCAGAACAGTGGTGTCCGCTTTGATGCAACAAACGACGATGGGCAAAAGGACACATACTATGGTCGCATAGAGGAGATATGGGAACTTGACTATGGAACTACTTTTAAGGTCCCTTTGTTTCGGTGCAGTTGGGTCAACATGAATGAAGAAGGGATAAAGATAGACCAGATGCACGGAATGACAATAGTGGATCTCAAGAATCTTGGTTGTTACAGGAACGAACCATTCGTCCTAGCCAATGATGTGGCTCAGGTTTTCTATGTGAAGGACATGTCCTCCAGACCGAAAAAAAGAAAAAATAAGCAAACGAATACATCAGACGATGAGCCAAAGCGTCACATAGTTCTTTCAGGGAAAAGAAACATCGTGGGAGTCGAGGACAAGACAGACATGTCAGCAGATTATGATAAGTTTGATGAAATTCCGCCCTTCACAGTGAGAACTGACCCAAGCATCCCGTTAAATAATGAAGATGCTCCATGGTTACGGCTGAAGCGATCATAGGCCAGGGACATACGCGAAGAAGGGTTCAAGGCTTTTATGTAAATCAATGTAATGTATTAAACCTTTATGTGATGTGTAGTAATGTATTAAACCTTTATGGGGTGAAAACCATAATACATAGTTCGGGTCCATTTTTATTTAACCATTATACATCACGAATAATATCACGATGTTGCCCCTCGCATCCAACAGGCCGGACATTGTCGCCGAGATCTGAAAAAATGAGTGGGAAATTTGATCAAACACCTAGGTAGGGGAGGGAGAGGGCAGCAACCTGGGGAGGGGACGGAGGGCGGTGTGGAGCCTCCTTATTTATAAGCAAAACTGACCAAAACACACGGTTTCCCCGTCATACAGCCCTACGGTGCCCTACGGTGCCTCGTGAGTGACTGCATATTAATTGCACCGTAGGGCTGTATGACGGGAATCCGAATGCTTTGTATACTGCAAATCATCGCGTGGTCGTGAGACAGCAAATCGGCCTTCGATCCAGACAGCGCCAAGACATCCCTGATGATCTGCAACCGTCCGAACAAGTGTTGGGGATGTTGCTAATCATCAGAGACCCTTGCCGCTGCTTGGATCCGACCGAGGGGAGGGTTCACCTTCAGAAATCTTGCTCTCTGCTACCCGTGTACTGCCAATGATGGATGCTATATATAGGGTCGTGGCCCTTTTAGTCCCGGGTGGTATCACGGCCCGGGACTAGAAACACACCCCTGATCCAACGGTTCACAAGCCCTCAAGAGAAACACACCCCTGATCCAACAGCTCACAAGCGCTCGAAAGAAACACACGATCCGTGTGCTTCTTCCTTATTGGTGGGATTCCCTTTTGTCCGGTTGGTGGCTCACAGAGTGATCCAACAGCTCACAAGCCCTCAAAAGAAACACACCCCTGATCCAACGGCTCACAAGCGCTCGAAAGAAACATACGATCCGTGTGCTTCTTCCTTATTGGTGGGATTCCCTTTAGTCCCGGTTGGTGGCTCACAGAGTGATCCAACAGTTCACAAGCCCTCAAAAGAAACACACCCCTGATCCAACGGCTCACAAGTACTTGCTTAACAAAAAATGTCATTTTTGACAAACGAAAAACAAAAAACGATATTTAGATAAGTAATTTGAAAAAAACTCAGTTCTGCAACATTGTTTGTCGTACCAAGATACAGCTATGTGTCAAATATGGGCACATTTTGACAAACTATGACACGGGGATGACCATAACGAGGCCATTTGACCCGAAACTTATATATGTTTATAGATGTTTGACCTTTTTGTGAAGAAGTTTTTTGTAAACTATGTCAAAACTCAAGTTTATCATTTATTCTACCAACTAGTACACATGAAAGTACTCCATGCCAAAGGATTTTATTTTTTGTGTATTTTTTCACTTTCTTTGACTTTTTTTAAAAAACGATCAAAATGGCCGCCGTTACTATTCATTGTAAGGGATCGAATTATCCAAAACTATCGACGGTTCTGTGATATAACCACTACTTGTGCACCTTAAAATCATTTTTAAAAAAATTTCAGAGCAAACTATCACACACTTGTAGTTCAAATTTAAATTACTTTCGAAAAATAGGCATAAAGTGGTTTAAGTAGGCGAAATTAGCTAGAAACCGAGAAAATTACCAATATTTGTGGATTATCCATACAATATGGTCTACTTTGTGTGATAATTGGATGGGTGCCATTTTGCACCATATTTGTTGTACTTGCTTCACAAAAAATGTCATTTTTGACAAACGAAAAACAAAAAACGATATTTAGATAAGTAATTTGAAAAATAGAAAATGATTTTGTATTATTTATTAAAATTTAAACACTTTTCTTGTTGAAAGTCTTTTCAGATTCAAAACCATTTGCAATTCATATTCAAACACCTAAATAAGAAAAAAAAGGCGGGAACAAAATTTTAGAACTGAAAAGTTCGAAATAATTTTGAAAAAGGACTCTTTGGTCCCGGTTGCTAGCAAGAACCGGGACCAAAGAGTCCGTGGACGCGCGCGCTTGATCTGGCATTAACTGAGCCAATCTTTGGTCCCGGTTCTTGCCAGCAACCGGGACCAAAGAGGCATTGGTCCTGGTTGCTGGCAAGAACCGGGACCAAAGACCCCTGCTATAACTGCCCCGCCCCTTCTTCTTCCTCATTCACCCAAAATCGACGAAGGACCGGAGGCGACACGGAGCGAAACGACGCCGTCAGGCTGCCCAACGTCCGCGCCGCCCCACGCCGCGCCTCGCCGCCGCCGTCGACGTCCGCGCGCCCGAGCTCGCCGCCGCCCCGACGCCGGTCTCCTCCCCACACTGCACGCCGCCCCGACGCCGGCCTCCGATCCCCACACTGCACGCCGGCCGCCCCGACGCCGGCATCCTCCCGCGCCTCCACGCCGGCATCCCTCCCGCGCCTCCACGCCGCCGCCAACGCCTCTCGCGCCTCCACCGGCCGCTCGATTGCCGCCCGCACCACCGCCTCTCTAGCTCGCGGTGAGTTAGGAAAATTTAGTATAGGAAAATATGATTTTTAGTATAGGAAAATTTAGTATAGTAAATATGATTTTTAGTATAGCAAAATTTAGTATAGGAAAATTTAGTATTGTAAATATGATTTTTTTTTGTATAGGAAAATTTAGTGTTAGGAATTTGTATAGGATTTTTAGTGTTAGGAATTTTGTATAGGAAAATGTATAGGATTTTAGTATAGTAAATATGATTTTTTTTGTATAGGAAATTTTAGTGTTAGGAATTTGTATAGGATTTTTAGTGTTAGGAATTTTGTATAAGAAAATGTATAGGATTTGTATAGGATTTTTTTTGTATAGTAAATAGCATTTTAGGAAATTTAGTGTTAGGAAATTAAAATAACATGTTTTCCCAAATTCATGGATTTGCATTCACATATGTACAAATGAGAGCATCGAGGTACTAACAATGTATGAATTTGTGTATGAATTACAAATTAAATGTATGATGTACAAATTAACGAGTTTACGGGTTTACGATACGAGTTTACGAGTTTACGGGTTTACGATACGAGTTTACGAGTTTACGATACGAGTTTACGGTTTACGATACGAGTTTACGGGTTTACGATACGAGTTTACGATACATATGGAACAAAGTTACCCAACTAAAGTTTTGTGCATTGTTCTTAATTTGCAGAAACTATGGAACGAGACGAACATCAGGAAAACATCCTCGAGGATATAATCCGCGGGCCGGAAGATGTTGTCGATGTCACCTCGGAGTTTTTGAACAACTCCGGTGAGGGAGATGAGTCTCTCAACCGAAGAGATGGCTCCGGTGAGGTAGAACCCGACGGCAGGGGTGAGGGAGAAGTCGGCGAGGGAGAAGCCGACGAGGGAGAAGCCGAAGGCTCCGGTGGAACATTAAATGTTGCAAACTCCGGCGAGGTGCATATACATATATTAATGACGCCGAAGGTTGTATTAATTAAGCCTCTGCTGTCTATATACATATATTAACGCTCTTTCTTCTTTTAGCCCTCCGGATCGAGCAAATCTTCTGAAAGGACAAAACGAGGCCCAGCCAAAAAGTTGGGCGACCAAGAAAGGTACAGGATCGAAAGAGGCGCTGAAGACGGCACACCGACTGCTCCCCCTGATGCTGCAAGAAAAATGGTAAAGCAATGCGGAGTTCTTGTTAGGGACTACATCCCGATCACCATTCGAGAATGGCATCGGCCAAAGGATAAAGGACTGCTATATGTCAGCGATAAGGGCAAAGATAGACTTTGGAGAAAGCTCATGGTTAATTTCACCCTGCCGGCGCCAGAGGTGGATTCAGATGAGGAGGATCCAGATGAGGCAGAAAAGATTGCCCGGCAAAACATGGAGCAAAAACTCAAGGCCTGGGCTCTTAAGAAGATGGCCGAGCTATTCAAGAACTGGAAGAAAAGATTGAACAACGAGTTTGTCAAGAAAAATAAGACTCCAGACTTCGATAAAGGGTATGAGAAGATAAAGGACTACTGGGAAGAATTTGTGGCGTACAAGAAATCGGAGGAAGCTCTGGAAAAGTCTGCAAAAAATAAGGCAAATGCTGCTCTAAAGATGTACCACCATACTATGGGGCCTAGTGGCTACGCCTATAACATCCCTAAGTGGGAGAAACTTGAGGCGGACCTGCTGGCTAAAGGGATCACTCCAGAGCCACTCGCATGGACCGAACGGGCAAGAAATTGGTTTTACGGGCATGGGGGCACGTTGGACGCAGAAGGGAAGTGCATATATAACAGACGACACAAAGAAAATCCCCTACTACCCATCCAAGAAATTAGAAATGCATTCAAGGATGTTGAAGAGGGACGGTTCATTCCCGATAGAGATGATGACGAGCTCACACGCGCCCTTGGGAATAAGGAACACGACGGACGGCTACGAGGCGTGATAGGCTCCAAGCCCAAGACAATTGCGATTCCCGAGCACAGGAAGAAATTTCCTGATAGAAGCCATCAGAGGAGAAAGAAAAGGGAGGCAATGGAAGCACGCGCTGCTGTAGACCGGCTGCATAATATAGAAGAAGAATTAAAGCTGCAGAAGGAACAATTTACCGCACTTAGCCAGCAAGGTACTAGCGGCCAATCTCAGCGGCACATGGTAGAAGCTGCATGCGATGGTACCGGCGGCGGCCCATTGAATCGGAAAAGCAGCGTGGCTTCCACGGGGCTCCAGGATGGTAATGATGATGCAGTGGCTCCACTTCGTCGCTACCCAGTGGATGATATCACGGAGAGCACACCTTGTGAGCTGCATGTGAAAGTTTATAACTTATCCTTGAAGGTGGCGGTCGGCTATGCCGTACCAATTGGATCTAATCCAACTTATCATTTCTCTCCGGTTCCAAATGGCTACGCTGTTGTCGGGGTGGATGGAGTGTTGAAAGATTATGAGGAGCTGAAGCTGCAACACTCTGCAGGTGAAGATGGGGACGTGCTTGAACTTGGAGAAGCCAAGAAAGCGCTCATTCTATGGCCAAAGGAATTCATCGTGCTTCCGAACTGGCAGCCAAGGCCATCGACTCCTCACCAGTCTCCAGCGCAACAGTCCTCTTCACCGCCTCAGCATTCTCCAGCGCAACTGTCCTCTTCACCGCCTCACCAGTCTCCAGTGCAGCCGTCTCCGCCGCCGCATCACCAGTCTCCAGTGCAGCCGTCTCCGCCGCCGCGTCACCAGTCTCCAGCGCAGCCATCTCACCAGAAGAAACGGACCAACGCCGCTCCCCACTTAGAAGAGAGGTCGCACTCAGAAGATAGTCGACATCCCGTCGGTTCCTCCCAAGAGACCTTATGACAGGACTGAAGCGGAAAACGCCGCGGTAGTGGCTGCCTACAATAAGACTTTTTTTGCACCAAAAAAGCCCGAGCAAAAGAAGGTATATGATGCAAAAACCAAAAAGTGGGCTAAGTCCTTCCTTGAGCAGCCATCACAGATATCGATGAATCTGCCATCTGACTATGGTCGTGAACTTAGTAAGCTAGCACGAGCCCAGTCTGAGCAGAACAAGGAAGAAGTGCAAAAAGCGGGAAACAAATTGCCCAGCTCGGACAGCAGAAAAATCAATCGGTCCCCCCGCTCATAGTGTGTTCCGATGTCGACAAGGACTTTAGAGCCGCTATGGACAAGGACCTGGAATTATTGGACCCAAGAGCCATAGCTGCTGCTAAAGAACTTTGTGTCACTGTATCGCAGGCCAAGGAACAGGCTACCGCCTTGGGTATGTCCCCTGGTCAACTTGTAGGCTATGAATATCAGCCAATGTTAGAGATAGCACGGAAATATGTCCAAGGGGAGCCTATGGTCAGTAATGAGGAGCTCACGCGTCTATCAACACATATGCGAAATTTGCATAACTGGTACCTGGTGCACACATCAAAGAAGGACGCGAAAGATTGGTTTCCGGTGGACGTTAGAGTGGAGCATATCTTCAAACGTTACGTTATACAGGTTCAACTGACTGAACTGTTTCAGTTATTCCAAAAGCGCACCTCGACAAATCTATCCTCGCTTGCTATTGTCTGTAAGTGATTTATTTTCGTAATTAAGTCTCTAGCTCAGCTCGTTCATTGCCTGTATTATATTATCCTGACTATATATATATCCTTTTGTACGCTATTATGCAGAATGAAGATGATGGAATGCAAAAGAACTAGAGTTTTTGAGGTTGAGTTCGTTGACCCGTATATCGTTAATTCACATACGTTAATCAATCACCCCAGAGACGTGGAGGATGACCTGACCACCTTTTTAATCAAGCAAAATTTCTGTACGGAAATACTATTTCCTTACAACTTCAGGTGAGTGTTTCTGTCTTGTACATATTTTTATTTGGCTTTCTCGATGTTAAGTGTAAATAATGAGCTATGCATGTCCGCTTTATGTAAACGTCCGCAGGTTCCACTGGATTATGCTAAGCATTCAACCTGACAAGTCCATAGTTGAAGTCCACGACTCATTAAGTTGGGACCAAGAGACGTGGTCCGACATGAAAGAAATGCTCAACAAGTAATTTCAATCATTATCGCATTATATCGGCCTCTTTCGTTCGTTTCCTGATATCAAGTAATTAATTAATAACTCCTTTGTTCATTTTCTTTGCCAAAGCAGGTGTTGGACACTTTTCAAACAGAAGGTACCAGGTCCATTCAAAGATGAGCTAACTTATATATCGGTGAATAGTCCGCAGCAGCCACCGGGGAGTAACTTATGTGGATTCTACGTTTGCGAGTTCATTCGCGAGCTGACCACTGAGCGGACAACAACTACTTTCAGCGAAATGCGGGAGAAGCTCGACCCAGAACGGCGCGTACAAGCAATTCAAGAGGAATTGGCGGGATTTCTGCTTAGGGAGGTCATCGATGAAAAGGGAGAACATTATGCTTCGGACGATGAACTACATATGTGATCTATCTCCATGTAATTAAATAGTTGTATTCTCGCAAGAGATCGAATATTAATTATATATGCATCAACGTGTACTGTGTATATAGTAGAGCGTATCATATGCGTACCGAAACGATGGAGAGCACGTCGGCGATGCGAAGAAGGGGGAGACGACGGAGGCACCGGCGAGAGGGAGAGGGGGCACCGGCGAGAGGGAGACCCTAAACCCTAAATACAAAAAAAAAACACTGATTGGTCCCAGTTCGTATTAAGAACCGGGACCAATGAGTCTCCCCCATGCCCAGCCAGAACTGGCCACGTGGACCAGCATTGGTCCCTGTTCGTGGACCAACCGGGACCAGCATTGGTCCCGATTGGCCAGTCCCGGTTGGGCAACCGGGACTGATGTCCAAGCCCAACCGGGACTACAAGTGGTTTTTTCTACTAGTGTACTGAGAAAAGCTATGTTTAAACAACAAAGTAATACAGCTGATGCTTAATGTTGTAGAGCCAACTAATCCACAATAAAGAGGATACAACATGTTCAAGGATCACACATGGAGAGCTTCATTACAATTGGCAGAACACTGAAGCTAAACATAATTACATGGGGAGCGCACCAGCAGATAAGCAAACGAACATTTCACCATGCACAACTGGTCTGCACTACCAACAGATCACTCCAACTCACTCAGTGTAGTCAGATCTCTCGTCAAAGCCAAGCATAAATACCGAACTTATGTCTGCATCAGAGAAGAATAGACTCCTGGTCCTCCATGTAGGCCACGCAGTTGAGTGTATCCCATGCTCCTATCTCCACCAAATAGAGCGCATGCAAGCAGCAGTGAAGCGGACAGCCTCTCGGCCGGCGCGCCGGCGGAGAGCAGCCGCAGCAGCAAGCCCGCTTTACCCTCCTGCGCTATATCCAGCCACCGACAGGATCAGCAAGCTCCTCCCTCGTCACCGCTCATCTCTGGATATTGATTCGCATACACAAGATAGGGTCGAGCGTAGGTTCGGTGATGGGCGAACGGAGGCATCGGTGGCGGATGGCGGATGAAGGGATGGGCGGGGCGGAAGGCGGCCGAAGGGATGGGTGGGGGTGGTGGCGCCTAACCCTAGCTTCCTCTGCTCAACATGTCCTGCGGGAAAAGGAAGGAAACGAGCGGCGTCGACAACAGCCGGGCGTGATACTTTTGCTGGGCCGGACGAAGCGTCAACTTAGATGGGCTGCGCTGTGCGCACGAGCGAGGGGATCTAGCAGAAAATTCTGGCAGAAAACAGAGGCTTCACCAACGTACCTCCAACTCCCATTTAATAGTAAAGATTACCTGTGGCGCACCGCTGCCTGGTGCGACACAGGTAAAAAATTTACCAGTGGCGCACTACTGGCTGGTGCGCCACTGGTACTCTCTCTCCTCCACCTCGAATTTTTTCAAGTTTAACTGGAACTTACCTGTGGCGCACCACGTTTACGGTGCGCCACTGCTAAAAATTTACCAGTGGCGCACTGGAATCTTGTGCGCCACTGGTATTTTTTTTCAAAATCCAGGAACCCAGGTGAGAGACTATCAGTGGCGCACTGGGAGCTGGTGCGCCACTAATAGCATCTCACCTATAATCTTTTCCCTACTAGTGCTAGATGGTTGTCTCTCCAATTTGTGCCATCATGTTTAGATCTTGTGAGCTGCCCTACATGATCAAGATCATATTATTGTAATGCTACATGTTGTGTTTGCTGGGATCCGATGAATATTGAATATTATGTCAAGTTGATTATCAATCTATGCCCTATGTTATTTATGATCTTGCATGCTTTCCGTTACTAGTAGATGCTTTGGCCAAGTAGATACTTGTAACTCCAAGAGAGAGTATTTATGCTAGATAGTGGGTTCATGCCTCCGTTTAATCTGGGACAGTGACAGAAAGTTCTAAGATTGTGGATGTGCGGTTGCCACTAGGGGTAACCTAACGATGCTATGTCCACCGGCATATGTGTTTGTTTACATTACGCGCTTTACTTAATGCGATTATCCGTTGTTTGCAACTTAATACCAACGGGGAACTCGGATGACAACCCGGCGGTGGATTATTAGTCATAGATGCTGTTGGATAACGGTCTATGTATTATGTCGTAATGCCCAATTAAATACCATAGTAATCATCATGTCATATTTATGCATTGTCATGCGCTCACTATTTGTCAATTGCCCAGCTGTAATTTGTTTACCCAGCATGTTAGTTATCTTTTATGCAGAGACACCACTAGTGAACTGTGGACCCCGGTCCATTCTTTTACACTGATTAAACAACCGCAAACTGCAAACTGTTTCTTTTTCATTCGCTGCAATTTAATACTCAATTTCCACACGAGACGTTTAATCCTTTGTTTTCAGCAAGCCGGTGAGATTGACAACCTCACTGTTTCGTTGGGGCAAATTAGTTTGATTGTGTTGTGTGCAGGTTCCACGTTGGTGATCGAGTAACGGCGCCGCCATCAACCTTCAGAAGAGTTGCTGCTCCTACTGGTTCGACAACCTTGGTTTCATACTGAGGGAAAACTTGCTGCTGAACTGCATCATACCTTCCTCTTGGGGTCTCCCAACGAACGTGTGATTCACGTCATCAAGCTATTTGACGTTTAATCCTTTGTTTTCAGCAAGCCGGTGAGATTGACAACCTCACTGTTTCGTTGGGGCAAAGTAGTTTGATTGTGTTGTGTGCAGGTTCCACGTTGGTGATCGAGTAACGGCGCCGCCAACAACCTTCAGAAGAGTTGCTGCTCCTACTGGTTCGACAACCTTGGTTTCATACTGAGGGAAAACTTGCTGCTGAACTGCATCATACCTTCCTCTTGGGGTATCCCAACGAACGTGTGATTCATGTCATCAGGCCGCGGGGGTGGCGCGGGCGACGCGGGGCGGCGCGGCAGGGGGTGGCGGCGGGGCGGCGCGGCAGGGGGAGAGAGGTTGGGGACGGCCGGCCGGGTGGGGTATGTGTGTGTTAAGACGTGGGTGGCCCACGTTACCGCTGGCGGACGGTGAGATGCGTCCGCCAGCGGTAATTATTTTCTGTTTTTTTTGTTATTACTTAGTATTTTCAAGTACTATTACGCATAGCAAAATACGTTTAAAATATATAGTTGAGTGCATTTACATAAATATTCATACACATCATGCATTGTTCAAAACACATGTTAAATATATACAAATTTAAAATAACACACACGTCTCGCGCTTCTCTCTTAGCATTTGGCCGTCTTCTTGCCTTTTTTGGTCTTAGGTGCATAACTTAGCCCCACATTATGACTTCTTCTTTTGAATGGAAGACCTCCTCTCGTGGGTAGCGTGGTTCTGCTTCTTCTTAATGTGTATGGCGTGTTATCATCATCTTCATCATCATCTTCAAAATAAGGGTCACCGTACTGGTCGAACTCGTCCTCGTTGGTGATTCCATCCATTCCAATGATGTTTCTTTTGCCTCTCCTGACGACAACACGGCTAGGCTTTGACGGGTCGGTTATGAAGAAGCATTGAGACACGTGCTTAGCCAATACCCATGGCTCATTTGCGCTGTGACGTTCGTACTGCTTGATGAAGTGCCGGCTTCGGGTAAAACCATGGTGGTGAAGTATTGGTCTTCTTTTTTCACGGTGGATAACCTAGCCCATCTCACACGGCACCTTCTCTCCAGAGTAGTTAAGCTCCCAGATCTCCTCTATCCTTCCGTAGTATCTGAACTTTTTGTCACCGACGTAGGATTTCATCGTTACCCCTGAGTTTTGATAGTCAGAAGTTTTGTCCTTTTCCTCCGTGTAGAAAGTGAACCCGTTGATTTCATATGCTTGAAACGTCACGAGGTTGGGGGCGGGGCCACGTGATAAGTCGTATAAGAGTCTACCTTCTGCACAATCTGTTGGCGGAGCGACAAGCTCATCTTTGAACCAACGCAAGAAAGAGGAGTTGTGCTCTCTGATTATTTCTCCTTCGGTCTTTTGCCTGCCCTGGTCAATGTACTTTTGCTTAATCGTGCTTTTGTGCTTTTCCACCCAAGTATCGACCATTTGAAGGTGTTGGAGAGCTACTAAGTTTGCCCAGTTAAAGTCGGCCATTCGACGAGCGAAGCCCACATGTAAGTCCCGCGCGCCATTTTTGTGACCTGACCCACCTAACTTGCCAAAGTGCTTGTTAGGGGGCAAACCAACAGGATTATCAATTATCTCCAGATGATTGGTGCAGAAAGAGATGCACTCTTAAGTGAGAAAGCCTTGAACGATGCTTCCATCCGAACGGGCCCTGTTTCGAACAAATCCTTTTATGACCCCATTCATCCTTTCGAACGCCATCATGTTGTGGGTAAACAACGGTCCGAGATGGATGATATCATCCACGATGTGGACCAATAGATGCACGCAAATGTCAAAGAATGCGGGCGGAAAGTACATCTCAAGCTCGCATAGTATCACAACAATTTCTTCCTGCAGCCTTGAGAGTCTCTTTGCTGTGATTGACTTTCAAGAGATCACGTCAAAGAAGTTACAGAGGCCAAAAAGGGTGTCACGGACGTGCTTGTCCATTATCCCTCGGATCGCAACTGGGAATATTTGCGTCATCATCACGTGACAATCATGAGACTTCATACTGCTGAACTTCTTTTTCTGCCAGTCTAAAAATCTGCTTATCAGCCCCGAGTAACCCATAGGCACTTTGACTCCTAGAAGGCACTTGAACAACTGTTCGGTCTCATTTGGACTAAGAGTGAAGCAAGAGGGGGGACAGTAATAGTCATTCTTCTTTACCCTTTTAGCAGGGTGACCGTCCGTCTCCTCATCCGACTGGCCGTCATCCCCAGTACGTCTTGCTTTCGGCCCATCTTTGGTCCTGTCCGCCATGTGGAGCACAGTGCCAAACAAACTCTCGAACACATTCTTCGTGATATGCATTAGATCAAGGCAATTTGGCGTACTGAAGATGGACCAGTATGGCAACTCCCAAAACACAGACCTCGTCTTCCAAACACCATGGAGCGGTTTTGGCGTCTGTCGCTTCTTTGCCGGCTCAGGGCACTCTTCCCAACCATTCAGCAACTCGTAAATTTCATCGCCGCTGCTCTTACGTGGAGGTCCTCGGGGCTCATCTTAACCGTTGAAAAGGTCTTCACGTTTCCTCCATGGGTCTGTATTGCGTAGCCACCTTCGATGGCCTATGTAGATGGTTTTCGAAGAACCGGCTTTCTCAAGCTGGTGGAATGTCGGATCATCCATGCACCTGACGCATCCGTTATGTCCGTGGGACACCTGGCCAGCAACGTATGCGCAGCCGGGCAAATCGTGCACCGTACACAACAAGGCAGCTCGCATAGGGAAATACTCTTCTGCGACAGCGTCCCAAGTGGAGACCCCTTCTGGCGCCCATAACGTGTCTAGCTCATCTTTCAGTAGCTTCAGATACAGATTGATGTCGCTGCCTGGTTGTTTCGAACCTTGAATTAGCATGCTCATGTGTATGTACTTTCTTTTCATGCACAACCAGGGGGGGAGGTTGTATATCCATACAAACACAGGCCACGAGCGGTGTGTACTGCTCTGGTTACCAAACGGATTGAGACCGTCGGTGCTCGCACCCAACCTGATGTTCCTTGGCTCGTCTCCAAACTCTGCATCGTAAGCGTCTAATGCTTTCCACTGGCTTGCATCCGAAGGGTGTGTCAGAATTATCTTTTCACTCCGCTCTGAATCTTTCAGCACTGCCGCCCTTCTTTCCGCGTGCCCGCGCATTCGCTTTGCTTCCTTACGGTCTGCGAAATATTGCTGCAGACGAGGAATGAGCGGAAAGTACCACACAACTTTGCGAGGGGCTTTCTTCCCGGTCTTGTATCGATCAGCATTGCACACTGAACATTTGATCATTTCCTCGTCCTCTTTCCGAAATATGTAGCAGTCGAAGATGCACACATGGTACCTCTCGTGCGATAAATCAAAGGGGCACACGACTTTCTTGGCTTCGTCACAATTTTTAGGACACGTGTTTCCCTTCAGAAGGAGACCGTGCATGTATTCCAGATTAGCGTCGACGCTTTTATCGCTCCATTTGTGTCTTGTCTTCATCTGCAGAATATCAAGCGATACTTTCAAGCGGGAATCTTCTGGGTCGTAGCCTGGATACAATGGAGTATTTGAGTCTTTTTCCAATTGCGCCAACTTAGATTCCCTGTTAGTCCTCTTCTGAAGAAACAGTTCTTTTAGATGAGGGTCCCGCACGACTGAAGTTAGCGGTGTCCGTGTGTCCTCCTCTTCTGGTACCACCTGATGATGATCATCATCGTCTTCTTCAACGTGATCATGTTGGAGATCAGGCTCTTCATCTTCTTGCCCCTCGTCGTTATTGTGATCTTGCTGCCCTTCCTGATCATTTCCTGCCGCCGCACCATCATTTTCATCATCTTCTATCCAACGAGTGTGGCCATCCATGAAACCACGCCTGAGCAGGTGTTCCAGCAAATCTCCGGTAAATGGAGAGAAGCCGACCTCCAATTCTGCAGCATGTCTTCCGTCGCGTGTCTCGTGTATGTATTTACGACACGTTCACTCATAATAACCATTATCACCTGCACGTTGTAGAATCAAGACAATAATTAATCACCATTTTATATTTTATCGGGTTTCACGAAAATATTTGCCATGACCTTCCTACAAATAGGACCTAAGGAGAGTGCCAAAAGTTGCCGAAACGGAAAATGAATCAACATTCCGGCATGGTATTGGCACCCTCATTATTATTTTTACACATCACAACACAAATTTATTCATCACAACAAAATTTCACACATTCCAAGCCATTTCATCATTTCGCATGGTTACGAGCGCATTTTATCCGACCAAATTTTAAGAATATGCATTTATATCGATAAAAGATCACCTTAATAAGTAAAACACACGCCAAAAAAACCGCGGAAGTAGACCGGAGATGAAATCTAGATCTTGAGATAAGAGTGACTTGAGTGGATTTCTTTTGGTCAAAGTTGGATGTGGGAGAGAGATTTAGTGGGATCTATCAATTAAATAAGTTTTTATTCGCTAAAAGTGATGAATTTGATGGGGGAAATTAGCCACAAATGAGCAAAACTCGAGCTAGTGAGAGAAGGAAGTGTAAAGTGCAATAATAGAGGGAGAGGGCTGGTGGCCGGCCGCACTTATTGCACTCTCCAGGTTATCGCTGGCGGACGCTTACAAGTGTCCGCCAGCGGTAGTTAACTTACCGCTGGCGGCTGGTTTGAACTGCCCGCCAGCGGTAACCTGGGATATTTTTTCCCACCTGGGTATAGCCGAGCCAGTTACCGCTGGCGGGCATCCCGAACCGTCCGCCAGTGGTATGTTTAGTACCGCGGACGGGCACGGATGCTGTCCGCCAGCGGTATTTTGCCCCACCTCCTCGCAAATTCCTGCTTCTACCGCTGGCGGGCAGAGTGGGCGTCCGCCAGCGGTACGTGTAGAACCAGTGGCGGGCTCCGAAACCAGCCCGCTAGCGGTAGTAGCGCTAGCGGATGGAAATACCGTCCGCCAGCGATAGGCTGGTGGCTATAAGCACATTCCTACTAGTGATAGAGCATTTTTCAAGATTCTTTAATTCAAGAACTTCATATAATTCTTTAGATAACATAGAGACACTAGATTCTAGATCTAATATAGCATGGTGTGTCTCTTTTCCAATGGTTACTAGTACTTTGGGAATCCATATATCCCCAAACTTGGGTGGTATCATAGCTTCTTGGTTGTACCTAGCAATCTTTTCTTTTAAAAAATGATTAGCAATATAAGAACCAAAACCTGCTTGGTTAACATTAATGGAAGGATCACTTGCAAATTCTTGTAAGATAGATATTAATTCATGCAAGCTACAATTCTCTAAGTCAAGTAATGGTTCCTTGACTTCACTAAGCATTTTACTTTTCTTTATAACTCAATTAACAGAAGAGATTCATCATATTCAGTTTCGTTAACTTCTTCTTTTAAACCAACAAGTTTAGACATAAATGGCAACAAATATTCAGGATAGTTCAATAATTCATTAAGAGTTTCCTCCAAAGTAAGAGGAACATTTTCAGCAATATTAATAGAATTCATTCCAACCACAGGTGGTGCTTGTGGTTTCCCTGCCGACATACTCAATAAAGTGGCTTGGTTATCAGCTAGTTTTGACAAGGCTTTGCCTAGTCCTGCAGCTTGAAGTTGTAAGCCTTTAATATCAGAACTAATAGAAGCAACAGACTTATTCAACTCTTGTATCATGGAATTATGACTAGCAACTTGTTCCATAAGAATTTTATTAGGCTCAAAATTATCATTACTTTGTGGCATAGGCTTCCATTTATAATCACTAGTATTAGGATATGGAACAAAAAGACGGTTGTTGGGAACATATGGGGTTTTATTACAGGAATTATAATTGTTGTTACCATACCCATTATTACCATAGTTCCTAATGAAGTTAACATCAACATTTTCAGGATTATTACCGACCAGTTCTTGCAAAGGGACATTTTCAATATTTTGTTTATTAATGAAAGCAAGAATAGTGTCCATTTTAGATGACAAATCATTTGTTTCTTCTATGGAGTTTACTTTCTTAGATGGATTAGGTGCTCTATCAGTATGCCATTGACTATAGTTTTGCAAAATACTTTCTAATATGTTCTTAGCTTCTACTATAGTTTTTCCCATAAAAGCCCCTCCAGCAGCTGAATCAAGAATATTTCTAGACATGTAATTTAGACCATTGTAAAAAGAGTGTAATATGGTCCATTCGTTAACCCATGTGATGGACAACTTCTAAGCATAAGTTTTATCCTATCCCAAGCCATGGCAACATGTTCATTTTCATTTTGCCTAAAAGAAAGAATATTGTTTCTATTTTGTAAAATTTTAACAGGAGGATAATATTTCTTAATGAAAGCTTCTTTTAAATCATCCCAAGAATTAATACTACCAGTAGGTAATGAATGCAACCATTCTTTAGCTTTTCCTCTAAGTGAGAAAGGAAATAACTTCAGTTTTAGAATATCACTTTCCACATTTTTAAATTTTTGCATGTCACATATTTCAACAAAATCATGAAGATGCATAGAGGCATCCTCCATACCACTACCGCCAAATTGTTTCCTAGTTATCAAGTTCAACAAACTAGGACTTACTTCATAACTATCAGCTTTTATCTCAGGTGTGGTGATACGTCTCAAACGTATCTATAATTTTTGATGTTCCATGCTTGTTTTATACCAATTGCTACATGTTTTGCATATACTTTATGTCACTTTTATACATTTTTTGGGACTAACCTATTAACAAGATGCCGAAGTGCCAGTTCCTGTTTTCTGCTGTTTTTGTATTCCAGAAAAGCTAGTGTGGAAATATTCTCGGAATTGGACGAAACTTCACGGGGGATGCTATTTTATCAGAACACACCAGGAAGTCCAAAGGAGCAACGAAGAGAAGCCAGGGAGGCCCCACACGCCCCCTGGGCGCGGCCAAGGGTGGGCCCGTGCCCTAGGTGCGTGTGGGCCCCTCGGGGCTCTCCAGCCGCCGCCCTTTCGCCTACTTATTCCCCCCGATGAAAAAACCCTAAGTGCCTGAGCCAATATCCACGAAAAGTTCCAGAGACGCCGCCGCCGTCAACCCTAGCTCGGGAGGGTCCAGAACCTCTTCCCGGCACCCTGCCGGAGAGGGGAATCGTCACCGGAGGCTTCAACATCACCATGCCTGCCTCCGGAGTGATGCGTGAGTAGTTCATCCTTGGACTACGGGTCCATAGCAGTAGCTAGATGGTTGTCTCTCCAATTTGTGCCATCATGTTTAGATCTTGTGAGCTGCCCTACATGATCAAGATCATATTATTGTAATGCTACATGTTGTGTTTGCTGGGATCCGATGAATATTGAATACTATGTCAAGTTGATTATCAATCTATGCCCTATGTTATTTAAGATCTTGCATGCTTTCCGTTACTCGTAGATGCTTTGGCCAAGTAGATGCTTGTAACTCCAAGAGAGAGTATTTATGCTAGATAGTGGGTTCATGCCTCTATTAAATCTGGGAGAGTGACAGCAACTTCTAAGGTTGCGGATGTGCTGTTGCCACTCGGGGTAACCTAACGATGCTATGTCCACGGGCATATGTGTTTGTTTACATTACGCGCTTTACTTAATGCGATTATCCGTTGCTTGCAACTTATGTAACATCCCAAATTTTTCAAAATTTTGAAAAATCCGAAAAATAATTTTTTTTTGAAAACTATATATATTTTGATTTGCAAATCCAACATCATGCATGCATTCATCATCTTCTTGCATTGTTTGCATTTTAAAAATTTCAAAAGTTGAAAATATAATTCCACTTGAAAACATATTTAAGAAAATATATTAAAAGGGCTAGTTATGCCCTATATATTGTTTTTGATTATTATGGTTTTATTTGTTATGTCTAATTTTTGGTTGTGTTTTGATTGTAACTATTTGTAAAATAAATTATTTTCAAATGTTTACAATTGTGTTATTTTAAATAATTTTATTTAAGCCACAAATAATTTGTTTAAAACATATTTTTAAAAATTGACATTAAGTGTCAAATTTGCAATTTAACATATTTTGGAATTTCAAATTTTAAATTGTTATGGAAAATCTCATTTGGAGGTTTTAAAACAAAGAGTTCGATTTTACAAAAAAAATTACAAAGTGGTTTGAACTCATTTGGAGGTTTAAAACCAAATCTGTGAAAAAGAAAAGGTTTTATACAAAAAAAAGTTAGGAAAGAGCAGCCCAGCAGAAGCCCAGTAGCAGCCCGTGGCCTCCCTCTCTCTCCTTTCTCCCACTGACTTGCGGGTCCCACCCATGACGCCAGCAACGACGTCATCTCCTTCAACCTCCAGCCGAAAATTGCTCTCCCCGAAACCCTAACCGAATCCGGCTCAAAATTCGTGCGATTTGCTCGCGAGTTTCCCGTTCCTCTGGCCCCTTATAAACCCCCACGATCTCCTCTCCTTTTCCCCTCAAACATTTCCACCAAAGCGCCACCAGGCTGCGCGCATTGCGCCGCCGCCACCCGCCATTGCCGCCGCCGTGTTCTTCAAATTCCGGTGAACTCCGGCGACACCCCGCCACCTCTCCACTCCCTTTCTTCCTATTTTCGTTCTGCGCATCGTCCTGACGTGGTCCCGTATTTTTGTATGCATGGAATCGAGCAGCGCTTGATCGACCCGACGCCGCCGTCCGCCTCCTCAACTCCGGCGAGCAATAACCGGCAACCCCGAGCATCCCCACAGTCCTCGACCCCACCCTCGACCTCATCACGCCCACCGACGTCGCCAGGTAACTTCGCCGTAGCCCGAACCCCTCCGTTCCATCGCGTGCGTGCACGCTGGCCATGGCGCCGCCGCGGGAAATGGTCACCGGAGAAATTTCTGGCCGGCCGCGCCGCCCGCGTTAGTCCTTTAGATCTAGATCGTTGGATCTAATTTGCACGGCTAGGATTAGATCCGTTTTACTTCTTATACGAATCGGTATCAGCGAATCGGAGGCCGCCACGTCGACGCCGAGTCAGCAGCACAGTCAGCAGCATTGTCAGCTTCCCGTCAAGCCCAGTCAGCATCGTCAGCGCCAGCGTGGAGAAAGGATCTTTCTGTTAGGCAGTTTTGCAGAAACACCCCTAGATCTTGTTTCTATCACTAATTTTTATTGGCTTGGCCAAAATTTACAAATTTTATATTTTTGGAAAGCTCTTGACGTGTAGAAACATTTGGCTCCATTATTTTTATGTTTTGTCAAACTTATTTGTATTCAATTTTCAAATGAGAAATTTGAGTATTTTTTACATAACTTTAGTTTAAAAATAGCTTTTTGAGTGAATCCAATTGCATTGGATTTGTTTAGTTGCCCTCTCTCCAGAAAGACTTCAGTCATATTTTTGTTAGTATTTTTGTACATTGGTAGCTACGAAATTAGTGTTTATTCCTTTTTTAGGAGGTATTTTAATTATATTTAATATTAAAAATTATTTTTATCACATGTTCGAATCATTCATGACTTAGTATTTTTAGAAGAATTGAGATGCTCTCAAAAACACTTAGAAATAATTTGGACACCATATTTCTCATCCTTTCCTTAGCAAAAATTTAGCATCTTATAAATTGTGTACTGTCCTTAGAAATTATTTTGCCACCTTGTTTTTGTTAAACTTTCTTCCCTTAGAAATTATTTTGTCACTTGTTTTGTTAAAACTTTTCCTTAGCAAAATTTGATAAGCTGGTATGTTAGCCCTATTTGACCCTCCAAGTTGAAAATCACCAAGTTAGAACTAGTGAAAACCATGAAGGATAAGAAGATGTTGAATTCGTCCATCTTTGAAGGCAACAAGAAGCAACTACCACGAAGACCAAGGAAGTACTTAGCCAAGAAAACAGACTCCAGAAGCATCTCTAAGAAGTAAAAGTACTTAGAAGAAAATCAAGAGGAACTTCAAGAAGACCAACCACCTATTTTTCTCTAAGTCTTTCTTTCTTTTTCTTTCCTCTCCATTTGACTTAGTGGTGTAGCAAGTTAAAAATTAAGACCAGCCCTGGTGATACCAAAACCATCAAGTCTACAAAATTTCAATGAAGTCATCACACCAAGGAGAAAGCTACAAGGAAGCCTGGATATGATTCTTGGGAAGACCAATTACATCTTTCTCTCTATCTTTTTCTGCTCTTCCTATCCCTCTTTAACTGTGGACATAGACCAAGTCCTTAGTGGTTATGACTAAGACCCTAGAGTAATAATTGAAGATCATTGAAGATCAATGAAACTACAAGGGAGTTGAAGATTCTTTGAAGACCAAACATGTGAAGACTTGAAGCAACCATACAACCTATTCAAGTTATTTTATATCAAGATTATTTTGTCCAACCTTGACCTAGCCAACTTGTCTAAGTTATTTGGTCTATGTATGAACTAGCAAAATTAGAGAAGTTAAAAAAAAATATTGACTTGCGATTTTATTTGCATCTCATGCATATCATATTTTCTTAAGTGTTGTTTTGGCTTGTATGTTCATTGTGACTTGTTTGATGTGTTAGAAATTTCGGAGAGAGACGAAGGCTATTGCAACTGCTACTACTGTTCTCCTTGTTGCCAAGGCAAGTGGCACATTCATAAACTTCCTATTATTTTGTCTATGCATGTCTAGTGTATTATTCTATAAGCATGTGTTGGATAGTATTGCTATGCTAAAACTGTTTAGAGTAGCACCCTATACTAGTTGTCTAGATCCTATTATGACTTAGTAGAAATATTGATGCTATGCAAAAAGTTATTTTTAAGAAAAGCTAATTTCTACTAAGTAAATGAAACTCCTGGGTGGATTGGTTTGATAGAGGAGGCGAAGTTGAGTGGCTACTCAGGGCCATGTCTATGGTTTTACCTGAGTATGTGCACTTGTGGATTGCCACCCAGGGACAAAGGGATTTGAAGTGCTCCGAGTGAAGATTGCTTCCAGTGCAGCCATTTGTCATATGGGCTCTGTCTTGATCGAATATGTTGCGTGGACTCACCTCGGCTTGACAAGCAGATGTAGAGGGATGTAGGTGGAACGGGTCAAGCCAGTATGGGGTGGGAAAATGCTTCTGAAAGATCTCGTCTCATTCTTCTCCTTTTCCTTATCACTGATGGAGTGTGGAGGATAGTTTGGGCTGAATGGGTCTAATGGTGAACGTGCACAACCTCTCGAGAGTGTCAAAACTAAGTACTTAGCCGTGTCCCCGGTTACGGACAATTCTGAGTAGCTGATCAAGGATGTCAACGGAGGATCCCAACATTCCAACTTCTCAAGTAAAATTTTGATGGGTTAATAAGGGTAGAAAGGACACCCAGCGTATAAGGATTTGTCCCTCAAAGACACCGGATATGCTGGGATTTGTCTCATTGGAAAAAGAAAATGATTTCAAAGTATAGGAAAAAGTTGGCTTTATGCAAAATAGCCTTTGAACTCCACCAGCCAAATATGCATATAGGATTATAGAGTTATTCCACTAAGTGTCCACAAAGTGTCACTTGCCAGTTCCATTTTATATGGTTCTGACCCACCTTGTTGCAACATTTTTTTTCTTGTTGCAGGTTGTTCAGATGACGAGTGAGATTACGTTTAAGGGTTTCGAGTCTACACCCAACATGTTTCGCCTGTGGCACATGAAGATGATGGAGACTCACTGCTACTTTTATTTCCGCTGCTTTACTCTCTCAAAGCTAGCTTCATGCTATGCAATTTGTAATGGATATTTTCCTAAGTATTGGATTCACGTGTAATAATTGATACCTTGTTGTGATATTTCATCTTAGACTGTGTGTGCAAACGAATCGATCCAGGGATTTGCACTATACACAGGGACTTGCCAATTTTTAAGTGCAGGTCCGCTACAACTTAATACCAACGGGGGACTCCCAGCGGTGGATTATTAGTCATAGACGCTGTTGGATAACGGTCTATATATTATGTCATAATGCCCAATTAAATACCATAGTAATCATCATGTCATATATTTGCATTGTCATGCGCTCACTATTTGTCAATTGCCCAGCTGTAATTTGTTCACCCAACATGTTAGTTATCTTTTATGGAGAGACACCACTAGTGAACTGTGGACCCCGGTACATTCTTTTACACTGATTAAACAGCCACAAACTGCAAACTGTTCCTTTTTCATTCTCTGCAATTTAATATTCATTTTCCACACCATACGTTTAATCCTTTATTTTCAGCAAGCTTGTGAGATTGACAACCTCACAGTTTCGTTGGGGCAAAGTAGTTTGATTGTGTTGTGTGCAGATTCCACGTTGGTGATCGTGTTGCACCGTGCGAGCCGCCAACAACCTTCAGAAGAGTTGTTGCTCCTACTGGTTCGATAACCTTGGTTTCATACTGAGGGAAAACTTGCTGCTAAACTACATCATACCTTCCTCTTGGGGTTTCCCAACGAGTGTGTGATTCATCGCCATCAAGCATCAAGATTTTTCTGGCGCCATTGCCGGGGAGACAGCAGTCTTCTGCAAGGGGAGTTTCACGCTTCCAATCTCTTTACTTTGTTTTTGTCTTGCTTAGTTTATTTTATTTTATCTTGTTTGCTTTCAATTATCAAAAACACAAAAAAATTAGTTACTTGCATCTAGTTTACTTTCAAGTTATTTTCTGTCCTGTTTTTAATTCCGCTAAAATGAGTACTCCTGAGAACACTAAGTTGTGTGATTTCACTAGCACGAATAACAATGATTTCATATGCACACCTGTTGCTCCACCTGCTGCTTCAGCAGAGTTTTATGAAATTAAACCTGCACTTTTAAATCTTGTTATGAAAGAGCAATTTTCTGGTGTTCGTACTGATGATGCTGCTGTTCACCTTAATAACTTTGTTGAACTTTGTGAAATGCAAAAGCTCAAGGAAGTTGATGGTGATATTATTAAACTGAAACTTTTTCCTTTCTCCTTGAGAGGACGTGCTAAAGAATGGTTGCTATCTTTGCCTAGAAATAGTATTGATTCATGGACTAAATGCAAAGATGCTTTTATTGGAAAATATTATCCTCCTGCTAAGATTATTTCTTTGAGAAGTAGCATAATGAATTTTAAGCAATTTGATAATGAACATGTTGCTCAAGCATGGGAGAGAATGAAATCATTGGTTAAAAATTGCCCCACTCACGGACTGACTACTTGGATGATCATCCAAACCTTTTATGCAGGATTAAATTTTTCTTCAAGAAATTTATTGGATTCTGCCGCTGGAGGTACATTTATGTCCATCACTTTGGGTGCTGCATGATACGTCTCAAACGTATCTATAATTTTTGATGTTCCATGCATGTTTTATACCAATTTTCACATGTTTTATATGCACTTTATATCATATTATGACATTTATTGGACTAACCTATTAACAAGATGCCACAGTGCCAGTTTCTGTTTATTATGTCTGTGCATTGCAGAAAATGTCCAAAATTGAAAGTGCTCATAAAAATCTGAAAAAATTACAGAAATTCTAAAACGCCAGAAGACTCCGGGAGCCAGAAGGACAAGTCCAGGGGATGCCCACAGCCCCCACAGGCCCCTGGGCGCGGCTGGGCCTTGGCCGCGCCCAGGGGTGGTGTCGTCACCTCGTGCACCGCCTCGCGACGCCCTTTGGACTATATATTGCCCCTGACCGAAAACTCACAGAAGAATCGACGATTTCCCCAGAAAAGTTCCAGAGCTCCGCCGCCATCCAAAACCCTAATTCGGGGGACAGAAGTCTCTGTTTCGGCACCTTGCCGGGACGGGGAATTGCCCCCGGAGCCATCTCCATCGACGCCACCGCCTCCATCATCGTCGTTGCTGCCTCCCATGATGAGGAGGGAGTAGTTCTTCATCTGGGCTGAGGGCTCTACCGGTAGCTATGTGGTTTATCTCTCTCTCCCATGGTGTGATCTTTATGTGATCATGAGCTTTGTAATCTAGTTGAATCCATAGATGTTACTCTTCATTATCTTATATGCTACTTGAGTGGTTTTATTAATGTAATCTCCGGAGTCACCTTTGTCCCACGGTGCGAAGTTGACAGTGTGCGCCCCGTGTGTGGCTCTTAGGCTAAAGATAACAGGAATACTTATCATGAGTTATTATTTGCGTTGGATGTCTCTATGAAATTGTGGTGTTTGTCTAGTACTATTTAGGGCGCTCAAGTTGACAGTGTGGGGTTCCCTAAATGTGGAATGCGACTTTAAGGTGTGCTGTTATAGCCCTACGCAGTGGATTGGTGTTCGTTATCCAACGAGAGAATAATTCAGAGTAGCATAGTGAAGAGGAAATATCTATGTATTCAATTATATTATTATTGTTGTGAGTGTCCACTAGTGAAAGTATGATCCCTAGGCCTTGTTTCCAAGCATTGAGACACCGTTTACAACCAGTTCTGCTACATGTTTGCTTGCTGCCATTTTTATTTCAGATTGCAATTACCACTTATAATCATCCATATCACTTGCATTTTAATATGTCTTCGCCGAACTAGTGCACCTATACACCTGACAAGTGTATTGGGTGTGTTGGGGACACAAGAGACATCTTGTATCTTAATTGCAGAGTTGCTTGAGAGGGATATCTTTGACCCCTATCTCCCTGAGTTCGATAAACCTTGGGTGATTCACTTAAGGGAAACTTGCTGTTGTTCTACAAACCTCTGCACTTGGAGGCCCAACACTGTCTACAAGAATAGAAGCGTGCGTAGACATCAAGCTATTTTCTGGCGCCGTTGCCGGGGAGGTAAGGTAAAAGGTACTCACATCCTCCAGCTACTTAGCTATTTTCTAGCATTGTTGCTGACGTGTGAGTGCTCGAAGGTATTTCCTTTTGATTCTGCACTTATATCTTTTTGTTTCTTGTTTTTATTTCACTAGCTAGGCTTCATGGAAAACAACAAAAAAATTAGAGATCTTTATGAAATTTATCTTGAATTACGACATGATGCTTTTGAAGAGAAAATTAAAAAACCTATGGAAAATTATTTGCATGATGGTAGCAATGTTATTACTATAAATGCTTTCAACACCATTATTGCTAATGCTATGCAAAGCTCTAAGCTTGGGGAAGCTGGTTTTGATGAATATGATATTTTCAGTCCCCCATGTTTTGAGGAGAAAATTTTCTTTGATGATACTTTGCCTCCAATTTATGATGATTATAATGATAGTGGTATTTTGGTGCCACCTACTATGGAGGATAAAGTTTATTATGATTATACTATGCCTGCAATTTATGATGATTACAATGATGGGTGTGATAGTTTTACTCCCACTATTACTAATGAAATTGATTATGCTTATGTGGAGAGTAATGATAATTTTATGCATGTGGATCATGATAAGAATGCTTTATGTGATAGCTATATTGTTGAGTTTATTCATGATGCCACTGAAAATTATTTTGAGAGAGGAAAATATGGGTATAGAAATCTTCATGTTATTAAATTTCCTCTCTTTGTGATGAAAGTTTTGAGCTTTCTCTTGTGTTGCTTTTATATGATGGTTTCTTTAAGGCCTACTGGTCATTATGAGAGAGGGAGACACGATTTCATATATCTCTACTATATAATACGAGTAAAGGTGATGGTTGGCGGCGGTACGTCAAGATAGAACAGGCAAAAACGTATCTGAAGGCACGCCCGCACTTCCAAAATCTAGGTTGTTAGTCAAGGTGGGACTAAAATTATGCATGCAACTCCTACGATCTGGCTGGCGGTCGTACGTCGTTCTTCGTACGTCTTGCTTCGTACTCACGCACGGCCCAGTCCGATCGCAAGGAACGGAACGTTCAACGAGACCGATCGCAAGACAAAACCACACATCTGGGTTGAGCTAGCTCGTCACCTGTGGCCCATGTACCTGGATGCGGCCCAGACAAATACATGCACTGGTCAATTCCGATCCAAACAAAAGGGTGCTGAAAATCGCTGAAGGAAAGCCCAATCAAGAAAATATAAAGACAATATTATTTTGCTACTGCACAGTCCCACGTGAAAAAATGATGAAGAGTCCACGTAGTCCGGATTCTTTTAACTTGCCTCGCAATTACCAATGGCATGCAGCTATGCACGCTTAATTTGAGATTCCGGTGGTGAGCTCTTTTCACATGAGTGATTGAGTGTTGTCCTATTTTTTTTCCTTCTGAGAAAATTGCGTCTTAGTTTCAATTTAGAAATTGTCTCAGTTTTAGATGATCGGTGTGTTTAAGACTAATTGTCTGTCGCACACAGACAAACTCCCATTCACCCTTCCCTTGTTCCGCCGTGTGGTTGGGAGTTATTATTTTGTTTTAAAAATCGTCTACTATTCCGTTGCAAACTACGGGCACTTAGCTATATATTTCAAATGGTTCAAAAAATTCAAATGGTTGAAAACAAAAATTGAAAGGACACATGATATATTTCACGATTCTTAGCCTATATTGTTTTATTTTATACCCGTTGCAATGCACGGGCATCTTGCTAGTCACAATAATATTAAGTCTCCTCTCTTTATGTTGAAATTTTTTAAGTTACACTTGTTTTGCCTTCCTATGCTAGTCACTTTGTTCTTCATTGACTTGTTTTCTTACGAAGCTCCTATGCATAGGAAGAGTGTTAGATTTAAACATGTTTTATATATGCTTCTTGATGCTCTCTTTTATGTTTCAACTCTCATCTTTATGTGAGCATCATAAAAATCACTATGCCTAGCTAAAAGGCGTTAAAGAAAAGCGCTTATGGGAGACAACCCATTTTATTTTTCTGCAATTTTTCTTTATTTGAGTCAAGGAGCTTGTTTACTTCTGTAGCAACTCCTTTGTATCTTTACTTTTTCGCATTGTTGTGCCAAGAGTAGCCTCTAATGTTAAGATGATGCTTAATTTTGATTGCTGCGCAGAAACAGATTTTTTCTGTTCACTGTACGAAATTCCTAAAATCACCAGATTGATAATTAAATCTGAAAAATTTTGTGCGTAATCTTTCTGAATGTCTGAATCTTTCATTAGTTCAAAGTTTTTCGATCTGAGCATCGTAAGTGCCTCGAACAAATTCATCTTTGCGGACTGTTCTGTTTTAGACAGATTATGCCTTCTTATTTTACATTCTCTCTTTTACTAGTGTTAAGTGGAATTCTTTTTTGGGTGAAAGAGCTTCACATAAGGCTAGTGGCAGTAGATAATGTTTAAAGTAACAAGTTATATTGCGTCTTTATAGAACATGTGAGTTTTTGATTATGCACTAACCCTCTAATGAGATTTACTTTGAGTTTGGTGTGACGGAAGTTTTGAAGGGTCAAGAGAGAAGGATGATATAATAGGATCAAGAAGAGTGAAGAGCTTAAGCTTGGGGAGGCTCCAATGGATCTCCCCAACATATTTGAAGAAGACTCAAACGTCTAAGCTTGGGGATGCCCAAGGCATCCCCTTCTTCATCGGCAAAATTATCAGGTCATCTCTAGTGAAACTATATTTTAATTCTTTCACATCATATGTGCTTTTCTTGGAGCGTCTGTGTGCTTTTATTTTCAATAAGCTTGACTGGACCCTAGGATTCTTGATTGGGAGAGAGACACGCTCCGCTTTTTCATGAGAATACTCCTATTCTTCACTTATATTTGTTGAGTATTCTTATCTAGCGCTGTTCAGCTTTTAGCTCTTGTTTTCATGTATCTCTTGTCAGAGCTATTAGCTTTCTTTTGTAGAAAGTACTCTCTTGCTTCGCTTATATCTATTTGGAGAGTTGTTGAAATAAATTGATTGGTGTTTGGTTGGTACAGAAAATGTTGCATGTGGTAATTGGTATAAAGGAAAAACTTGCTTAATCTTGTAGATCACTAATTTGGATAACTTGATGCTTGTCAATTGTTTTGAGTTAACAAGTAGATCATGATTAAATTTGTGCATCACATGAGTTAAGCCTATTAGTGAAGAACTACCGTACAGCTTGTTGAAAATTTGGTTTGCATCGGTGGTATCTCTAAGGTCTAGATATTTTCTAATAACAGGGTTTGGTTAACAAGGAAGACGGTATGAAGTCTTATAACGTTTGCAATATGTTTGTCATATAAAACTTGGTGTACGGGTTGATATTCTTGTTTGCTTACATAAACCTTGCTAGCCTAAACTCTGTACTGAGAGGGAATGCTTCTCGTGCATCCAAATCCTTGAGCCAAAATCCATGCCATTTGTGTCCACCATAACTACCTATATGTGGTATTTGCTTGCCACTCCAAGTAAATTTTTCATGTGCTACCTTTAAATTATTCAAAATGTTATTATTCCCTTTTTGTGTCAATGTTTACTAGCTCTTGAGGAATTAGTGTGGTTATTCTTTATTCTATTTGTCAAATGGACTTTTACACCTGGACTAGCGGCATATACATCCGCTTATCCTCTAATTTTGCAAAAAGGGCTGGCAACGGGGTGCCCAGTCCCAATTAATTACAACTTTAACCATTAATTCTCTTCACACTTTTGCCCTGATTCATCAGTAAGCAATAACAAAACAGTGAAATATCTGCATGTGTGTAGGGATGATCTGCCTTGCTGGTAGAAATAACGTCCTTATGGGAGCCGCTCTTAAAAGTCCGTTTGACAGGTAGAATACTGCTCTCACCCGCTACCATTCGTTGACAATTAACAAACACCTCTCAAAACTAGATACTCCTCCATGGTATGTGATTGATGGAAGGCACCCGAGGATTCGGTTAACCATGGCTTGTGTTAGCAAGGTTGGGAGGAGTATCAAATATTTTATGCAATCTCTATATGCTTTCAAAAACCTAAAAGCTCTAGCACATGACTTAATCCCTGCTTCCCTCTGTGAAGGGCCTTTCTTTTACTTTTATGTTGAGTCATTTTTCCTATTCTTTCTGTCTTCCACAAGCAAACACTAGTGTCAACTTTGTTACAACATGCGTTATATGCTACGTATTGGACTTGTTATACTACTTTGTGTTGACGATATCCATGAGATAAATATGTTGAAAGTTGAAGCAAATGCTGAAACTTAATTCTTCCTTTGTGTTGATTGAATACCTTTTATTAGAAACTATTGCTTTATGAGTTAACACCTATGCAAAACTGTTTGATGCTTGTCTTGAAAGTACTATTCGTGAAAACGTTTAGCTTGTGTGATTCATTGTTTACTCATTATCTATTTGGTAGCAAATTATAGACCAATGACTTGGATCACTTCATTCATTTACATGTGCCTTGCAATATTATATGATCAAGATTATGATGGTAGCATGTCACCTCAAAAATTATATTGTTTTATCGTTTACCTACTCGAGAACGAGTAGGAACTAAGCTTGGGGATGCTGATACGTCTCAAACGTATCTATAATTTTTGATGTTCCATGCATGTTTTATACCAATTGTCACATGTTTTATATGCACTTTATATCATATTATGATATTTATTGGACTAACCTATTAACAAGATGGCACAGTGCCAGTTTCTGTTTATTTTGTCTGTGCATTGCAGAAAATGTCCAAAATTGAAAGTGCTCAGAAAAATCTGAAAAAATTACAGAAATTCTAAAACGCCAGAAGACTCCGGGAGCCAGAAGGACAAGACCAGGGGAGGCCCACAGCCCCCACACGCCCCTGGGCGCGGCTGGGCCTTGGCCGCGCCCAGGGGTGGTGTCGTCACCTCGTGCACCGCCTCGCGACGCCCTTTGGACTATATATTGCCCCTGACCTAAAACTCAC
This sequence comes from Poa pratensis, assembly GCA_947311845.1. NCBI lineage: Eukaryota > Viridiplantae > Streptophyta > Magnoliopsida > Poales > Poaceae > Poa > Poa pratensis. Next base: position 85,117,513 of record CAMZMU010000038.1, on the reverse strand, counting down.
AGAAGAATCGTCGATTTCCCCAGAAAAGTTCCAGAGCTCCGCCGCCATCCAAAACCCTAATTCGGGGGACAGAAGTCTCTGTTTCGGCACCTTGCCGGGACGGGGAATTGCCCCCGGAGCCATCTCCATCGACGCCACCGCCTCCATCATCGTCGTTGCTGCCTCCCATGATGAGGAGGGAGTAGTTCTTCATCGGGGCTGAGGGCTGTTGATGTCTACACACGCTTCTATTATTGTAGACAGTGTTGGGCCTCACTAGTAGGGAAAAGCTTATAGGTGAGATGTTATCAGTGGCGCACCAGATGCCGGTGCGCCAGTGATAGTCTCTCACCAGGGTTGCTGGATTTTGAAAAAAAATACCAGTGGCGCACCAAATTCCAGTGCGCCACTGGTAAATTTTTAGCAGTGGCGCACCGTAGACGTGGTGCGCCACATGAGAGAGAGTACCAGTGGCGCACCAGGCAGTGGTGCGCCACTGATAAATTTTTTACCTGTGGCGCACCACTGCCTGGTGCGCCACAGGTAAATTTTTTAGCAGTGGCGCACTGGGGCTGGTGCGCCACAAGTATTTGTCCACATGTACTTTGCACAGTGGAGAGAGAATACCAGTGGCGCACCAGACCCAGTGCGCCACTGGTAATATTCTACCAGTGGCGCACGAGTAATCTGGTGCGCCACTGATAACCTGGGCAGACAACTTAAAGTCGCCCCACCTACCTCCACCTCCATTATTGCAACCTCACTTCCCCCTTTGTTCTTAGCTCGAAATCTCTTCCTTCCTACCTCATTTCCTCCCCTTTTTGGACCAAATTTGGTCAATCTAACCACTTTTAGTTGCTAAATCTCCCTCATACACATCTCCTACATCCATGGCATAGATCTACCTTCTAAAATCCCACCCACACCTATAGATCTATAGATCTACTTTTTCTCTCCCCTCTCCAACAAGCTTGAGCTCGTCGACGAGTCGTCTCGCGGTTATCTCTTCTCGTGTGTGTAAGGTGACGACTATATGGATTGGATGATGTAAATAAATAAAATTGTGAGATTTGTGTGAGAATGTGATTACTAAATAAATGAAAATATGAGATTTGGGTGGATGCGTTCTCAACGTCCAAAATGATCGATGTGACATGAAAATGAGTTGCCAAATGTTGTCGAAACGTTGATTCGTTTCCGTTTCGGCAAAACTTTGGCAAACTCCTCGGTCCCATTTGTAGGGAGGTCATGCCGAAATTTTGCGTGACAACAACTAATGAGATGGTACTACTTAATTATTTTGCTTATATGTGTACCGTTGGACGTGCAGGTGATAATGGTCATCATGAGCGAAAGGAAAGTGGACAGATATCTGAGACACGCGATAGAGGACATGTACAAAAATGAGGAGCAGGGATAAGATGTCCGTGTCGAAAATGCAAGTCAATGACCTTGCACCACCCCTATTCCGGTGTAGTGCGGGATCACCTGCTCATGCGTGGTTTCATGGATGGCTCCCCTTGGATGAATGATGAAGATGATGTACAGGAGGTCCATGCAGCGCCGATGGCAGTACATGACGACGAAGGGCATCATGATGACATGATGATTGTTGAGAATAACAACGAGGTGGAAGAAGACGAAGAGCCTACCGCACATGACGATGGAGAACTGGACGTTGTTGATGCAGAGACGACGCCGCTAACTTCGTTCTTGCAGGATCCTCATTTGCAAGAATTGCTTGTAAGGCCGACGAGTAACAATAGAGCTGCTGCTAGAGAGAAATCTAAGTTGGGGCAACTTGAGATAGATTCGAATACTCCGTTGTATCCAGGTTGCAGGCCTGAGGACACCCGCTTGAAAGTATCTCTCGATGTTCTGCAGATGAAGGTAAAACACCATTGGACCGACGCTAGCGTCGACGCTAATCTGCTATACTGGAAGGATGTCCTTCCGGAGAAGAACACGTGTCCTAAGAGTCTTGACGACGCCAAGAAAGTCGTGTGCCCTCTTGATTTACCGCACGAAAGATACCATGTATGCATCAATGATTGCTACATTTTTCGGAAAGAGGACGCGGACAAGACCACATGTCCAGTGTGCAACGCTGCTCGATACAAGAAAGGGACGAAGAAAGCTCCTCGAAAGGTTGTGTGGTACTTTCCGCTCATTCCCCGTCTGCAGAGGTATTTCCTGGACCCCAAGGAAGCAAAGCTCATGCGCTGGCACGCGGATAGAAAGAAGGCACTGCTAAAGGACCCAAACCGGATGGATAAGGCAACCCTGACACACCCTTCGGATGCAACCCAGTGGAAAGCATTAGACAACTACGATCGAGATTTCGGGGCAGAGTCAAGGAACATCAGGTTGGGTGCGAGCACCGACGGACTCAACCCATTTGGCAAACAGAGCAGCACACATAGCACCTGGCCAGTGTTTGTGTGGATATACAACCTCCCCCTTGGCTTTGCATGAAGAGGAAGTACATTCACATGAGCATGCTCATTCAAGGGCCGAAACAACCAGGCAGCGACATCAATCTGTATCTGAAGCTACTGAAAGATGAGTTGGACACGTTATGGGCACCGGAAGGGGTCATCACATGGGACACCGTCGCTCAAGAGTATTTCCCATTGAGAGCCGCCTTGCTCTGTACGGTGCACGATTTGCCCGGCTGCGGATATGTCTCGGGCCAGGTGGTTCAAGGACACCATGCGTGCGTCAGGTGCATGGACGGTACCTGTTACCTACAGCTACCGAAAGAGGGGTCTTCGAAAACCGTCTACATGGGGCACCGAAGGTGGCTAGCTGATAAGAAAGACCCGTTGAGAAAGCGTGGAGACCTGTTCAATGAAGAAGAGCATCGAGGACCTCCACGTAAGAGAAGCGGCGAAGAGAGCAAAACGCTCCTGGATAACTGGGAAGAGTGCCCTGCGCCGGGAAAGAAGAAGAAGAAGGCACCTCCGCTCCTGGATGTATGGAAGGCGAGGTCCGTGTTTTGGGACTTGGCGTACTGGCCCATTCTCGGTACGCCTAATTGCCTTGATCTAATGCATATCACGAAGAATGTGTTCGAGAGTTTGTTTGGCACCGTGGTCAACATGGCGGAGAGGACCAAAGATGGGCCGAAAGCAAGGCGCGACTTGATATATTATGGTTTAAGGGGAGAGCTTCACGGGGGAACCCAGAAAAGGCCAGGGGAAGATCAGTCGGATGAGGAAACGGACGGTCACAGGGACAAAAGGGTTAAGAGGAACAATGACTACTATTGCCCCCCCTCCAGTTGCACTCAGCACGAGAATGAGATCAATCAGCTCTTCAAGTGCCTTCTAGGAGTCAAAATGCCTATCAGTTACGTGGGGTTGATAAGCAGATACCTAGACCCGAAGAAAAAATGCTTCAGCGGGATGAAGTCTCATGACTGTTACGTGATGATGACACAGATCTTTCCGGTTGCAATCAGAGGGATAATGGACAAGCACGTCCGTGAAACACTTTTTGGCCTCTGTAACTTTTTCGACGTCATCTCTCGAAAGTCGATCACCCGGCAGCAGCTCGATAGGCTGCAGGAAGAGATCGTTGTGATACTATGCGAGCTTGAGATGTACTTCCCGCCAGCATTCTTTGACATCTGTGTGCATCTATTGGTCCATGTCGTGGATGATATAATCCATCTCGGGCCGCTGTTCCTGCACAATATGATGCCGTTCGAACGGTTGAATGGGGTCATCAAAGGATTTGTTCGTAACAGGGCCCGTCCGGATGGAAGCATCGTCCAAGGCTTTCTCACCGAAGAGTGCATCTCTTTCTGCACGAACTTTCTAGAACTCGAGAACCCTGTTGGTTTGCCCGTAAACAAGCACCTCGGCAAGCTACTTGGATCAGGTCACAGAAATGGCCGGAGGGATTTGCATGTGGACTTTGAAGGTCGACGCCCGACTTTGACAGGGCCAACTTAGTAGCACTACAACACATTGATATGGTTGACGATTATTTGACGGAGCACCAAAACTCAATTAGGAAGAAGTATGGTGATAGAGGCAAGACGAGAACGGAGGGAGAAATAATCAGAGAGCACAACTCCTCTTTCGCGGGTTGGTTCAAAGAAAAGCTTAAGGCTAATCCGCCGCCAATGATCTCGGAGGATGACATTTTCTTATTCGCATTGGCACATGGACCCGCGACCAACCGCCAGACGTTTCAAGCGTATGATATCAACGGGTTCACATTCTACGGAGGAGAAGGACAAAAACTCTGATTATCATAACTCAGGGGTAACGGTGGAATCCTACACTGGTGACGTGCTGACAAGATACTACGGAAGGATCGAGGAGATATGGGAGCTAAACTACTCTGGAGAGAAGGTGCCGATGTTTCGCATCAGATGGGCTAAGAACGTCACTCCCGAAGACCGATATTTCATCACCATGTCCATACCCTCAGCCAAATCAAGCGTCAACGCCACCGCACAAAATGAGCCATGGGTACTGGCTAAGCACTGCACACAATGCTTCTTCATAACCGACCCGTCCAAGCCTAGCCGTGTTGTTGTGAGGAGAGGCAAAAGGAACATCGCCGGAATGGATGGAGTCGCCAATGAGGACGACTTTGACAAGTACGGTGACCCAAATATTGAAGATTACGACAACAATCAGGAAACATACACCACAAGAAGAAGCAGGACCACGGTACCACCCAAGTCAGCAGGTCCTCCGTACACAAGAAAAAGTCACAATGTCGGGCTAAATTTTGCAACATCGACCAAAAAAGGAAAGAAGATTGCCAAACACTGATGATTGAAGCACTTATTATTTTGTATCCCTCATTTGTATAACTATGCACTTATATATCGCGATCAACTCATTTTGTATCCCTCTTAATAATTGTATCCGGTGTCGATTCAAAAAAATTATAAAAATTCAAGTATGTGAACAATATTGTCAAATATATATATGTGAACAGTAGTGAAATTTAAATATATGTTTGTTTTTGAAAAGTTTGAAAAACATGTCTATTTTCAAAAATACTAAAAAAATAACCCCAGGTTATCTGTGGCGCACGGTTAGCTTACCTGTGGCGCACCGCTCCGTGCGCCACAGATAACCACAGCTGGGCCCACATGTAAGTGACCCAAAGTTATCTGTGGCGCACCGTGTGGTGCGCCACAGATAAGTATCACGGTGCGCCACAGATAGTTCTGGGTGACTTACATGTGGGCCCCCTCGCTTCTCTCCCCACACACTTAGCCAAATTTCCCCAACCGACCGCGCGCGCACCTCTCTCGCCCCTGTGCTCGCCGTCGCCGCTGGCCCGCCCCTGCTCGCCGTCGCCAACGACCACGCCGCCCATCGTCCACGCCATTACGCCGCGCCTCTCCCGCCGACGGACACGCCGTGCTCGGAGCCCCTCGCCCTCCACTACGCCAAGCCGGTCGGGTCCACGCCCGCGCTCGGCCACGACGCGCTCGACGCCGGCGCGCCCGTCTGCCTCCCGTCCGTGCTCGAGGAGCACCTCCACACCGCCGTCGACGACCCCGGCCCCTCCCTTCCCTCCCAGAGCCTCCCGTCCGTGCTCGAGGTGTCGCCCATCTCTCCCTCTCCTTCATCCCCTCTCCTGCACCCTCTAGGTGTTTGCTCAAATGCCCAAGCAATTTTGTTTTGCTTTATTTTGCTGCTAGATCCTGCTAGTGCTGCTTGCTTGCTTGCTAGTTGCTGCTAGGTGCATAAATTAGGAAAATTTTAGTATATGGAAAAATTTGGAGATGAATTTTTGCTAAGTTAAATATGGTCACTGTTCTGAATTGCCTTAAAAAACAACTTGAATTAAGGTGCTAGAAGTATTCAAAAAAATATTTATGTGGTTTATCATGAAGTACTATCTTAGTAGAAGAGATCGAGATTTTTTTTAAATAATATCTTTTTAAATATGAATTTCGGACAGTAGCATGCGCGGAGACGAAATTTGAAAAGTAGCGCGCCGTCGGCCCCGAGCGGGCCGAAACCCAACTTTCGGTTGCGGCGGAGCCGAAAGTCGCCTGTCGGCGCGCTATGCGACGAGAGCTGCATGCGGCGCTGTACGCGCGGCAGGCGGGGCCCGCGAGTTTCGGCCCGGGGCGAGCCGAAAGCTGCTTTCGGCCTGGAGCAGACCGAAACCTTGCAGCACCCGTCGACGCGCTTCCTTTCTTCCCTGGCTTTCTTCTCTTCTTCTTCCCTGGTTCCTCTTCCTCCTCTCCTCTTCCTGCTCTTCCTCCCTCCACCAAATCCAGTCCAAAAATTTGTGCTGCCACAGATTTGATCGGTAAAAAAGAGAGAGGAGGGACGGGGCATCTAGGATCTGTGGATGGGATAGCTTTTTGTGAAGTCGTTTTGAGGTGTGGAGGTGGAGGATTGGGAGCAATGGTGGTCAACAACGGTGCCTAGTGATGGTACAAGTTGTTGTTTGAGAAGGGGGTGTTGTGGTGGAGCAGTGGTGGCGGTAGATTGAAGCCGGAGAGCGGCGCTGACCGGATCGACATGCGTCAAGGGTAAACCCTTATTAGTCACTAGATAATTATTGTTTAGTGTAATAATGCTCTGTTAGTGGACGGGTGCAATTAAGTATTTTGTTGGTGGTTGCGTTAGTAGTAGTGTAGACAATTTTACTCAGTGGATTCGTTAGTATTACTGTCGGAATAATTTATTTGGTGGATGCGTTAATATTAGAGTACTATTATTTTGTTGATTAATGCAGTGTAGAAATTTTGCGATCGGTTAGAATAAATATTATTCATTGGGCGGCATATTTTTCAGTGATCGGCATCTGATGATGCAATAAATTTGTTTAGGTCATGGAAGTGGTTGATGTTGTTGTGCACTATGGCGCCGGTAATGTCGGTGTAAACGAGTCAGGTGTTGATTTGAGTGAATTTGGGAATATGTTGATTCAGCTTATAGACCCAGTGAATTTGAGAATAGCTGCCATTCAGCAGTATTTCACTATAAATTTCCGGTTTGATCCTAATATCTGGCTGTTAAGATTCAGTCTGTATGGAGCAAATCCCGTACAAATATTTTTCGGGAGTTGTTGCCGCTTGATCGGACAAGTCAGTGGACATCTTGGCTAGCATCATGCAAACGCCGAGGTACACAACCTGAAATCCGCTGGTATTTTATCTGGAAGAGAACAATTTGGAACACGGTGGCGGGGGTCCTGAGCATGGAGAGAGTAGTCTGTGTACTGGCTCAGAGAATGTTGATTTGTTTGGCTCCATGGAAGATATTCCTGAAATTATGAACCGGCACTTAGTAGTCAGTCGGTAGGACCTGCGCATGTAGGGGAGGCAGATGGGGATGAGTACGCAGGAACATTGCAGCAACAGATGTTGGACGAAGATGAGGATGGCCTTGCAGAAGATCTTGATTCTGATAATGAAAATGATGCTCATGATGAAGATGATGAAGAGGATGTTGACGATGTGCCTATTCTGACTCTTGGAATGAGGACAAGTCGAACATGACAGTAGTGGAAGACGGAAACTCTTCGTCATGGGAGTATCACATGAATAATATTCAAGTCGGTGCTCAGTACAGCACAAAGCAGCAGCTTAGGGAAGCCGTGATTAAGTGGGCTTTGTCCACGCAAAGGGTTTTCCGCACTGAAGTCTCGAACAAAAAATATTTGACTATGAGTTGTATTGATATTAACTGTCCAGGAAGGGTGCATGGTCACTTACCGAAGTTGACGTGATGTGGGTGGTTTCAGGCTTCGAGCCGCACACTTGTGAAATAAAAAAAACATTGAGTGACCATCCAAACCTGACTTCAACTCTGATTGCACGCCTCTTGTATGATGAGATAGTGCGGACAAAAGACATGGTGGCGAGAAACATCATCTCGACAGTTAAGGCTAGATGGAAAACAACCATTAAGTATGGGAAGGCATGGAGAGCAAAGCAGAAGGCTCTGGAGGAGAGGTTTGGGACATTTTATGATGCATATGATAATGTTGTCCATCAAATTACCACATTGAGCGAGAGGAATCCTGGCACCCATGTATCTTTGCAACTATTTAAGATTCCCGAGGAGCCAAACTATTCTGTATTTTGCAGGATGTTCTTCTCGTTCGCAATATGCATCGAATCTTTCAGACATTGTCGTCCAGTGCTCTGCATCGATGGCACATTTCTCACAGGCAAGTACAAGGGACAGATACTGACCGCCATTGGTGTGGATGGTAACCAACAGATCGTTCCTATTGCCTTTGCATTCGTAGAGGGTGAGAATTATGAGAGCTGGTTATACTTTCTGAGGGAATTAAAAAAGGGGGTCGTGCAGGATCGGCCAAACATGTGCATACTTCATGACAGACATCCAGGTATGTTGAAGGCAATCAAGGCACTACAGCAGCCTGCTGGGACGAACCTGAACAATGGACTGACCTGCAGAGCCGATGGTGTATGCGTCATCTGGCTGCAAATTTTTACTCATGTTTTAAGAGTAAGCGGCTGATGAATCTGTTCAAAAGACTCTGCAATATGAATCAGGAAAGGAAGTACAATTTTCTGTGGGAAATGCTCACTGAATTCACGAACAAACAAGTGAAGGAAAGAAGAGCTGCACAGGCAACAGCGATCGCTGCGCAGGTGAGAGCTGCACAGGCTTCGCAGGCGTCTGCATCACAAACAGACGAAGGGGATCCTGTGGGATTGTGTGACTTGCCTGGAATTGACCCACCGGGAACGAAGAGAAAGAAAGGAAACCGAATACGGAATTTTGTAGAGTGGATAGAAAAAGAGCCTCCCGTGAAATGGTCTTTGTTGCACGATTCAAATGGAGCACGATATGGCATCATGACAACCAACCTTGCTGAGGTATATAACTTCGTACTCAGAGGTAACAGGGGTTTGCCACTTACAGCACTTGTGGAGGGGATTATGCACGAACAATGACATATTTCAGAGATAGACGTCAAGAAGCTGTCGAACATATTGAACGTTACCCCAACACACCATATTGCAGGAAGATCAGGCTGTACATGGAGAGAAAGACAAAGAAGGCACGTTTGCATGGCGTCATTAGGATTGGTAACGAAGAAGCCAGGTATGAGGTGCGCTTACCTATTGCGAGATTTGGTGCTGCTAATGAGATGAGAACCCACGAGGTTAAAATTACCAACAAAGCACCGCCATCTTGTGAGTGTACATGCAACAAGCCGAGGCTACTTCACCTCCCTTGCTCTCATGTGTTGGCAGTCTGTGGGCAGATGGGTTTGAACCCGTACTATTTCGTGTCACCGTATTACATGAAGGAGGCAGCGGTGCATACCTGGACCGGGGAGATGGCAGGATATAGAGTTGTCGGTAACTTCAACAAGGTTGATCCTGCAAAGCGAATGTACATTCCTCATCCGGCTATGAAAAGGACAACTAGAGGGAGACGACAGTCACTGCGCATACGGAATGATATCGACGAGTCTGGAGCAGGTGGAAGCACTCGACAATGCTTATATTGCACTCATTTCGGCCATAGGGAGAAGAATTGTCCCGATTACGACCAAGGAGCCGGAGGAAGATGAGGGAGAGCTGTTCCTGCACGCGGTCAAGGCAACAGAGGAAGACGAGGGCGTGCACAGCGTGGCTAGCACGTGGTTTTTATTTATAATATGTAATATGTCGTGAAGACTATGTTTTTATTTGTACGTGTCATAACTATGTTCGAAAATGTAATATGTCGTGAAGACTATGTTTTTATTTGTACGTGTCATAACTATGTTCGAATATGTAATAAATCGTGAAGACTATGTTTTTATTTGTACGTGTCATAACTATTATGAACTAGTAATAAATCGTGAAGACTATGTTTTTATTTGTACGTGTCATAACTATTATGAACTTGTAATAAATCGTGAAGACTATGTTTTTTTGTGTCTTGCCGTTAGTTTACTTTGCAATTTATTATGAAGTACTTAATTAATCTATACTATGCAGATGGCTGGACGTGACTTGCTTGACGACACGATTGATGCCAAGCATCGGGCTAGGATTTGGGAGTCTGGTACACAACCACCAGTGTTGCGTACTCGGACTCCAGGAGCTAATTGGGCGCTGCAGCCCGCTTGGGTTGATCGGTACGTGAAACCTTATGTTCAATTATAAGCACCACTAGTACGCTAAAAATTGCTGACAGACTCGGGCCTTCTGTATGCAGGCTGGCTTGGTCTGGTCTGTTACCACTTGCTCGTCTAGTTGAGATGAGTCCAGAGCTGTCGGTTGAGATTCAGCCAGAGGCTGACGGACAGGAGGCCCAGCTCCTCCACCGTAGTGCTAGTAGTCGTGTCGGCGTGGAAAGTCATTGGTGAGCTGCTTAGTTGATCGGTGGAGGCCCGAGACCCACACGTTCCACTTTCCGTGGGGGGAGATGGCACCTACTCTTCAGGATGTGTCATACTTGTTGGGACTTCCTTTGTCGGGCGAGGTGATTGGACCGACGGACTCTCCAGTCGGTTGGCGTGACGCCATGCAGGCACGGTTCGCAGGCGTGCATCCGGAGAATCCACAGTTGGTGTACAGTTCTCACGGTGTGAGACAGGCATGGCTGAACAATTTTAGGTAAACCCATCGTTATTTTTAATGTTTAGTCTTTATCGATCGGTATGTCAATACTAACTGAAATTCTTATTCATTGCAGATTACTAACTTAGGGTACCCTGAGATGGCTTTGAGTCAGCCACAGATTACTAGAAGTCTGGAGGCCTATCTACTGTGGCTATTTGGCAAGGTGATGTTCACTGAGACTCACCAGGACACAATTACTGCACGCTGGATACCTGTGGCGCACGAGATTGCAGAGGCGCAGAGGGAGGAGGACATTGTGCCCCGGAGTTTCGGGTCTGCACTCTTAGCCGCTACTTACAGAGCGTTGTGCAACGCGTGCGTGAAGAGCGAGAGGACATCTTCACTACTTGGATGTCCACTTTTTCTGCACCTTTGGTCTTGGGAGAGGTTCCCTGTTGGTAGACCTGACGTGAATGCGCACATCCCCTGGGACTACACATTCATGGAGCATAACCTAGCCGAAGCGCCTACGTTTGGCAGCACATGGGCACAGCGAGAGGTAAACATTTACATCATTTAGTTCGTTTAGTTGTGTTCGCTGGACTTACTTTGTTATTTTACGGTCAACTAACTAGTTTGTTTATGTACAGAGAAGATTCAGGGGAGTCCAAGTCAGGAATTGTTATAGAGCATTCACTGAGTGGTTCGATGCGCTTCAGGACCACCAGGTTATATGGGAGCCATACGGGGATGTCGCAAGGCAGAGTAGATTCCCCGGCGGGCTTTCTACCTGTGCACGAGAGATCGGAGGTACTGGTTGACTACAGCTCGTATTGTGTTCGACGTCTCGGTGGAGCAGATGGCACAACATCGGATCATGAGACAGTTTGGAGGTCGGCAGTTGCCGGTGCCTCCTACTCGACCTCAGCTCCCTTCCCACGTGCACAGGTAACTCTTCTAGATGAAACTATTTTTTCTATTTTGTGTATGCACTTAGTTGTTTTTAATTGCTCTACACGTATATATGCTACAGGTTAAGTCGTCAAGGAGACAGACCACTTGCAACTTGGCTACAGAAGCTCCAACCGTACATGGTAGAATGGGCGACTGCGACCGCGATTGAAAATCTATGGCTGGACAATGAGGCGTTTGTGCGTGCTGATTTTGATCAGTACCTCCAGACATACAGACAATCCACTCGCATACGGTTACTTCCGACGCTACAGCCTGATCAGATGCAGCCAGCTAGTGTGATCGACATGTACCCACTACACGGTATTGGGGGGCCGCGGTACTCTGCGGTACGTACTAAATTTATGTGCCTCCATTGCATAATCTATGCCTTCATACAAATTTCTAACATTTTTTCCTTACTAAACAGGCTGAGCAGATAGCAGAGATTCAGCGTGATGTGAGTACGTACAACCCGCCACCTGAGTGCGCGCCATGGTTCAGACGACTAGAGGACAAGCTACGACGTGTGTACAGTTGCTTACCTGTTCCGGTGTTGCCGATGTTGTGCCACGCCAGCCAGCTCAGCGTCCTCCGCGCCACTCTACACCCACTCCGGATGCACAGGTATCACCTTCCCAACAGTACACACATCGGCACGACCCGAGACCTCGTTTTACACCTCCTCAACCTAGGAGCACACGACCTACGTTCGAGGTCGGTTCATCATCTCACCAGCCGGAGCATTTCGAGCCGGGTCCTTCTCAGCCAGTTCCTTCCCAGCCGGGTACTTCGTCGTGGGTCATGCCCCCTCATATGATGATGCAGCAGCCTGGTATGCATCAGTGGGGCATGCCACGTGATCAAGGTTTTGGGCAACACCCTAGTCTGTACGGTCAACCGTCTTATGCAGAGATGATTTGGAGCGGGGTTGCACCGCCTATGACTCAGCCAATGCTCCATCTCGGTTAGTATGTTTTATTTTTTCCACATATTACTCTTGTTCACCAACATCACATACTAACATACTATCATCTGCAGGTGGAGGTGGTTCGGCATACAGCTCTCCACGATTTGACCAGGAGTATCCGATGTACTGTACGCCACCGCCCGTCACACAGCCTACGCAGGACGAGGACGAGGAGTTGCCGCTGCAAGGTCGTGGGACGCAGCCGTCAAAGGATGACATGGACTTGACAGTGCCTCGTCAATTGAGGTTACCTCATAGGTACGGCAGGACAACGCCCGTCCAGCCCCCTCCTCGTCAGGCTCGGCCACGCAGGGGTCAGTGATATATTTGGGACATATTCATACTTAGGTGTATGAGACATATCCGTATATCTATTTCTATGTGAGACATATTCATATTTATGTTCGTCTGTATGAGACATATTATTATCTATGTACGAGACCTATTATTATCTATGTACGAGACATATTATAATTGATACGAAACATCCCACATTGAATCGATAAATTAATTTAACATACAACTAGAGATCTACGTTACAACTTCACTAGTTCTAAATACTGGATAGAACAAATTAAGGTACAACTTCAAATTATGATACAACACAAGTAAAACAAAGACTCTACCTATCTCCCATCGATGCAGCCTGCACCATCCGCCGTGTTGCCACCCTTGCCCTTTGACGAAGATTCTACCTTCTTGCCTTTGCCCTTGGACGAAGCTTCAGCCTTCTTGCCTTTACCCTTGCTCGATGCTTCAGCCTTCTTCTGCTTGCCCTTCCTCAGTGCTTCAACCCTCCTTTCCTTTGACGACGGCATGAAATTGTCGTCATCATCGCTGTCAACTACCCAGAGACAAAAACGACCGTACGAATCACGGTCAGCTTCAGTTCGGTAGAACGGACTATTCGTAACTTTCCGGTCAAACTTATCTGCAAGCCTGAGCATTTCTGCACGAATTTGGAGCGGGGTCCTATACGGAAACCCATCGCGGCATAGCTTCGCCCCAAGCAAAGCGAGATGACTCTCAGTGTGCAAAATTTCTTCAATTGGAACTACCCTACCATCTACCTTCAAATTGCTCGAAAGCCTTGCGAGATGCTCAGATGCGGAAATGTGAAACCCGGACACACACTTCTCGCAAGGACCAATACACACCATGCTTGCGCTCAAGTGAGTATCATGCCTACCTTCGACTGGGTTTTATAGAACAACCGGCGGGAAATAATTGGGCGGGAAACGGTGGCGCGAAAAAATTGTGTGGGAAAAGGTGGCGGGAAGAAATTTGGCATAAGACGGTGGCGGGAAAAAATTAGGCGGACAAAACTGTGACAAATTTTTTTTTCTGCTCTACACGCACAAAGAAGAGAATCCAGGAGAAGAAAGGAGGCGCGTGGACCGGTTGCTGCTACCTTTCGGCCCCCTCCAGGCCGAAAGTCTCTTTCGGCTCGCTCCGGGCCGAAACTCGCGGGCCCGGCCTGCCGCGCCGCAGAGGTGCATGCATCATTCATCGCAGTGCGCACCGACAGCCATCTTTCGGCCTCCTCCAGGCCGAAAGTCGACTTTCGGCCCACTCCGAGCCGACGCCGCCCTATTTTTCAAATTTCCGCACCGCGCGTGCTATTAGGCGAGATTGCCATTAAAAATAATATTATTTAAAAAAAATCTCAGAAGAGATCCATGAAGATAAATTGCACATAGGATCAAGATTTGATAATTTAAAACGTCTCCGAAGTTGGTACTTTTTAATAGATGTGAAGATGTGTTTCTATGTTCTAGTTGCTGAAATTTTCAATGTTGTGATTCATATGGATGTGGATGTGGATGTGGATGGAGTTGCTGAAATTTGCCGAAATGTTGATTCACTTCCGTTTCGGCAAATTTAGCGCACTCCATAGCTAGACTTTTTAGCAAAGGTCATGGCGAATTTTTTCGTTTTGTTTTGTTACTAATACCGTGCTATTTACTAATTTGTGTAGACATGGCGGACAACGACGAAGCCGGTGGTTCTCGGCCTCATGCTGGTTCCGAAGAAGAAGACTTGGAGAACCACTACCTGCGATATTTCTCGCAAGACATGGAGGACGATGGATATGAGGGTACGGACAACAACACCACTGACAACGGCGGCGGCGGCACAGATGGTACTACCTCAGGTAGCGCCTCCGCCAAGCGTCAGCGGAAGGAAAGGCGCCAAAACTTGGTGGGCACCGGCCGACTAGAAATCTTAGAGGTGGACATCACCAGTGGTTTACCTATACAGCCTGAGAATTATGCAAGGGGCTTTGGCAACACCTGTGCCGCCATTGCTCGAGAAATGTGCTCGATCAATGACGGGCACCTAAGGTCCAAAGACAAAGATCCTTTGGAAAAGCTCCTCATTAAGAGGGTCCATCAGCGGTACAAGTTCCCGCAGTCGTACAATAACCTAGATAAGAACAACATAGTAAACACAGCTGCCCTCGGCAAGATCAGCAAAGGTTTAGGCTCTTGGAAATATAGGCTGAGGAAGATGCTTGATAAAGATTGCAGTTTTGAGGAGGTTCACCGCCGCTTTCCCCAAATTTCGGCGGACGCATGGACTACTTTCAAGGACGCCGAGAACACCCCAGAAGCGATTGCCAAACGGGGGTGGGGGAAGGAAATGCGGGACAAGAACATAGGTGACCACACTCTTGGAAGCCGTGGTTATGCCGGAAAGCAACCCAAATGGGACGAAGAGGACGCCAAGCGCCCTCTTGATGAGGAGAACCCCTGGGATAAGTTCACGGACCTGTTGGCACGCAGAGCGATCAGGGCCCGATACAAGCATGATAAGGACACCGGGGACCTCAAGACGGGAAAAAAGGTCTTGGAGCTTGAGAAGAAGATTCTGGTAAG
This sequence comes from Poa pratensis, assembly GCA_947311845.1. NCBI lineage: Eukaryota > Viridiplantae > Streptophyta > Magnoliopsida > Poales > Poaceae > Poa > Poa pratensis. The sequence goes on along the minus strand of CAMZMU010000038.1, from coordinate 85,102,203 downwards.
GAATTTACCAGTTTAAAATGCTTCTAATCAAGTCCATTAAATTATATAGCAGTCACGTCGTTTCTAAACGGTTCACATTACTTCTCCAGGCGGAAGAAAAGGCGCAATCTACTCAAACCTCCTCTGATGGTTCGTCGTCGAAGGCCCCATATTGGGACACTGCTTTTGTCAGGGCGTACAACCAGGTGAAGGATAGGCCGGCGATAGAACAACCGCACAAGGGCCGTGTGGTAGGCGCCGGTAAGCATCACAAACATTCTTACTATTATCCTACTAAGTCCAAGGAGGTGCGAAACGAGAGGAAGAGGTTCACCGAGATGGATTTAAAGGAGGCTGTGGATAAGGAGGTGAAAGCAACCGTGCCCGTGTTAGTCCAAAACCAACTGCAGCAGTCGCTCACTGCCATCATGCCTAGCCTGATTGAGTCGGTCAAGACTTGGATGGTCCAAGGGCAACAAGGGCCGTTTATCATGCCCAGCTTTGTCGGAAGCAACTCCAACAATCTGGCGCCTACGATGGATGGTCCAGCCGCCAACCCTACTTGTGGTAGGGAGGATGCGACGCCGGCCGCCAACAATGAAGTTGCTAAAGGGGTTTCGCCAGCCAGCGTGCATCTTAGCAGCCCCTCCATCATCTCTTCCACGCCCGCCCGCGGTCCAACGCCATTGGCCGAGCTCGAAGCTCTCACGGTAATTAAGCGTCACAAGTATCAAAAATTATGTATGTACCTCATCCTTGGCGCCCTCTCTTACGCCTTAACATGCATGTTTTCGTAGGCCGACGAGGTGGGATGCACGTTGCTATTGCGTGTGGATAATGAGCTTCGGGATGTGGCAACGGCAAGCATCATGTCACCACTTCAACGCGTGATGCACAACCTGCCTATGGCCCCTGACGTGTTTCGGGTACATATTCATCGGGTGCTCTCGGGTTGTGGTGACCTTTATCCTCCAATTCAACCCGCGGGTGCCGATTCAGAGAAAACCCTCCAAGGATGCTTGGGTTATCCCATGACATGGCCAAAGGCACTGATCCGTTTGGACCCTCCTATCACCTGCACCCCGCCACAGCCAACACTGGTAGGGTCGGCGCCGGCGCCGGATCAAGAACAAGAAGAACAGTTGACGCAGTACATCTGGGGCATGCCACCAGACCACAAGACTCAAGATGAACCTGCACTAGACTTTCCACCAGGGTCGGCGATTCATCGTGTCGATCAGCTAATGCAAGGAGGGGATGATGACCATGATAGTGATGACTTAGTGGATCAGGATCTTCAGGCTCCTCGTCAATGCTCTAAGCGTCTGTTCCATTCTCAAGGAACGCCTGAAGCTGCCCCCTTCACCGAGGATCAACAAGGCAACAAGCCTTTCAGCCAGGAGACACTCCTCAAGGCGGTCATGCCGGAGATTGAGAAAGGGACCATCCCTCCCACAGCGGCAGAGAAGAGGCGTAATAAAGCACGGAAAAGAAAGGTGAAGAATGACTTTGCCTCCAGCAGCCAGCCAGTGCCAAAGACCAAAGAGCCGTTACGGGCTAAAGACAACGTAGGCGTCTCCGAATGGCATTCGTTTCATCAGTTGGCTAAACCGATCCTGCCGCCGAGACTATCGAAACTACTAAGGGGAGATATGAGGAGTCTCCATGAAGGTATTCATCGTGTGGAGAAACTTCTTCTCAGCTCCTCAAATCCATTATACCCTCTTTACCCGGTAAAGGTACCAAAGAACCTTGGCTATGCCGATGAATACCCCGCGGATGTGTTCTTCGTTAGATTTGAAGAGATCTTCGACATGTACCATATGAAACGACTCCCCATATGCTTCGTCCGCCTGCTATGTCTCAATATGCAGTACCAGCTTATGAAAGAGGAAACCAAGCTCATAGCGATAATGGACCCCTACCACCTGCAAGAGGGCCGCCTGAACCACAGTGATGGTGCGCGAGAAGCGGCGCTCTACATACAAAAATTCTTCATACAACATCAGGACAAGACAGCCATTCTAATGCCATACTTTCCCGAGTAAGTCATTCGCTAGCTGCCATTACATGCTTTTCGTCGAGTTTTGTCCATACAATGGTTAATTTGAGTATGATGGTCTCCTTTTGCAGGAACAAATACTGTGTCCTCATTGTTGCATTTCCAAAAAGGTCGGAGGCCATTTATTTGGACGCGGGGAGGCATCATAAGAAGAAAGACTATGGACCCATCAGGAATGTTATGGATGAGGCTCTCACCGGATACGCCTTCCATGGGTACCCGGTGGAGAGACAATATGTTAGAGAAGGAAAGCTGGTATTCGGCCACAAAACGGATTTCAAATCCGTCACGCAGCTGGAAAGCAGTAAGCTGGACGCCTTCTACGTCTTAATGCTCATCTGGGAGTATGTAAGGGATATGCAGCAACTACAGTTGCCAGGGCAACTCCGCACATGGTGCCTGAAGAACATGACGGAAGCCACTGATTCTGATCACAGACTTGAATTCGTTCGCATCCAGCATACGATTGCGACAACAATGAACAATGATGTTCTCCATAAGGAGGGGCTGTTCTACTACGGTTCTCCGCCAGCTAACGCCGACGTTGAAAGACGCTCAGAAGATCAGGGTGACTACAGGCCATTCAACACTCTAAATGGCACGGACCCTTTCCCGCCGTTGCCGAAAAAGAAAGCGAGCAAGAAGAAGCAGTGATGGTCGCAACTTTTATTTGTGTCTTGTAAACGTTACTCAGAAAATTGTTGCTGCTGTTTTTATAGTATCTTCGAATTTGCAAAGTATGTTATCTAGTATCAAATGTGTGATGAACTTGGTGAGGAACACTTTGTATTATTCATAACCATGTGATGTATGTATTCTAATATCATATGTGATGAACTTGTGTTATTCAAAAACTGTTTACTGCATGTGTACTGTATACCTGTACAACATATATACCTGTGCAAACACGAAATACGGTGCATTTTAAAAAAAATTGCAAAACTATACCAGTGGCGCACCAAGGACTTATCGGTGGCGCACTGGGCATATTACCTGTGGCGCATCGTGAAAATTACCTGTGGCGCACCGCCTGGTGCGCCACTGATAATGTGGCACGAGTGAGCCATCTGTGTGCCCCCACAGCTTACCAGTGGTGCACCAGAAGCAGCTATCAGTGGCGAACCGTGTGGTGCGCCACTGATAAGTGAGTTACCTGCGGCGCACCGCTGGTAACACTTATCATTGACGCAAGTTTAGTGGCGCACCACTAGTGCGCCACTGATAGCATATTTTGGTGCGCCACTAATAGGCTTTTCTCTACTAGTGCCTCCAAGTGCAGAGGTTTGTAGAACAGCAGCAAGTTTCCCTTAAGTGAATCACCCAAGGTTTATCGAACTCAGGGAGACAGAGGTCAAAGATATCCCTCTCAAGCAACTCTGCAATTAAGATACAAGTCTCTTGTCTCCCCAACACACCCAATACACTTGTCAGGTGTATAGGTGCACTAGTTTGGCGAAGAGATATTAAAATGCAAGTGATATGGATGATTATAATTGGTAATTGCAATCTGAAATAAAAATGGCAGCAAGCAAACATGTAGCAGAACTGGTTGTAAACGGTGTTTCAATGCTTGGAAACAAGGCCTAGGGATCATACTTTCACTAGCGGACACTCTCAACAATAATAATATAATTAAATACATAGATATTTCCTCTTCACTATGCTAATCTGAATTATTCTCTCCTTGGATAGCGAACACCAATCCACTGAGTAGGGCTATAACAGCACACCTTAAAGTCGCATTCCACATCTAGGGAACCCCACACTGTCAACTTGAGCGCCCTAAATAGTACTAGACAAACACCGCAATTTCATAGAGACATCCAACGCAAATAATAACTCATGATATGTATTCCTGTTATCTTTAGCCTAAGAGCCACACACGGGGCGCACACTGTCAACTTCGCACCGTGGGACAAAGGTGACTCCGGAGATTACATTAATAAAACCACTTGAGTAGCATATTCATAATATAATGAAGAGTAACATCTATGGATTCAACTAGATTACAAAGCTCATGATCACATAAAGATCACACCATGGGAGAGAGAGATAAACCACATAGCTACCGGTAGAGCCCTCAGCCCCGATGAAGAACTACTCCCTCCTCATCATGGAGGCAGCAACGACGATGATGGAGACGGTGGCGTCGATGGAGATGGCTCCGGGGGCACTTCCCCGTCCCGGCAAGGTGCCGAAACAGAGACTTCTGTCCCCCGAATTAGGGTTTTGGATGGCGGCGGAGCTCTGGAACTTTTCTGGGGAAATCGTCGATTCTTTTGTGAGTTTTAGGTCAGGGGCAATATATAGTCCAAAGGGCGTCGCGAGGCGGTGCACGAGGTGACGACACCACCCCTGGGCGAGGCCACTGTGGCATCTTGTTAATAGGTTAGTCCAATAAATGTCATAATATGATATAAAGTGCATATAAAACATGTGGCAATTGATATAAAAATGCATGGAACATCAAAAATTATAGATACGTTTGAGACGTATCAGCATCCCCAAGCTTAGTTCCTGCTCGTCCTCGAGTAGGTAAACGATAAAAACAAAATAATTTTTGAGGTGACATGCTACCATCATAATCTTGATCATATAATATTGAAGGCACATGTAAATGAATGAAGTGATCCAAGTCAATGGTCTATAATTTGCTACCAAATAGATAATGAGTAAACAATGAATCACACAAGCTAAACGTTTTCATGAATAGTACTTTCGAGACAAGCATCAAACAGTTTTGCATAAGTGTTAACTCATAAAGCAATAGTTTCTAATAAAAGGTATTTAATCAACACAAAGGAAGAATTAAGTTTCAGCATTTGCTTCAACTTTCAACATATTTATCTCATGGATATCGTCAACACAAAGTAGTATAACAAGTCCAATACGTAGCATATAACGCATGTTGTAACAAAGTTGACACTAGTGTTTGCTTGTGGAAGACAGAAAGAATAGGAAAACTGACTCAACATAAAAGTAAAAGAAAGGCCCTTCGCAGAGGGAAGCAGGGATTAAGTCATGTGCTAGAGCTTTTAGGTTTTTGAAAGCATATAGAGATTGCATAAAATATTTGATACTCCTCCCAACCTTGCTAACACAAGCCATGGCTAACCGAATCCTCGGGTGCCTTCCATCAATCACATACCATGGAGGAGTATCTATTTTTGAGAGGTGTTTGTTAATTGTCAACGAATGGTAGCGGGTGAGAACAGTATTCTACCTGTCAAACGGACTTTTAAGAGCGGCTCCCATGAAGGACGTTATTTCTACCAGCAAGGCAGATCATCCCTCTTTCTCTTTGGTTTACACACATGCAGGTATTTCACTGTTTGTCATTGCTTACTGATGAATCAGGGCAAAAGTGTGAAGAGAATTAATGGTTAAAGTTGTAATTAATTGGGACTGGGCACCCCGTTGCCAGCTCTTTTTGCAAAATTAGAGGATAAGCGGATGTATATGCCGCTAGTCCAGGTGTAAAAGTCCATTTGACAAAGAATAAAGAATAACCACACTAATTCCTCATGAGCTAGTAAACATTGACACAAAAAGGGAATAATAACATTTTGAATAATTTAAAGGTAGCACATGAAAAATTTACTTGGAGTGGCAAGGAAATACCACATATAGGTAGTTATGGTGGACACAAATGGCATGGATTTTGGCTCAAGGATTTGGATGCACGAGAAGCATTCCCTCTCAGTACAGAGTTTAGGCTAGCAAGGTTTATGTAAGCAAACAAGAATATCAACCCGTACACCAAGTTTTATATGACAAACATATTGCAAACGTTATAAGACTTCATACCGTCTTCCTTGTTAACCAAACCCTGTTATTAGAAAATATCTAGACCTTAGAGATACCACCGATGCAAACCAAATTTTCAACAAGCTTTACGGTAGTTCTTCACTAATAGGCTTAACTCATGTGATGCACAAATTTAATCATGATCTACTTGTTAACTCAAAACAATTGACAAGCATCAAGTTATCCAAATTAGTGATCTACAAGATTAAGCAAGTTTTTCCTTATACCAATTACCACATGCAACATTTTCTGAACCAACCAAACACCAATCAATTTATTTAATCAACTCTCCAAACAAATATAAGTGAAGCAAGAGAGTACTTTCTACAAAAGAAAGCTAATAGCTCTGACAAGAGATACATGAAAACAAGAGCTAAAAGCTGAACAGCGCTAGATATGAATACTCAACAAATATAAGTGAAGAATAGGAGTATTCTCATGAAAAAGCGGAGCGTGTCTCTCTCCCAATCAAGAATGCTAGGGTCCAGTCAAGCTTTATTGAAAATAAAAGTACTGAAAATAAAAGCACACAGACGCTCCAAGAAAAGCACATATGATGTGAAAGAATTAAAATATAGTTTCACTAGAGATGACCTGATAATTTTGCCGATGAAGAAGGGGATGCCTTGGGCATCCCCAAGCTTAGACGCTTGAGTCTTCTTGAAATATGCTGGGGAGATCCATGGGAGCCTCCCCAAGCTTAAGCTCTTCACTCTTCTCCATCCTATTATATCACTCTTCTCTCTTGACCCTTGAAAACTTCCGTCACACCAAACTCAAAGTAAATCTCATTAGAGGGTTAGTGCATAATCAAAAATTCACATGTTCTATAAAGACGCAATATGACTTGTTACTTTAAACATTAGCTACAGCCACTGATGTTATGTGAAGCTCTTCCACCCAAAAAAGAATTTCACTCAACACTAGTAAAAGAGAGAATGCAAAATAAAAAGGCATAATCTGTCTAAAACAGAACAGTCCGCAAAGACGAATTTTTTCGAGGCACTTACACGCTCAGATCGAAAAACTTTGAACTAATGAAAGATTCAGACATTCATAAAGATTACGCACAAAAATTTCAGATTTAATTAACAATCTGGTGATTTTAGGAATTTCGTACAGTGAACAGCAAAAATCTGTTTCTGCGCAGCAATCAAAATTAAGCATCATCTTAACACTAGAGGCTACTCTTGGCACAACAATGCAGAAAATAAAGATACAAAGGAGTTGCTACAGAAGTAAACAAACTCCTTGACTCAAATAAAGAAAAATTGCAGAAAATAAAAATAATGGGTTGCCTCCCATAAGCGCTTTTCTTTAACGCCTTTTAGCTAGGCATAGTGATTTTTATGATGCTCACATAAAGATGAGAGTTGAAACATAAAAGAGAGCATCAAGAAGCATATATAAAACATGTTTAAATCTAACACTCTTCCTATGCAAGGAGCCTTGTAAGAAAACAAATCAATGAAGCACAAAGTGACTAGCATAGGAAGGCAAAACAAGTGCAACTTCAAAATTTCAACATAAAGAGAGGAGACTTAATATTATTGAGATATATGAAACCGTGTCTCCCTCTCTCATAATGACCAGTAGGTCTTAAAGAAACCATCATATAAAAGCAACACAAGAGAAAGCTCAAAACTTTCATCACAAAGAGAGGAAATTTAATAACATGAAGATTTCTATACCCATATTTTCCTCTCTCAAAATAATTTTCAGTGGCATCATGAATAAACTCAACAATATAGCTATCACATAAAGCATTCTTATCATGATCCACATGCATAAAATTATCATTACTCTCCACATAAGCATAATCAATTTCATTAGTAATAGTGGGAGTAAAACTATCACAACCATCATTGTAATCATCATAAATTGCAGGCATAGTATAATCATAATAAACTTTATCCTCCATAGTAGGTGGCACCAAAATACCACTATCATTATAATCATCATAAATTGGAGGCAAAGTATCATCAAAGAAAATTTTCTCCTCAAAACTTGGGGGACTAAAATATCATATTCATCAAAACCAGCTTCCCCAAGCTTAGAGCTTTGCATAGCATTAGCAATAATGGTGTTCAAAGAATTTATAGTAATAACATTGCTACCATCATGCAAATAATTTTCCATAGGTTTTTTAATTTTCTCTTCAAAAGCATCATGTCCTAATCAAGATAAATTTCATAAAGATCTCTAATTTTTTTGTTGTTTTCCATTAAGCCTAACTAGTGAAATAAAAACAAGAAACAAAAAGATATAATTGCAGAATCTAAAGGAAATACCTTCGAGCACTCACACGTCAGCAACAGTGCTAGAAAATAGCTAAGTAGCTGGAGGATGTGAGTACCTTTTACCTTACCTCCCCGGCAACGGCGCCAGAAAATAGCTTGATGTCTACGCACGCTTCTATTCTTGTAGACAGTGTTGGGCCTCCAAGTGCAGAGGTTTGTAGAACAGCAGCAAGTTTCCCTTAAGTGAATCACCCAAGGTTTATCGAACTCAGGGAGGTAGAGGTCAAAGATATCCCTCTCAAGCAACCCTGCAATTAAGATACAAGAAGTCTCTTGTGTCCCCAACACACCCAATACACTTGTCAGGTGTATAGGTGCACTAGTTCGGCGAAGAGATATTAAAACAAGTGATATGGATGATTATAAGTGGTAATTGCAATCTGAAATAAAAATGGCAGCAAGCAAACATGTAGCAGAACTGGTTGTAAACGGTGTTTCAATGCTTAGAAACAAGGCCTAGGGATCATACTTTCACTAGTGGACACTCTCAACAATAATAATATAATTGAATACATAGATATTTCCTCTTCACTATGCTACTCTGAATTATTCTCTCGTTGGATAACGAACACCAATCCACTGCGTAGGGCTATAACAGCACACCTTAAAGTCGCATTCCACATCTAGGGAACCCCACACTGTCAACTTGAGCGCCCTAAATAGTACTAGACAAACACCGCAATTTCATAGAGACATCCAACGCAAATAATAACTCATGATAAGTATTCCTGTTATCTTTAGCCTAAGAGCCACACACGGGGCGCACACTGTCAACTTCGCACCGTGGGACAAAGGTGACTCCGGAGATTACATTAATAAAACCACTTGAGTAGCATATAATATAATGAAGAGTAACATCTATGGATTCAACTAGATTACAAAGCTCATGATCACATAAAGATCACACCATGGGAGAGAGAGATAAACCACATAGCTACCGGTAGAGCCCTCAGCCCCGATGAAGAACTACTCCCTCCTCATCATGGGAGGCAGCAACGACGATGATGGAGCGGTGGCGTCGATGGAGATGGCTCCGGGGGCAATTCCCCGTCCCGGCAAGGTGCCGAAACAGAGACTTCTGTCCCCCGAATTAGGGTTTTGGATGGCGGCGGAGCTCTGGAACTTTTCTGGGGAAATCGTCGATTCTTTTGTGAGTTTTAGGTCAGGGGCAATATATAGTCCAAAGGGCGTCGCGAGGCGGTGGACGAGGTGACGACACCACCCCTGGGCGAGGCCACTGTGGCATCTTGTTAATAGGTTAGTCCAATAAATGTCATAATATGATATAAAGTGCATATAAAACATGTGGCAATTGATATAAAACATGCATGGAACATCAAAATTATAGATACGTTTGAGACGTATCAGCATCCCCAAGCTTAGTTCCTGCTCATCCTCGAGTAGGTAAATGATAAAAACAAAATAATTTTTGAGGTGACATGCTACCATCATAATCTTGATCATATAATATTAGAAGGCACATGTAAATGAATGAAGTGATCCAAGTCAATGGTCTATAATTTGCCACCAAATAGATAATGAGTAAACAATGAATCACACAAGCTAAACGTTTTCATGAATAGTACTTTCAAGACAAGCATCAAACAGTTTTGCATAGGTGTTAACTCATAAAGCAATAGTTTCTAATAAAAGGTATAATCAACACAAAGGAAGAATTAAGTTCAGCATTTGCTTCAACTTTCAACATATTTATCTCATGGATATCGTCAACACAAAGTAGTATAACAAGTCCAATACGTAGCATATAACGCATGTTGTAACAAAGTTGACACTAGTGTTTGCTTGTGGAAGACAGAAAGAATAGGAAAACTGACTCAACATAAAAGTAAAAGAAAGGCCCTTCGCAGAGGGAAGCAGGGATTAAGTCATGTGCTAGAGCTTTTAGGTTTTTGAAAGCATATAGAGATTGCATAAAATATTTGATACTCCTCCCAACCTTGCTAACACAAGCCATGGCTAACCGAATCCTCGGGTGCCTTCCATCAATCACATACCATGGAGGAGTATCTATTTTTGAGAGGTGTTTTTAATTGTCAACGAATGGTAGCGGGTGAGAACAGTATTCTACCTGTCAAACGGACTTTTAAGAGCGGCTCCCATGAAGGACGTTATTTCTACCAGCAAGGCAGATCATCCCTCTTTCTCTTTGGTTTACACACATGCAGTATTTCACTGTTTGTCATTGCTTACTGATGAATCAGGGCAAAAGTGTGAAGAGAATTAATGGTTAAAGTTGTAATTAATTGGGACTGGGCACCCCGTTGCCAGCTCTTTTTGCAAAATTAGAGGATAAGCGGATGTATATGCCGCTAGTCCAGGTGTAAAAGTCCATTTGACAAAGAATAAAGAATAACCACACTAATTCCTCATGAGCTAGTAAACATTGACACAAAAAGGGAATAATAACATTTTGAATAATTTAAAGGTAGCACATGAAAAATTTACTTGGAGTGGCAAGGAAATACCACATATAGGTAGTTATGGTGGACACAAATGGCATGGATTTTGGCTCAAGGATTTGGATGCACGAGAAGCATTCCCTCTCAGTACAGAGTTTAGGCTAGCAAGGTTTATGTAAGCAAACAAGAATATCAACCCGTACACCAAGTTTTATATGACAAACATATTGCAAACGTTATAAGACTTCATACCGTCTTCCTTGTTAACCAAACCCTGTTATTAGAAAATATCTAGACCTTAGAGATACCACCGATGCAAACCAAATTTTCAACAAGCTTTACGGTAGTTCTTCACTAATAGGCTTAACTCATGTGATGCACAAATTTAATCATGATCTACTTGTTAACTCAAAACAATTGACAAGCATCAAGTTATCCAAATTAGTGATCTACAAGATTAAGCAAGTTTTTCCTTATACCAATTACCACATGCAACATTTTCTGAACCAACCAAACACCAATCAATTTATTTCAATCAACTCTCCAAACAAATATAAGTGAAGCAAGAGAGTACTTTCTATAAAAGAAAGCTAATAGCTCTGACAAGAGATACATGAAAACAAGAGCTAAAAGCTGAACAGCGCTAGATATGAATACTCAACAAATATAAGTGAAGAATAGGAGTATTCTCATGAAAAAGCGGAGCGTGTCTCTCTCCCAATCAAGAATGCTAGGGTCCAGTCAAGCTTTATTGAAAATAAAAGTACTGAAAATAAAAGCACACAGACGCTCCAAGAAAAGCACATATGATGTGAAAGAATTAAAATATAGTTTCACTAGAGATGACCTGATAATTTTGCCGATGAAGAAGGGGATGCCTTGGGCATCCCCAAGCTTAGACGCTTGAGTCTTCTTGAAATATGCTGGGGAGATCCATGGGAGCCTCCCCAAGCTTAAGCTCTTCACTCTTCTCCATCCTATTATATCACTCTTCTCTCTTGACCTTGAAAACTTCCGTCACACCAAACTCAAAGTAAATCTCATTAGAGGGTTAGTGCATAATCAAAAATTCACATGTTCTATAAAGACGCAATATGACTTTACTTTAAACATTAGCTACTGCCACTGATGTTATGTGAAGCTCTTCCACCCAAAAAGAATTTCACTCAACACTAGTAAAAGAGAGAATGCAAAATAAAAAGGCATAATCTGTCTAAAACAGAACAGTCCGCAAAGACGAATTTTTTCGAGGCACTTACGCTCAGATCAAAAACTTTGAACTAATGAAAGATTCAGACATTCATAAAGATTACGCACAATTTTCAGATTTAATTAACAATCTGGTGATTTTAGGAATTTCGTACAGTGAACAGCAAAAATCTGTTTCTGCGCAGCAATCAAAATTAAGCATCATCTTAACATTAGAGGCTACTCTTGGCACAACAATGCAGAGAAATAAAGATACAAAGGAGTTGCTACAGAAGTAAACAAACTCCTTGACTCAAATAAAGAAAAATTGCAGAAATAAAAATAATGGGTTGCCTCCCATAAGCGCTTTTCTTTAACGCCTTTTAGCTAGGCATAGTGATTTTATGATGCTCACATAAAGAGAGTTGAAAATAAAAGAGCATCAAGAAGCATATATAAAACATGTTTAATCTAACACTTCCTATGCATAGGAGCCTTGTAAGAAAACAATCAATGAAGCACAAAGTGACTAGCATAGGAAGGCAAAACAAGTGCAACTTCAAAATTTCAACATAAAGAGAGGAGACTTAATATTATTGAGATATATGAAACCATGTCTCCCTCTCTCATAATGACCAGTAGGTCTTAAAGAAACCATCATAAAAGCAACACAAGAGAAAGCTCAAAACTTTCATCAAAGAGAGGAAATTTAATAACATGAAGATTTCTATACCATATTTTCCTCTCTCAAAATAATTTTCAGTGGCATCATGAATAAACTCAACAATATAGCTATCACATAAAGCATTCTTATCATGATCCACATGCATAAAATTATCATTACTCTCCACATAAGCATAATCAATTTCATTAGTAATAGTGGGAGTAAAACTATCACAACCATCATTGTAATCATCATAAATTGCAGGCATAGTATAATCATAATAAACTTTATCCTCCATAGTAGGTGGCACCAAAATACCACTATCATTATAATCATCATAAATTGGAGGCAAAGTATCATCAAAGAAAATTTTCTCCTCAAAACTTGGGGGACTAAAAATATCATATTCATCAAAACCAGCTTCCCCAAGCTTAGAGCTTTGCATAGCATTAGCAATAATGGTGTTCAAAGAATTATAGTAATAACATTGCTACCATCATGCAAATAATTTTCCATAGGTTTTTTAATTTTCTCTTCAAAAGCATCATGTCCTAATTCAAGATAAATTTCATAAAGATCTCTAATTTTTTTGTTGTTTTCCATTAAGCCTAACTAGTGAAATAAAAACAAGAAACAAAAAGATATAATTGCAGAATCTAAAGGAAATACCTTCGAGCACTCACACGTCAGCAACAGTGCTAGAAAATAGCTAAGTAGCTGGAGGATGTGAGTACCTTTTACCTTACCTCCCCGGCAACGGCGCCAGAAAATAGCTTGATGTCTACGCACGCTTCTATTCTTGTAGACAGTGTTGGGCCTCCAAGTGCAGAGGTTTGTAGAACAGCAGCAAGTTTCCCTTAAGTGAATCACCCAAGGTTTATCGAACTCAGGGAGGTAGAGGTCAAAGATATCCCTCTCAAGCAACCCTGCAATTAAGATACAAGAAGTCTCTTGTGTCCCCAACACACCCAATACACTTGTCAGGTGTATAGGTGCACTAGTTCGGCGAAGAGATATTAAAATACAAGTGATATGGATGATTATAAGTGGTAATTGCAATCTGAAATAAAAATGGCAGCAAGCAAACATGTAGCAGAACTGGTTGTAAACGGTGTTTCAATGCTTAGAAACAAGGCCTAGGGATCATACTTTCACTAGTGGACACTCTCAACAATAATAATATAATTGAATACATAGATATTTCCTCTTCACTATGCTACTCTGAATTATTCTCTCGTTGGATAACGAACACCAATCCACTGCGTAGGGCTATAACAGCACACCTTAAAGTCGCATTCCACATCTAGGGAACCCCACACTGTCAACTTGAGCGCCCTAAATAGTACTAGACAAACACCGCAATTTCATAGAGACATCCAACGCAAATAATAACTCATGATAAGTATTCCTGTTATCTTTAGCCTAAGAGCCACACACGGGGCGCACACTGTCAACTTCGCACCGTGGGACAAAGGTGACTCCGGAGATTACATTAATAAAACCACTTGAGTAGCATATGATAATGAAGAGTAACATCTATGGATTCAACTAGATTACAAAGCTCATGATCACATAAATATCACACCATGGGAGAGAGAGATAAACCACATAGCTACCGGTAGAGCCCTCAGCCCCGATGAAGAACTACTCCCTCCTCATCATGGGAGGCAGCAACGACGATGATGGAGCGGTGGCGTCGATGGAGATGGCTCCGGGGGCAATTCCCCGTCCCGGCAAGGTGCCGAAACAGAGACTTCTGTCCCCGAATTAGGGTTTTGGATGGCGGCGGAGCTCTTGAACTTTTCTGGGGAAATCGTCGATTCTTTGTGAGTTTTAGGTCAGGGGCAATATATAGTCCAAAGGGCGTCGCGAGGCGGTGGACGAGGTGACGACACACCCCTGGGCGCGGCCAAGGCCCAGCCGCGCCCAGGGGGCGTGTGGGGGCTGTGGGCCTCCCCTGGACTTGTCCTTCTGGCTCCCGGAGTCTTCTGGCGTTTAGAATTTCTGTAATTTTTTCAGATTTTTCTGAGCACTTTCAATTTTAGACATTTTCTGCAATGCACAGACATAATAAACAGAAACTGGCACTGTGGCATCTTGTTAATAGGTTAGTCCAATAAATGTCATAATATGATATAAAGTGCATATAAAACATGTGGCAATTGATATAAAACATGCATGGAACATCAAAAATTATAGATACGTTTGAGACGTATCAGCTCTACCGGTAGCTATGTGGTTTATCTCTCCTCCCATGGTGTGATCTTTATGTGATCATGGGGCTTTGTAATCTAGTTGAATCCATAGATGTTACTCTTCATTATCTTATATGCTACTTGAGTGGTTTTATTAATGTAATCTCTGGAGTCACCTTTGTCCCACGGTGCGAAGTTGACAGTGTGCGCCCCGTGTGTGGCTCTTAGGCTAAAGATAACAGGAATACTTATCATGAGTTATTATTTGCGTTGGATGTCTCTATGAAATTGTGGTGTTTGTCTAGTACATTTAGGGCACTCAAGTTGACAGTGTGGGGTTCCCTAAATGTGGAATGCGACTTTAAGGTGTGCTGTTATAGCCCTACGCAGTGGATTGGTGTTCGTTATCCAACGAGAGAATAATTCAGAGTAGCATAGTGAAGAGGAAATATCTATGTATTCAATTATATTATTATTGTTGAGAGTGTCCACTAGTGAAAGTATGGATCCCTAGGCCTTGTTTCCAAGCATTGAGACACAGTTTACAACCAGTTCTGCTACATGTTTGCTTGCTGCCATTTTTATTTCAGATTGCAATTACCACTTATAATCATCCATATCACTTGCATTTTAATATCTCTTCGCCGAACTAGTGCACCTATACACCTGACAAGTGTATTGGGTGTGTTGGGGACACAAGAGACTTCTTGTATCTTAATTGCAGAGTTGCTTGAGAGGGATATCTTGACCTCTATCTCCCTGAGTTCGATAAACCTTGGGTGATTCACGTAAGGGAAACTTGCTGTTGTTCTACAAACCTCTGCACTTGGAGGCCCAACAATGTCTACAAGAATAGAAGCGTGCGTAGACATCACTGCAACAAAGCTTCTAGATGATATGATGATTAATTATTCTGAGTGGCACACCGGAGAGCTCCAACAGGTAAGAAGGTAAATTCTGTTGAGAAACCTCTTCCTTGAGTGCCAAAATTGATACTATTATGTCTATGCTTGCAAATGGTCAAACACATGTTGATCCAAATAATGTTCCTTTAGCTTCTTTGGTTCCTCAAGAAGAGCATGTTGATGTGAACTTCATTAAAAATAATAACTTCAACAACAATGCTTATAGGAATAATTTTGGTAATAGCAATTATAGGCCCTATCCTTCTAATAGTGGCAATGGTTATGGAGATTCCTATGGTAGAACTGGAATGCCTAGTGAGGAAAGGATGCTAGAAATTGAAAAGGCCACTAAAATTTTATGCAAAAGCAATATGAGCAAAACCAACTGTTTACTAGAACTATGGATGAACAATCTGCTATGCTAAAAAATATAAGCCATCAACTTGAGAATTTAAATAGGGAAATTTCTGGTTTGCAAGGTAAAATTTCTCATGCGGAAACTTGTATTTCGTCGATGTCTGAAACACAATCCTCTTTGATTAATAAGATGGCAGCTAAGCCCGAAACAATTGAGAGTAATACCTTTGTTGTAGCCAATGCTATACAAGTTAAAATTGATAACAATGTGAGGATGTTAGCGAATTGCATGCTAGATGGGAAAGAGAGGATGAAATTGCTAGAAAGAATAATATTGCTAGAGTTTATACTATTACTACTTCTGAAAATGCTTCAAACTCAAGTGTTAGCAAACCTCCTACCATTAATGGCAAGATATTGGTGTTGGTAATGTTTCCACTTCTATTGCAAAATGTCCTAAATTGCCTGATAACTCTGAAACTGTCCTTGATAAAGATGCTGAAATTTCTAGCAATAAGGAAGAGAATAACTCCATTACTTTTGATAATGACTTTGATTTTGATGGTTGCAATATTTCTGAAGTAATTAAGTTCTTGCAAAAGCTAGCTAGAAGTCCTAATGCAGTGATAAACATGGCTTTTACTAAACATATTACTAATGCTCTCATACAAGTTAGGGAGAAAAATTAAACGTGAAGTTCTATCCCTAGGAAGTTAGAAGATGGTTGGGAGCCCATCATTAAAATGAAATTGAATGACTTTGATTGCAATGCTTTGTGTGACCTTGGTGCTAGTATTTCTGTTATGCCTAAAAGATTTATGATATGCTTGATTTAGCACCTTTGGAAAATTGTTACTTGGATGTTCACCTTGCTGATTCTACTATTAAAAAACCTTTGGGAAGAATTGATGATGTTCTTATCATGGTTAACAACAATTATGTCCCCGTTGATTTTATTGTCTTGGATATTGAATGCAATCCATCATGCCCTATTGTGCTGGGAAGACCTTTTCTTAGAACTGTAGGTGCTATTATTGATATGAAAGAAGGGAATATAAAATATCAATTTCCTCTCAAGAAAGGTATGGAACACTTTCCTAGGAAGAAGATTAAGCCACCTTATGATTCTATTGTTCGAACAAATTACAATGTTGATGCTTCTTCACTTGGTAATACTTGATGCATGCTTTGTGCCTAGCTAAAAGGCGTTAAAGAAAAGCGCTTATGGGAGGCAACCCATTATTTTTATTTCTGCAATTTTTCTTTTATTGAGTCAAGGAGGATGTTTACTTCTGTAGCAACTCCTTTGTATCTTTATTTTCTCGCATTGTTGTGCCAAGAGTAGCCTCTAATGTTAAGATGATGCTTAATTTTGATTGCTGCGCAGAAACAGATTTTTGCTGTTCACTGTACGAAATTCCTAAAATCACCAGATTGTTAATTAAATCTGAAATTTTTGTGCGTAATCTTTATGAATGTCTGAATCTTTCATTAGTTCAAGTTTTCGATCTGAGCGTCGTAAGTGCCTCGAAAAAATTCGTCTTTGCGGACTGTTCTGTTTTAGACAGATTATGCCTTTTTATTTTGCATTCTCTCTTTTACTAGTGTTGAGTGAAATTCTTTTTTGGGTGGAAGAGCTTCACATAACATCAGTGGCTGTAGCTAATGTTTAAAGTAACAATCATATTGCGTCTTTATAGAACATGTGATTTTTGATTATGCACTAACCCTCTAATGAGATCTACTTTGAGTTTGGTGTGACGGAAGTTTTCAAGGGTCAAGAGAGAAGGATGATATAATAGGATCAAGAAGAGTGAAGAGCTTAAGCTTGGGGAGGCTCCCATGGATCTCCCCAGCATATTTCAAGAAGACTCAAGCGTCTAAGCTTGGGGATGCCCAAGGCATCCCCTTCTTCATCGTCAAAATTATCAGGTCATCTCTAGTGAAACTATATTTTAATTCTTTCACATCATATGTGCTTTTCTTGGAGCGTCTGTGTGCTTTTATTTTCAGTATTGCACTTTTATTTTCAATAAAGCTTGACTGGACCCTAGCATTCTTGATTGGGAGAGAGACACGCTCCGCTTTTTCATGAGAATACTCCTATTCTTCACTTATATTTGTTGAGTATTCATATCTAGCGCTGTTCAGCTTTTAGCTCTTGTTTTCATGTATCTCTTGTCAGAGCTATTAGCTTTCTTTTGTAGAAAGTACTCTCTTGCTTCACTTATATTTGTTTGGAGAGTTGATGAAATAAATTGATTGGTGTTTGGTTGGTTCAGAAAATGTTGCATGTGGTAATTGGTATAAGGAAAAACTTGCTTAATCTTGTAGATCACTAATGGATAACTTGATGCTTGTCAATTGTTTTGAGTTAACAAGTAGATCATGATTAAATTGTGCATCACATGAGTTAAGCCTATTAGTGAAGAACTACCGTAAAGCTTGTTGAAAATTTGGTTTGCATCGGTGGTATCTCTAAGGTCTAGATATTTTCTAATAACAGGGTTTGGTTAACAAGGAAGACGGTATGAAGTCTTATAACGTTTGCAATATGTTTGTCATATAAAACTTGGTGTACGGGTTGATATTCTTGTTTGCTTACATAACCTTGCTAGCCTAAACTCTGTACTGAGAGGGAATGCTTCTCGTGCATCCAAATCCTTGAGCCAAAATCCATTTGTGCCATATATGTGGTATTTCCTTGCCACTCCAAGTAAATTTTTCATGTGCTACCTTTAAATTATTCAAAATGTTATTATTCCCTTTTTGTGTCAATGTTTACTAGCTCATGAGGAATTAGTGTGGTTATTCTTTATTCTATTTGTCAATGGACTTTTACACCTGGACTAGTGGCATATACATCCGCTTATCCAATTTTGCAAAAAGAGCTGGCAACGGGGTGCCCAGTCCCAATTAATTACAACTTTAACCAATTAATTCTCTTCACACTTTTGCCCTGATTCATCAGTAAGCAATGACAAACAGTGAAATACCTGAATGTGTGTAAACCAAAGAGAAAGAGGGATGATCTGCCTTGCTGGTAGAAATAACGTCCTTCATGGGAGCCGCTCTTAAAAGTCCGTTTGACAGGTAGAATACTGTTCTCACCCGCTACCATTCGTTGACAATTAACAAACACCTCTCAAAAATAGATACTCCTCCATGGTATGTGATTGATGGAAGGCACCCGAGGATTCGGTTAGCCATGGCTTGTGTTAGCAAGGTTGGGAGGAGTATCAAATATTTTATGCAATCTCTATATGCTTTCAAAAACCTAAAAGCTCTAGCACATGATTAATCCCTGCTTCCCTCTGCGAAGGGCCTTTCTTTTACTTTTATGTTGAGTCAGTTTTCCTATTCTTTCTGTCTTCCACAAGCAAACACTAGTGTCAACTTTGTTACAACATGCGTTATATGCAACGTATTGGACTTGTTATACTACTTTGTGTTGACAATATCCATGAGATAAATATGTTGAAAGTTGAAGCAAATGCTGAAACTAATTCTTCCTTTGTGTTGATTAAATACCTTTTATTAGAAACTATTGCTTTATGAGTTAACACTTATGCAAAACTGTTTGATGCTTGTCTCGAAAGTACTATTCATGAAAACGTTTAGCTTGTGTGATTCATTGTTTACTCATTATCTATTTGGTAGCAAATTATAGACCATTGACTTGGATCACTTCATTCATTTACATGTGCCTTGCAATATTATATGATCAAGATTATGATGGTAGCATGTCACCTCAAAAATTATTTTGTTTTTATCGTTTACCTACTCGAGGACGAGTAGGAACTAAGCTTGGGGATGCTGATACGTCTCAAACGTATCTATAATTTTTGATGTTCCATGCTTGTTTTATACCAATTGCTACATGTTTTGCATCTACTTTATATCACTTTTATACATTTTTTGGGACTAACCTATTAACAAGATGCCGAAGTGCCAGTTCCTGTTTTCTGCTGTTTTTGTATTCCAGAAAAGCTAGTCTGGAAATATTCTCGGAATTGGACGAAACTTCACGGGGTCCTATTTTACCAGAACACACGGAGCCAAAGGAGCAACGAGAGGAGCCAGGGGCCCCACACGCCCTAGGGCGCGGCCTGCCGCGCCCTAGGGTGGTGTGGGCCCCTCGGGGGTCTCAGCCGCCCTTTCGCCTACTTATTCCCCCCGCGAAAACCCTAAGTGCCTGAGCAATATCCACGAAAAGTTCCAGAGACGCCGCCGCCGTCAACCCTAGCTCGGGAGGGTCCAGAACCTCTTCCCGGCACCCTGCCGGAGAGGGGAATCGTCACCGGAGGCTTCTACATCGCCATGCCTGCCTCCGGAGTGATGCGTGAGTAGTTCATCCTTGGACTACGGGTCCATAGCAGTAGCTAGATGGTTGTCTCTCCACTTTGTGCCATCATGTTTAGATCTTGTGAGCTGCCCTACATGATCAAGATCATATTATTGTAATGCTACATGTTGTGTTTGCTGGGATCCGATGAATATTGAATACTATGTCAAGTTGATTATCAATCTATCTATGTTATTTAAGATCTTG
Source organism: Poa pratensis (assembly GCA_947311845.1). NCBI lineage: Eukaryota > Viridiplantae > Streptophyta > Magnoliopsida > Poales > Poaceae > Poa > Poa pratensis. The sequence continues at coordinate 85,081,774 of CAMZMU010000038.1, read as the reverse complement.
CATGCTTTCCGTTACTCGTAGATGCTTTGGCCAAGTAGATGCTTGTAACTCCAAGAGAGAGTATTTATGCTAGATAGTGGGTTCATGCCTCCGTTTAATCTGGGACAGTGACAGAAAGTTCTAAGGTTGGGATGTGCTGTTGCCACTAGGGATAACCTAACGATGCTATGTCCACGGGCATATGTGTTTGTTTACATTACGCACTTTACTTAATGCAATTATCCGTTGCTTGCAACTTAATACCAACGGGGGACTCGGATGACAACCCGGCGGTGGATTATTAGTCATAGACGCTGTTGGATAACGGTCTATGTATTATGTCGTAATGCCCAATTAAATATCATAGTATCATCATGTCATATATATGCATTGTCATGCGCTCACTATTTGTCAATTGCCCAGCTGTAATTTGTTCACCCAACATGTTAGTTATCTTTTATGGAGAGACACCACTAGTGAACTGTGGACCCCGGTCCATTCTTTTACACTGATTAAACAACCACAAACTGCAAACTGTTCCTTTTTCATTCTCTGCAATTTAATACTCATTTTCCACACCATACGTTTAATCCTTTGTTTTCAGCAAGCCGGTGAGATTGACAACCTCACTGTTTCGTTGGGGCAAAGTAGTTTGATTGTGTTGTGTGCAGATTCCACGTTGGTGATCGTGTTGCGCCGTGCGAGCCGCCAACAACCTTCAGAAGAGTTGTTGCTCCTACTGGTTCGATAACCTTGGTTTCATACTGAGGGAAAACTTGCTGCTAAACTACATCATACCTTCCTTTTGGGGTTTCCCAACGAGCGTGTGATTCACCGCCATCAAGCATCATGTGGCAATGGGCCCTAGCAATAAATTGATCATTTGGAGTGTTTGTGTAGTCACACAACTTAGTTTATGTCTCCCATTTTGCAAGTTTTTATGTGTTTTTAATTTTTTTTATGCAAAACTAAAAATAAAATGATACTAAACAATGCAAACCGAAGTAACAAATGCAACACAAAATGCAAAACTAAAAATAAAATATGCAAACCGAAATATGCAAGACAATAACAAAACAAAATAAAATGATTTGAAGGTAAAGATGGATAAGATGATTCTCACGTAGGTGCAACCTCCCAAGCTTAGGTGTTTGCACAAGTTAGTGATGAAGTTGACTTTGTTGTGAGATACTCATCTACTAGTCCTTAGGCAACGGAACCAGAAAGCGTGGTGCGTGGCTTGAAACTAGTTGGATAAATCTTTACAGCAATGATTCCCCGGCTACGGCGCCAGAAATGTCTTGATACCCGATGACGTAGTTACCTGCGTCAACAGAATATGGGTTAGGTGAGACTCCAAGTGCAGAGTGTATAGTATAGGAAAGACTATTTTCCCCACGAGGGATGACTCGAGGGTTTAATATCAAACTCTCGGGGAACCAGTAGTGAAAGATTTATCTTCTTATCCTTCTCTTGAAAACCTACAAAACAAAGTAAATTGTTTTGTGCCCTCAACCTCACCAAGTGGTTGTCAAGCACAAGGTGTGAGCTAGTATGATATAAAAAGATAATTGAATGCAAAACAATAAATATGCAATGATGATAAATAAATATGCAAGGATGGTGGAAACAATGATGGATGATATTTTTGGGTTTTGTATTGTGAATGCAAGATGTAAAAGTGTTTTTGTATTTTCGGATTTTTAAATGGCAGAAAACGGAAAATGCTTAAAAGTTGTTGGAAAGGTGTTTCTTATGATTAAAAATGGACCGGGGTTCATGGTTTCACAAATGCACTCTCTCTTTAATAAAGTGGTAGATAATGAAACACTAGAATTGACATATTAGATTGCAACAAAAAGGTTTCATGACAAGTTACTAATTACTAGCAAACATACCCATGCGTTGCTACGGGTCAAAAAAATTCATCCATCAAACCTTGAACTAATGACTGGTCTCGACTGTGCTAGTTCAGAAAATTTTGTGTGTAGAACTTTCTCACGCAATAAAAGTTCAAACCTAGGACCCGTTGACCATTGGTGGAGACTGCTTCGAGGATGATGGAGGCCGAAGCAGACTTGTGATGGGCCGCGAGACTTTTTAGGGGTAGCCCAGGAACAGTTGATAGGTGGAGGGTTGGCAAGTGATTCTCTTTTTCTCTTTTCGGTGGATAGGCTAAAAAATACTCATGAAACTCACGAGACCTCTATCACACAAACACAAACAAAAGATATGTAACTCATCTCCTGCACAACAATGATTCATGCAACTCAACATAAACCGAAAGTACTCTATCCGATCTTTTTAAAATATCGCTTAATTGGATGTATATAGACATATTTTAGTGCTACATATATTCGATTTGGCGAAAATTAACATGGATCATAGCACTGGTAGAAAATGGGTCTTTGGTCCAGACCATTGGCCCCGGTTCAAAGAAAAACCGGGACCAGTGCCTGGCACTGGTCCCGGTTCAGTTGGGGGCATTGGTCCCGGTTCGTTGGGGGCATTGGTCCCGGTTCTTGGCACGAACCGGGACCAAAGCTCCAGAGCCGGCCACGTGGCGTGCGCGGAGCTTTGGTCCCGGTTCTTACCAAGAACCGGGACCAATACCCCTCCCCTGCCTATATAACCCCCACCCCCCTTCTCTCCTCTGTTTTTTTTCTGGTTGGATTGGTGGGAAGTGGGTGCTAGTTTTTTTTTCTTTGCCACGCACAAGATGTGTTCGATGAAATGCCCGAGCCACACTTAAGTTCACACAAGATGATATCCTCGGCCGAGGTTAGCAACTTTATCCTTTTCATCTGTAATTGATACAGAAATATTGCACGTGTCGATGTACGGTGGTCATTTCACTATTCAAGATGTTATTGTAATGGTATTTGATAAACTTAATTATATATATGATGCAGATGGATGCACGGATGCGATGGATGTACGGCGAACGACGCAGTTCCGAGTTTATTGCAGGCCTGCATAAATTTCTCGATGTGGCTGAGGCAAACAAAGTGAATAATTTTATGCCTTGTCCATGTGAGAAGTGTCGGAACGTCAGGGAGTACTCTGACCCGAGAACCATTCAAGACCACGTGATTCGGAAAGGTTTCATGCCCAGCTATAATTGTTGGACCAAGCACGGAGAAAGAGGGGTTAGGATGGAAGACAATGAAGAAGAGGAGGATGATGACAACTATCCTATGTTCCCTGAGGAATGCGGTGATACTGTATGGAAGACGTTGAAGAAGAAAGAGGTGAACATCGGGCATCAGATGAGCCCGCTGATGGTCTTGGTGGGGTCATTTCTGATGCAAAGCGAGAATGCGATACAGAAAAGGAGAAGCTAAAGTTGGAGGCCATGCTTGAGGATCACAAAAAGTTGCTGTACCCAAACTGCGAAGATGGCAGCACAAAGCTCGGTACCACACTGGAACTGCTGAAATGGAAGGCAGAGACTGGTTGTTCTGACAAGGGATTTGAGAAGTTACTGAAAATAATGAAGCCGAAGCTTCCAAAGGATAACGAATTGCCCGAGACTACATACGAAGCAAAGAAGGCTATCTGCCCTCTAGGATTAGATGTGCAGAAGATACATGCATGCATTAATGACTGCATCCTGTACCGCGGTGAGTACGAGAATATGGATAAATGCCCGGTATGCAATGCACTGCGGTACAAGATAAGACAAGATGACCCTGGTGATGTTGAGGGCGATGACGAGCCCCCCCGGAAGAGGGTTCCTGCTAAGGTGATGTGGTATGCTCCTATAATACCACGGTTGAAACGTCTGTTCAGAAACAAAGAGCATGCCAGGTTGTTGCGATGGCACAAAGAAGAGCGTAAGAAAGACGGGAAGTTGAGACACCCCGCCGATGGGTCCCAGTGGAGAAAAATCGACAGAGAGTTCCCGACATTTTCAGATGACGCAAGGAACTTAAGATTTGGTCTAAGTACAGATGGCTTTAATCCTTTTGGGGAGCAGAGCTCCAGTCATAGCACTTGGCCCGTGACTCTATGTATCTACAACCTTCCTCCTTGGTTGTGCATGAAGCGGAAGTTCATTATGATGCCAGTGCTCATCCAAGGCCCGAAGCAACCCGGCAACGACATTGATGTGTACCTAAGGCCATTAGTTGATGAACTTTTGCAGTTGTGGTCCGAACCAGGTGTACGTGTGTGGGATGAGCACAAACAACAGGAATTTGACCTACGAGCGTTGCTGTTCGTAACCATCAATGATTGGCCTGCTCTTAGTAACATTTCAGGACAGTCAAACAAGGGATACAATGCATGCACGCACTGTTTAGATAAGACTGAAAGTATACATTTGGGAAACAAGAATGTGTACCTGGGGCATCGTCGATTTCTTCCGAACAGTCATGCCGTAAGAAAGCCCGGCAAGCATTTCAACGGTGAGGCAGATCGCCGGAAGAAGCCTAACCTCCCTGATGGTGATGTTATATATGACATGGTCAAGGATTTAGAAGTAATCTTTGGAAAGGGTCCTGGCAGTCTATCTGTTCCGAATGACGCTGACAACCACGTACCCATATGGAAGAAGTGCTCTATATTCTGGGAGCTACCCTATTGGAAAGTCCTAGAGGTCCGGTCTTCAATCGACGTGATGCACGTGACGAAGAATCTTTGCGTGAACCTGCTAGGCTTCCTGGGCGTGTATGGGAAGACAAAAGATACACCGGAAGCACGGGCAGACCAGCAACGTATGAAAGACCCATACAACAAGCAGACGGATAAAGGGCGTCAATACTTAAGCAGCTACGCTCTTACCAAAGCAGAGAAGGAAATCTTTTTTGAATGCCTGAGCAGTATCAAGGTCCCGGCTGGCTTCTCGTCAAATATAAAGGGAATAATAAATATGGCAGAGAAAAAATTCCAGAACCTGAAGTCTCATGATTGCCACGTGATTATGACGCAGTTGCTTCCGGTTGCATTGAGGGGGCTTCTACCGGAAAATGTTCGAGTACCCATTGTGAAGCTATGTGCATTCCTCAATGCAATATCTCAGAAGGTCATCGATCCAGTAACTCTACCAAGTTTACAGAAGGCTGTGGTCCAATGTCTTGTCAGCTTCGAGTTGGTGTTCCCCCCATCATTCTTCAATATTATGACGCATCTCCTGGTTCACCTAGTCGACGAGATTGCCATTCTCGGTCCTGTATTTCTACACAATATGTTCCCCTTCGAGAGGTTCATGGGAGTCTTGAAGAAATATGTTCATAACCGTGCTAGGCCAGAAGGAAGCATCTCAAGGGCTATGGAACAGAAGAGGTCATTGAGTTCTGTGTTGACTTTATTCCTGACCTTAAGCCGATTGGTGTTCCTGAATCGCGGCATGAGGGGAGACTGAGTGGAAAAGGCACGCTAGGAAAGAAAGCACTGATATGTAGGGACACACTACACAGTTCTACAAAGTTCCACCTTCGTGGCTCCGTATATCGAGGAACACAAGAATTATGTACGCTCCAAGAACCCGGGGAAGGATGACTCCTGGATTAAAGAAAAACACATGGAGACCTTCGGCAGTTGGTTGCGATTACAGCTCATGAATGACACCACTGTCGGAGATCAGCTCTACTTGTTGGCCGCGTCACCATCTTCGACTGTATTGAATTTCCAAGGGTACGAGATAAATGGGAATACATTTTACACGATCGCCCAAGATAAAAAGAGCACCAACCAGAACAGTGGTGTCCGCTTTGATGCAACAAACGACGATGGGCAAAAGGACACATACTATGGTCGCATAGAGGAGATATGGGAACTTGACTATGGACCTACTTTTAAGGTCCCTTTGTTTCGGTGCAGTTGGGTCAACATGAATGGAGAAGGGATAAAGGTAGACCAGCTGTACGGGATGACAACAGTGGATCTCAAGAATCTTGGTTGTTACAAGAACGAACCATTCGTCCTAGCCAATGATGTGGCTCAGGTTTTCTATGTGAAGGACATGTCCTCCAGACCGAAAAAAAGAAAAAACAAGCAAACGAATACATCAGACGATGAGCCAAAGCGTCACGTAGTTCTTTCAGGGAAAAGAAACATCGTGGGAGTCGAGGACAAGACAGACATGTCAGCAGATTATGATAAGTTTGATGAAATTCCGCCCTTCACAGTGAGAACTGACCCAAGCATCCCGTTAAATAATGAAGATGCTCCATGGTTACGGCTGAAGCGATCATAGGCCAGGGACATACGCGAAGAAGGGTTCATGGCTTTTATGTAAATCAATGTAATGTATTAAACCTTTATGTGATGTGTAGTAATGTATTAGCACCGTAGGGCTGTATGACGGGAATCCGAATGCTTTGTATACTGCAAATCATCGCGGTCGTGAGCAGCAAATCGACCTTCGATCCACAGCGGCAAGACGTCTCTGATGATCTACGACCGTCCCAAAAAGTGTTGGGAATGTCGCAGATCATCAGAGCGCCTTGCCGCTGCTTGGATCGGACCGAGGGGCATGGCTACCACTTCCACCACCACTCCCACCTCCTCGGCAATTCATCATTGCGTCACCCTAATCCAGTGGCTGGATTCAACCTACCTGAGGGCTTGTGTTTCCAACAGCGTCGTTGTGTTGTCATTGTTCACCGTCCTACAGGAGGTGGCTCCAATGGTTGGCCGGTGAACAAGGACGAACACAATAATGCCAGGGAACATGCCAGCAGGTAGGCTAAATCCAGCCATTGGATTCGGTGGCGAAGGTAGACGCTCGTTGTGTGCCGTTCGCTGCAGGGACGCCGCTATTTATAGGCGATTAGAAAGTGTACCTGTGGATGAGGTGGGAGTGGTGGTGGTGGTGGGAGTGCTGATCCAACAGCTCACAAGCCCTCAAAAGAAACACACCCCTGATCCAACGGCTCACAAGCGCTCGAAAGAAACACACGATCCGTGTGATTCTTTAGTCCCGGTTGGTGTTACCAACCGGGACTAGTTCTAAAAATCCAACAGTCTCTTGTAGTTCATTGTAAGGGGTCGAAACAGACAACAAAATAAATTGAAGATACATGCATGGTACTTTACAAATTAGAAAAAGAAAAGTCATCTACCATCGACGCAGCCTCCCGCATCACTCTTGCCTTTCGACGACGCAGCACCCTTGCCCTTGGACGACGCCGCACCCTTGCCCTTCGACGACGCAGCACCCTTGTCCTTCGACGACGCCGCACCCTTGCCCTTCGACGCCGCCCCTGCTGCTGCAGCTTTTTTGCTCGCTTCAGTCGGCATGAAGATATCATCTTCATCCTCGCTCTCCTCGACCCATAAAATCGGTTTACGAAAAGCACTCAACATATCTGCTTCACTCCTATATGTTAGTTTCTTCCTCTGCCACCTAGCTTACAGCCTCACAAGTTCTTTTTCTATTTCCTTCGAATCCCTTCGTGGCCACCCATGCCTAACTAGCTTCGCTGATAGCTCACGAAGATAAGGTGGATGACTAACAATATCTTCGAATGGGATCTTCTTATTGTCTACCTTGAAATCGACCGTAAACTGCAAAAGTAGTGCCAACATTCCTCCCGGGAAGCTACCATCTGAAGGAAAACTCGACATGTTCGAGTGAGTGGACTATGCTTACCAACTCGACATCTCCTCCCGGGGTTTTTATAGAACGAGCACAGAACAATTGGCCCTTTTAGTCCCGGGTGGTATCATGGCCTGGGACTAGAAACACACCCCTGATCCAACGGTTCACAAGCCCTCAAAAGAAACACACCCCTGATCCAACGGCTCAGAAGCGCTCGAAAGAAACACACGATCCGTGTGCTTCTTCCTTATTGGTGGGATTCCCTTTAGTCCCGGTTGGTGGCTCACAGAGTGATCCAACAGCTCACAAGCCCTCAAAAGAAACACACCCCTGATCCAACGGCTCACAAGTACTTGCTTAACAAAAAATGTCATTTTTGACAAACGAAAAACTGAAAACGATATTTAGATAAGTAATTTGAAAAAATAGAAAATGATTTTGGATTATTTATTCAAATTTAAACACTTTTCATGTTGAAAGTCTTTTCAGATTCAAAACCATTTGAAATTAATATTCAAACACCTAAATAAGAAAAAAAAATGCGGGAACAAAATTTCAGAACTGAAAAGTTCTGAAAAAGGACTCTTTGGTCCCGGTTTCTAGAAAGAACCGGGACCAAAGTGTCCATTGCCGCGCGCGTGGGATCTGGAATTAACTGCCCACTCTCCCTTTGGTCCCGGTTCTTGCCAGCAACCGGGACCAAAGACCCCTGCTATAACTGCCCCTGGACCCTTCTTCTTCCCCGATCCAAAAATTGCCTAAGGACCGGAGACGCGACGCGAAGCGAAACTACGCCGGCAGGCTGCCCGACTCCGCGCCGCGCCCCACGCCGCGCCTTGCCGCCGTACAAGAACTCCTTCTCTGACGCCCTGCCGCCCGTGCCGACGCGCAGCGCCGCCGCTACACGCCCTCCCCAACTCCGGCCGCCGGGTGTCGAGCAAGCTCGCGTCGCCGTTCGGTCTTCCCCGACCTAACCGTCCATCTCATCACTCTCAGGGTGAGCTCCTGGTCCTTCCCGACCTTCCCTTTCTCTTCCTCGTGCCCGTAGCTCGCTATCGCCGTGCTCCATCATCCGCCGCCGCGGGAGGTGCTCGCCGGAGCCCTTCCGGCGGTGAATAGATGGCTGCGCCACCACCAAATGGTAGCGCGCGTCCGCACAAGTCGAACGCGCGCCAGCCCGCGCAACCCAGCTCGCTCCCGTCCGTCGAGCCCGTGCTCAACCAGAGAGCAGCAGCCATTGCTGACGTCAGCACGATGTCAGCCTCTCTTCTATTTTCCGTAAATATTTTCTGCAAATGTTAAAACCCTGACAGTGGGTCCCGTTGTTTAGAACAATTTGAAATTAGAAATTAGAAATTAAATGTATGAATTTGTGTATGAAATTAAATGTATGAATTAGAAATTAAATGTATGAATTTGTGTTATGAAATTAATGTATGAATTAGAAATTAAATGTATTGACGCGTTTACGGGTTTACGATACGAGTTAACGAGTTTACGGGTTTACGATACGAGTTTACGGGTTTACGATACGAGTTTACGGGTTTACGATACGAGTTTACGGGTTTACGATACGAGTTTACGAGTTTACGGGTTTACGATACGAGTTAGCAAAATTTATGTGTTAGCAAAATTTTTGTGGGTAGATGTATCTTGACATATGGAACAAAGTTACCCAACTAAAGTTTTGTGCATTGTTCTTAATTTGCAGAAACTATGGAACGAGACGAAATAAAGGAAAACATCCTCCAGGATATAATCCGCGGGCCGGAAGATATAATTCGCGGGCCGAAAGATATAATCTGCGGGCCGGAAGATATTGTCGTGTCACCACGGAGTTTTTGAACAACTCCGGTGAGGGAGATGAGTCTCTCAACCGAAGAGACGGCTCCGCTGAGGTAGAACCCGACGGCCGGGGTGAGGGAGAAGTCGGCGAGGGAGAAGCCGATGAGGGAGAAGCCGAAGGCTCCGGCGGAACATTAAATGTTGCAAACTCCGGCGAGGTGCATATACATATATTAATGAAGCCGAAGATTGTATTAATTAAGCCTCTGCTGTCTATATACATATATTAACGTTCTTTCCTCTTTTAGCCCTCCGGATCGAGCAAATCTTATGTAAGGACAAAACGAGGCCCAGCTAAAAAGTTGGGCGACCAAGAAAGGTACAGGATCGAAAGAGTCGCTGAAGACGGCACACCGACTGCTCCCCCTGGTGTTGCACAAAAATGGTAAAGCAATGCGGAGTTCTTGTTAGGGACTTCATCCCGATCACCGTTCGAGAATGGCATCGGCCAAAGGAGAAAGGACAGCTATATGTCAGCGATAAGGGCAAAGAAAGACTTTGGAGAAAGCTCATGGTTAATTTCACCCTGCCGGCGCCAGAGGTGGATTCAGATGAGGAGGATCCAGATGAGGCAGAAAAGATTGCCCGGAAAATCATGGAGCAAAAAGTCAAGGACTGGGCACTTAAGAAGATGGCCGAGCTATTCAAGAACTAGAAGAAAAGATTGAACAACCTGTTTGTCAAGAAAAATAAGACTCCAGACTTCGATAAAGGGTATGAGAAGATAAAGGACTACTGGGAAGAATTTGTGGCGTACAAGAAATCGGAGGAAGCTCTGGAAAAGTCTGCAAAAAATGCGGCAAATGCTGCTCTAAAGATGTACCACCATACTATGGGGCCTGGTGGCTACGCCCATAACATTCCTAACTGGGACAAACTTGAGGCGGACCAGCTAGCTAAAGGGATCACTCCAGAGCCACTCGCATGGACCGAACGGGCAAGAAATTGGTTTTACGGGTATGGGGGCACGTTGGACGCAGAAGGGAAGTGCATATATAACAGACGACACAAAGATAATCCCCTACTACCCATCGAAGAAATTAGAACTGCATTCAAGGATGTTGCAGAGGGACGGTTCAGTCCCGATAGAGAGGATGACGAGCTCACACGCGCCCTTGGGAATAAGGACACGACGGACGGTTACGAGGCGTGATAGGCTCGAAGCCCAAGACAATTGCGATTCCCGAGCACCGGAAGAAATTTCCTGATAGAAGCCATCAGAGGAGAAAGGAAAGGGAGGCAATGGAAGCACGCGCTGGTGCAGACCGGCTACGTAATATAGAAGAAGAATTAAAGCTGCACAAGGAACAAATTGCCGCACTTAGCCAGCAAGGTACTAGCGGCCAGTCTCAGCGGCACATGGTAGAAGCTGCATGCGATGGTACCGGCGCCCCATCGAATCGGAAAAGCAGCGTGGCTTCCACGGAGCTCCAGGATGGTAATGATGATGCAGTGGCTCCTCTTCGTCGCTACCCAGTGGATGATATCACGGAGAGCACGCCTTGTGAGCTGCATCTGAAAGTTTATAACTTATCCATGAAGGTGGCGGTCGGCTATGCCCTACCAATTGGACCTAATCCAACTTACCATGCCTCTGGTTCCAAGTGGCTACGCTGTTGTCGGGGTGGATGAAGTGATGAAAGATTTTCAGGAGCTGAAGCTGCAACACCCTGCAGGTGAAGATGGGGAGGTGCTTGAACTTGGAGAAGCCAAGAAAGCGCTCATTCTATGGCCAAAGGAATTCATCGTGCTTCCGAACTGGCAGCCAAGGCCATCGACTCCTCACCAGTCTCCAGCGCAACAGTCCTCTTCACCGCCTCAGCATTCTCCAGCGCAGCCGTCCTCTTCACCGCCTCACCAGTCTCCAGCGCAGCCGTCTCCGCCGCCGCGTCACCAGTCTCCAGCGCAGCCGTCTCCGCCGCCGCGTCACCCGTCTCCAGCGCAGCCGTCTCACCAGAAGAAACGGACCAACGCCGCTCCCCACTCAGAAGAGAGGTCGCACTCAGAAGATAGTCGACATCCCGTCGGTTCCTCCCAAGAGACCTTATGACAGGACTGAAGCGGAAAACGCCGGGTAGTGGCTGCCTACAATAAGGCTTTTTTTGCACCAAAAAAGACCGAGCCAAAGAAGGTATATGATGCAAAAACCAAAAAGTGGGCTAAGTCCTTCCTTGAGCAGCCATCCCAGATATCGATGAATCTGCCATCTGACTATGGTCGTGAACTTAAGAGGCTAGCACGTGCCCAGTCTGAGCAGAACAAGGGAAGAAGTGCAAAAAGCGGGAAACAAATTGCCCAGCTCGGACAGCAGAAAAATCAATCGGTCCCCCGCTCATAGTGTGTTCCGATGTCGACAAGGACTTCAGAGCCGCTATGGATAAGGACCTGGAATTATTGGACCCCAGAGCCATGGCTGCTGCTAAAGAACTTGGTGTCACTGTATCGCAGGCCAAGGAAAATGCTACCGCCTTGGGTATGAGCCTTGGTCAACTTTTAGGCTATGAATATGCGCCAATGTTAGAGATGGCACGGAAATATGTCCAAGGGGAGCCTATGGTCAGTAATGAGGAGCTCACGGGTCTATCAACACATATGCGAAATCTGCATACCTGGTACCTGGTGCACACATCAAAGAAGGACGCGAAAGAGTGGTTTCGGTGGACGTTAGAGTGGAGCATTTCTTCAAACGTTACATTATACAGGTTCAACTGACTGAACTGTTCCAGTTATTCCAAAAGCGCGCCCTCGACAAATCTATCCTCTCTTGCTATTGTCTGTAAGTGATTTATTTTCGTAATTAAGTCTCTAGCTCAGCTCGTTCATTGCTGTATTATATTATCCTGACTATATATATATCCTTTTGTACGCTATTATGCAGAATGAAGATGCTGGAATGCAAAAGATCTAGAGTTTTTGAGGTTGGGTTCGTTGACCCATATATCGTGAATTCACATAACTTAGTCAATGAGCCCGAAGACGTGGAGAATGACCTGACCACCTTTTTAACCATGCAACATTTCTGTACGGAAATACTATTTCCTTACAACTTCAGGTGAGTGTTTCTGTCTTGTACATATTTTTATTTGGCTTTCTCGATGTTAAGTGTAATTGATGAGCTATGCATGTCTGCTTTATATAAACGTCCGCAGGTTCCACTGGATTCTGCTAAGCATTCAACCTGACAAGTCCATAGTTGAAGTCCACGACTCATTAAGTTGGGACCAAGCGACGTGGTCCGACATGAAAGAAATGCTCAACAAGTAATTTCAATCATTATCACATTATATCGCCCTCTTTCGTTCGTTCCCTTATGTCAAGTAATTAATAACTCCTTTGTTCATTTTCTTTGCCAAAGCAGGTGTTGGACAATTTTCAAACAGAAGGTACAAGGTCCATTCAAAGATGAGCTAACTTATAAATCGGTGACATGTCCGCAGCAGCCACCGGGGAGTAATTTATGTGGATTCTACGTTTGCGAGTTCATTCGCGAGTTGACCACTGAGCGGAGAACAACTCATTTGAGCGACATGCGGGAGACGCTCGACCCAGAACTGCGCGTAGGAGCAATTCAAAGGAATTGGCAGGATTTCTGCTTAGGGAGGTCATCGATGAAAAGGGAGAACATTATGCTTCGGACGATGAACTACATATGTGATCTATCTCCATGTAATTAAATAGTTGTATTCTCGCAAGAGATCGAATATTAATTATATATGCATCAACGTGTACTGTGTATATAGTAGAGCGTACAATATGCGTACGGAAACGATGGAGAGCACGTCGGCGATGCGAAGAAGGGGGAGACGACGGAGGCACCGACGAGAGGGAGAGGGGGCACCGGCGAGAGGGGGCACCGGCGAGAGGGAGAGGGGGCACCGGCGAGAGGGGTCACCGGCGAGAGGGAGAGGGGGCACCGGCGAGAGGGGGCACCGGCGAGAGGGAGAGGGGGCACCGGCGAGAGGGAGAGGGGGCACCCTAAACCCTAAATACCAAAAAAAAGGCACTCATTGGTCCCGGTTCGTATTAAGAACCGGGACCAATGAGTCTCACCCACGCCCAGCCAGAACTGGCCACGTGGACCAGCATTGGTCCCGGTTCTTGGACCAACCGGGACCAGCATTGGTCCCGATTGGCCAGTCCCGGTTGGGCAACCGGGACTGATGTCCAAGCCCAACCGGGACCATAGGTGCTTTTTGTACTAGTGTAGGGAGCACTTTAATTGTGCATGTCAGGTGTAGATGATCTCACAGGAAAAATATGGCATTCGTATCATTTTGTATTGTTTCATTAGAATGTATTTAGCATGAACAAGAGGATCATTAATAGCCAAGAATGCGAGACTACTTCAATTGATCGATATAGTATATCAGAACACGAAAAGACATGGCCTACGCATTCAGGACAAAAATGCGACCAGTAAGGATTGATCTATCTCATCTAGATATGCATCAGTTATTGTACAGAAGGGGCTCGCCATTGATGCCAACCTTTTGTCTTCTCGGCACTCGAATATTCTGTAGAGGAAAGAAATGAAAATATTATAAAATAACCAAATGCCACTGCAAGCTGCAATGTTCGCTGAGGCAATCAACTTAAAGTGGCAGGAGCGTGCGCCTGTGCACCTATCGCTCTAAGAGCATCTCCAACAGACGCGGCAAATGGAGCGCGCGCGTCAAATAACGGGCTTTTCCCGCGCGCGGGGCCATTTCGCGCGCTCCAGCAGACGCGGGAAAAAAGCGCGCGCGCAGAAAACGTCGGCGCGCGCAGGCCGAAGCGGTACGTTCCGTGCTATATACACCGCCCCGCGGCGCGCGCGCTTACTCCACGCGTCCCCCCAGTCTTCCCCCAACCGCTTCCCTCTCTCCCCCACCGCTCGCGCCACCACACGGAATCCGCACCGTCAGCCGCCGCCACCGCGCCGCGCGCCGTCGCCACCATGCCTCCGCGCCGCAGGAGCCAGTCCGGCTACCGCGGCGTGCGCGCGGGCCCAACGGCACGTTCTACGCGGAGATTCGCTCCGGCGACGAGCGGATCTCCCTCGGGACGTTCGAGACGGCGCACGAGGCGGCCCGCGCGTACGACGCGGCAGCATGGCGCCTCGGCCGGAGCCGGCAGCTTAATGTAGTATGTTAGTTTAATTGAGTCTGTTAGTCTATGTTTTAGTCAACGAACGTTCGTCTGTTCATAAATAAAATTTTATTTTCAGTCCATCTTTTGATTCGGTTGTATATATGTTTGGTGCAAAATGTTGTCTGTGCTGCGCGCGCGCTGGAATTTTAGCGCCGCTGCTGGAGCAAAAATTTTAAGCGCGCGTGCGCTGGAATATAGCGCGTCTGCTAAAGCAAAACAGGCGCCACGCGCGCAAAATCGCAATTCTGGCGCCGCAAAAAAATATAGCGCGCCGGCGCGTAGCGCTGCTGTTGGAGATGCTCTAAGTGCCTCAATGATCAATGGAGAAGGAGAACGGCTTTTGACGAGGTAATAAACAGTACCACAGATTCCATACATTTTAAAGCGAATAACAGCAGCAGTACAGCAACACATAGTGACATACAGATCAATCTGCATCTTAATTCAGAGCGTAAGATGCAGAGGATGGGCGGGGCGGCCGGCAGCCGCGCGGGATGCAGAGGATGGCCACGCCGCCGGCCACGCACGAGATCGGAGCCCTGGGATCCGGAGCTTCCCTACCCGAGCCAAGCTCCATCTCCAGCAACCTGCCAATGGCCTAAGCTCCCCCAGCCCTGACGTCACCTATCGCCGCAAAGGATCTAGCGCCCCGATCTAGGTCCAGCGCCGCTGCTCCCCTACCCCCGCCGGCGCAGCCTCGGCCTCCTCCAACCATGCTCCCCTACACCCGCCGGCGCACTCCCGGCCTCCGCCGCCCGTTCTCCTTCCTGCAACCATACTCAACCCCCTGTCCTCCCTACTTCCCCAGCCTCTCCGTTCTCTTGAGAGGAGGATGCGCAAGTTCCAGGACTCGCACGAAAAAACGTTTCGGGTCTATGTACTGCGGGTTGATATCAATTTTTGCGAGGGGCTAAAACAAAAATGTGCGGCGACGTACGACCGCCACCCTTACTGATATTATATAGTAGAGATATGGGCATCACGTACTAACATAGAGATCTTTTGTTTATTAATCTCTCTTATACTCTACTAAGATGGGAATTAAATCGAGCCATCCTAGTATTAAGATAAATCAGAGTATAGCATTAAGTTCTATGACATGAAGTTAAAATAAGAACTTGCTAGATCTAGTCATGGAGTAGTGGCAAAGTCACACCCACATCTCCGGTAGCAAGGTATTTTTCTTTATCCCTAGTGAGGCAACAAAGTAAGGTAAAGTACCCAAGTGGATCGCGGAACTTCGGTCACTTTCACCGCACTAGCCACACCCCGTTACTCCATCTAATGCACACGTTCCCCCTCACACGCTCTCATACACAAGTTTGATCAGAACAAGTAAACAAGAACGGGGTACATAATATGTATCTACTTTCATAACTGAAACAAAACTATTGCAATCTCAAACATATATTAACTCATAAAAAGATCCACCACAAAGGTATTACATAGATGACCATAATCATGTTCAGCAGCTCATACGGTGCTAATTAGTGAAGCTCAAAGAGAGGAGAGATACATAAGTTACTTCCACAAACCCATAGTCCAGGGGTGGACTACTCCTTCATCATGGAGACGGTGGAGAAGTCATTGGAGAGGATGGAGACCACGCCGGCGGCGCCCCCCCCGGAGTTTACCCCCTCCAATCTGCAACTCCAGGTCTCTGTTTCGTGGTTTCTGTGTTTCTACGGCGCTCCCTTCCGAAAGCCGTCGGGGGACTATTTTTATAGTCGTTTTTAGGTCAAGACGGAGGCACGGGGACGAAGATTGACGGCATCGGAGGCTCGAGGCCCAAGTTAGGGGGTCCCACGTGGCCAAGGAATCTGGCCGCGTGGGCCCACCTCTTTTGGCCCTCAGGTCTCCGTTTGTTCGCTTCCTTCGCTCCTACGCTATTCGTTCCTTCCAAAAACTGATACCCGTGAAATATCAGATCATTTGGACGTCGTTTGGGTCCCTAAAACATCAAAATATAGAAAATAGGGTTTTCTGCTAGTGCAGGGTTAATTCCAGAAAAATAGGGAAACTATGAAATATTCCCAAAATCAATATAAAACAATGATATAACCCTTATATGATGCAAATATGATTGAAATATAAGTAATATAATGCAAAGTTCATGTATGCATTTTACATGCATCAGACGGCGGCAGAGATAGAGTCAGGGAGCGAGCGAGAGATGTTATCGGGCCACAGCATGACAGCAGCACCACGATATCTCGAGGAGAGACGAAACGGGATGGGCCCACCGGCCTGAATCCGGCCCAACAAGATCAATTCCGTGGGCCCTTCAGTCCGCTACCACGAGACGACAAGGATACAACCGAAAAAAAAACAGCGACCAGCGAGTACACACACGTATGCTGAACCCTTTCTCTTCCTCTCGCGATGCGACGCCGTCGCCGCCTGCCGCTCCGGACGTCGCCGGCCCTCTCCCACACCACTGTTCACCGCCGCGGCCGTTACCTGCTATCTGCCGCCTTGACGCCTCCCCACTCTCGAGCACGTGCCCGCGGCTAACCCTAGCCTCGGGTTTGGCTCGGTCGCCTAGCTCGACCTCTCTATCTGCCGCATCGCTGGTGCCTCCCTCGCCGGCGCCTTCGGGGGCCTCATCCTCTTCCGTACGTCCTCCCCCATCGCTATCCCTTTGCTCGCGATTTTGATTGAAATGTGATTTAGGGATATCTGGTTGCTCACAAGGTGTTTGTGATATTGTGTACCTGAGCCACTGCTGGGAGTCGGAGGGAGCTGGGGTGGCCTAGTCGACGGCGATGGATACCATGCGCTGTGACTATGGCGGCGACGCCTCCAGCATGTTCGACCACCGCGTCCTCGCAGCAAAGGATTTCGGAGAATGCCAATCCATTCAGTCTACACGGGCACCGCCTTCAGGCGCAGCCTCGGGGACCTCGCCGCAGAGGGCGTTCGGGTCATCGCCGAGCCGGAGGTGAAGAGCGTCGAGATCTCTCCATCTCACCTCTTCTTCGTCGTCGCCATCGCTGGCGTCTTCGAGTTCCTCTCCAGCCAGGAAGTCGTGGACATGGTAATGATTTCCCCCCTGTGCGCTTCTCTAATGCCTTACCTGCTGTGTTTGCTCACCTGACCAGTTTCGAAATTAGTATCTCACCTACTGATTGTGAACTAGTTAGTACTAGTAAGCAGTAATAGTAAACTAGTAATTAACTTGTGCATTTTTGCTTCAACGATTTCCAATAACAACGCCAATTACACCCATTTGTTGTTTTGTCCGATTGAGCTAGAGCCTTCATGTAAACCTTTTGGATTTGGAAAGTAGCCAATATAGTGATCCAACTGGCTTACCAGAGAAAATGACAAAAAACCACCACAATTGCGCACAAGAGGACGATGAACCACCACCTTAGGGTTTTGTGACACATAAATACCACTATTGGGGCTAGGTCATGACGCGGAGCACTGATCACCTCTGTTTAGCGTTTTGACAGCATTTCTGGCAGGTGGGACCCGCTGTCAGTGCACACGTGGCAAAAAAAAAAGCAAGTCAACATATTATCTACCGAGCTGGGCTCGCCGTGGCTGAGGCAGTAGCTCCCCAGCTCGCCGCCGCCACCGCCGGCCGGGGTCCCTCCACACCGCTCTCCACCCCGGCTCGCTGCGACGGGTGCGCTGAATCATTAGACGGGAGCGCAAGGAGAGGGGAGCTGTGGCTGCTGCTGGAAGGGTGTGCGGCCCGGCCGAGGTGCAGGGCGCGGCGAGCTGGCCCAGGAAGAACGCATGCGCGCACGTGCTCGTCCTTCGGTGGCTGCAGCGGCATGGCAGGGGTGAGGCACTGAGGTGAGGCAGGGCTCCGCCGGCCGGGATGCAGCTCCGGCCACCCTCTTCTCCTCTCCCCAATCCCCTTCACCTCTCCTCAATCCCCTTCTCTCTCCTCCTAGAGGTGCGGCGTGCGCCGCCGGCCACGATGCAGCTCCGGCCACCCTCTTCTCCTCTCCCCAATCCCTTTTTCCTCTCCTCAATCCCCTTCTCTCTTCTCCTGAAGGTGCGGCGCCGCTCGTGCGGCTGCCGGCGACCGCGCCCAGACGGCAGTCCACTCCATCGGCCGCAACCACGCGCCCATCCCGCGTTCTGGCCTCCCTCTTCTTCTCTCCCCAATCCCCTTTATGTCTCTCCTCCTGGAGGTGTGGTGGAGCTCGGCCCGCTTCCGGCGACCGCTCCGAGGCGCCAGTCCATGCCGCCGGCGCCCAACGCGAGATAGGGGAAGGCGCCTCCTCTAGCACGCACCAGCGCCTCGTCTCCGAGCTCCACCTTCCCTGCTTCTCGTCGCGTCCGCGAGCGACCTTGCCGTCGAGATTTGCTCCGGCCACCTGCTGCGAAGTGGAGGTAGATAATATGTTGACTTGCTTTTTTTTTTGCCACGTGTGCACTGACAGCGGGTCCCACCTGCCAGAAATGCTGTCAAAACGCTAAACATAGGTGATCAGTGCTCCGCGTCACGACCTAGACCCAATAGTGGTATTTATGTGTCACAAAGCCCTAAGGTGGTGGTTCATCGTCGTCTTATGCGCAATTGTGGTGGTTTTTTGTCATTTCCTCGGCTTACCATGAATACAAATTTCATTTGTAGCACACATGCTTATTTATCACTTCATTTTGTTCGTTTTGCTCATACTATAGAAATAGATGTAAGGTTCTTGACATGTTCCCTACTACCTTCAATGAGCTAACACATTTAATTGCATTTTAGGTCAGGTTTTAAAATTTGTGCCCTGTTGTAAATCATCAAGGAAGTTTTATGGCTGTGCAGTAAATCTGTGTGATGCATCATACACTTTAGAGTTCAAAGGCTTTATCAATTTGTCAGGCCTGTGATAATATTGAGTTGCTCTGCCCAGTGAAAAGATGAAATCGTTCCCCTTATAAGTATTACGTCTCTGATGAGATTATCTTAAAATTATAGTGGCATGTGTTGAGCAGTGGATGTTCCTATAGTATTTTTGTGAGCCCATGATGCATGCTTGGATACCTAAAACGTCTACCTACGAGAATGTTGACATTCTGCAGAGCGCTGAATAATTCAGCCATTCACAGATTATGATGGAGTCATATTGCCATTTAAGGTGATGAGATTAGTGTTCAGTTGTTGGGAGTCTAATAATAAGATGAAGTTCGGTGGGTTCTAACAATTAAAATTTACTTGTGGGGTCTACTTTTACATGTTGGAATAGTTCTGGATATCACATTTGTACTCCATTCATGTGTCCCAGAAAGTTGCTTGTTCAAAAAGCTGAACGTGTAGGTTATCTGTACCCTGCCGTGTAGTTGGTTGATGTATAAGTGCATAGTTTGTTTTAGGAGATCAAAGCCTGAAAGCACGTATGGTTCTCTAGATGCAAGGTTACCACTCAACTCTAGGCATTTTCTTCTCAAAAGGTAGTTTAGCACGCTACGGTGCCCTTCAATCTCATTTTTCAGTTGCTCCGTTTCGGTAGCAATTGCAGAAAGCCTGTTTGCGGTTGCAGCATCCATAGCAATGCGTGCTAGTACTCAATTTCTTTGTGATGAAGTGAAGATATCGAGCCTCCATTTAGAGAGTGGTAGAGTAATATCGCCATGCAGTACGAATTGCAAGGCTGCATGCAGCCTTTATCTTTATGAACAAACAAACTTTGCAGAGCCGTTTCACCTAATCGATTCCGTCGGCGGATCATCCACGTCACGAATTGAATGGCAGGCACAATTCTTACTAGTTCTCCGCCCTACTTTTTCCGTTGAAGACTATAAGGCAGGGAAATGGAAACTTTGGACCCGGGAAACGGTTTGATGTCTCTCGTACATAGCCAGCCCAGGGCGCTGCCCATAAGGGTCACTGTATGTAGGTTTGAAGCTCTAAGGTCCCCACTATAACGTATCATATTGTTGTTCGTAGTTCTTTTCCTATAAGGCTATAACCTTATTGTTGTGAGCTGTTTCTTTTGTGGGTCCACTGTTGCATTTTCAATTGTTTGCTGTCGCAAATATTCTCCATTGTGTATTGATACCACTTATTGATTTCTGGCAAGTTCTGACTATGGACTAGAATCCCTAGTTTGTTCTTGGGAAGCCAATTAATTTGCATTCTCTAGCTTTGTAAGGGCCAAGAATAGATCATCTTCCGTCAGTTTAATCCGCAATTTTTTTTATATATATGTGAAAATAGTTCGGATAGCAACTCCATTTTTTAATAAACCATTACGTCCTAAGTTTGGACCCTGTTACTCTTATTTGCATCTATATTTGTATCCTTGGCTACATATTCTGATGTTAACTTATGTTTCTTATGCTGCAGAATGGATCAAAGTCGTTGTTCGTTCCGTTCAGCACATATGCTGCTGCCCTGCTCTGTATGACACCTACTACAAGTCATCCAAAAGGTAAGTCGCTGTATATATAGGTGACGAGGATGGTTCTTAATGGTACTATATGCCGATTTGTATATTCTTTCCACTGAAGTTTGCAACTTATTTTCACTCCATGGCATTACTTGCTCAGTATGGTGCTGTGATGATTGCAGGTGTAATGTGAACTGAAGATTGATTCAAGTATTTGTACACTGCGATTTGAATTGATGTTGTGATGTTTAGAAACTGTTGCTGTGATGATTGCAGCTGTAATGTGAACTGAATAACCGATTTATGCTGAATTGATGTGTGCTGTGATTCAAGTAATTTGTACACTGTGATTCGAATTAATATGTGCTGTGATTTGAATAACAGATTTAGGGTTCATTTTGAATTTGCTAGGAAATGCCTCAGATTGATTTAGGGGCAGTTAATCAAACTGCCTCTAAATACATTTAGAGCCATTTTGAAATAGTGTCACTAAATACATTTAGAGGCATTTTGAAATAGTGCCACTAAATGTATTTAGGGGAATTTCCTCAAAGTGCCCCTAAATGTATTTAGAGGCACTATGTCAAACTACCCCAGGGGCATTTCCTCAAAGTGCCCTAAACGTATTTAGGGGCATTTTGAAATAGTGCCCCTAAATGTAGACACTTTCCATTGTGCCTCTAATGAATACTTTTAGGGGCATTTCTTGGGGCACATTATAAAGTGCCCCTAAAACTTTTAGAGACACAAATAAATTGGGCACTTAAAAAGTGTCCCAGATACTTTTAGGGGCAGAAAAGTGACATTTAGGGGCACTTCATCTCAACCGTGATGTAGTGTCACGCACACTGGCTAGCTAAACAAGCAGGATAGATTGTACATAGATACAATGTTCTGTCATCCTTTGATAATGAAATGCGGCTTCATATGGCATCGAGTCGGAGGTACTTTTCCGCGTGCTGCTTGGGGATCACCAGCCCGTTCCGCTTCCCCACGTCCTCTGGTGTCAGCACCATGGTAAACATGTGCTCCCGCCCCAGCTCATCAACACCACCTGTAATTTGCGTAAGTTTTGGTGTATTTTTTCAGAAAAATAACGACCTTTTAGTGCAGGTTCTTTGGTAAAAATAACTTTAATGACTCGATGAAAAAAACTTCTCAATTAGCATGAGTTAACTGACAGATATACCTTCAACACGAAGAGTCAAAGAAGTCTCCTCCGGTGACATCGAAACCCTGATTAAAACAACCATTTAGCTTGATTAGAACATGAAGAAATAAATCAGGCTAAGTGAAGAATCAAAGTCGAAGCAAAGGAGGGCATATTTCCTTTATTTACAAGGGACATTGGTAGTACCTTTTATCAGCTGGTCCAGCTAGTCTCTGCAATTTGTTGTCATATATATTCATCTTGTTCTTCCTCTTTTTTTCTTTTGAAGGCTCAGCTTGTTCTTCCGCCACAATCCTATATGGATCTACCACTACAATCCTATCTGCTTCCTCCTCCACAATCCCATCTGGTTCTTCCACCACAATCCCATCGGGTTCTTCCTCCGATGTACCATCTGAATCTTTCTCCAGATTCCAGTATTCTTCCTCCGGAATGTCATATGGTTGTTTCTGTTTTGTGCTTGCGTCACCATAGGAACTATAATCCACCAATTGCGTGTTGATTCTAGGATTTCTTGGATGATTACAAACGAAGGTCCTCAAGGCATATTCCAAATCAGCAGTTGCACCCCCAAATTTTACGGACACCTCATTAAGGCTTGGCATATGCTCGATGCTAACAACTGCAGTACCACGTTGATGTTTTACTTTACGGACTTGGCCATAACGAAAAAACAGAGGTTGGCCCACTGGGGGGATGGCATTAAAAACTAGCTTGAGCTTCAATAGACTAGGCATTGCATCTGTCTCAAATTTTAGGCAAGCTATACCAGTCAAGAACCTCAACTTGAAGTACTTTAGAATTGAGAACCCCTCCTCAGAAAAGATGATCTTGTCAATGGGCGCTGTCTCCACATACAGCGACAGATCAGTGAGGGCACGCAATCCTCCGAGAATATCAACATAAGCCATATCCAGTAGCCTAACTGGAATCTTCAAAATGCATAGGTTGTCATGTTTCTCAACCCATGGAGGGATTTGTGAGAAGATGCAGCAGCTGTGCAGCGTGAATTCAAACCTCTGGAGTAGGCGGGGAGGTTCCAAGTCATCCCATGGGATGATCACTTTTAAAGCGCCACGAACCAGAGCTTTTTTAGCCGAGGAGCTATGAGCCACTATTAAAGTTTTCAGGTTGTAATGATCTCCGATTAAAGAGCGCAGAGCTTCCATGCTTCTCTCCATATGGTAGGAAGTATGTGTAGAAGAACTGGTAAGATGAATTTATTAAAGTTTTTTTAGGTGTTTTGCCTAGTCTGAATTTCCCTTCTTCTATTTGATCAAGATGGATAGCAAAAAAGCATGAATAGGCCTACTGGGATGGAAGGAGAGAAGGACTGAACGAGAAAAGGAACTCTTTGTTTACCTTGGAATGAATTGCTCAACTACTTAGGTAACGAAACGTTCATCTACGATCTTTCTTAATTAAGAAAAGATAGGACTGTACGGCAGTTCTCGTTAGTAGATTCGCAGAACAGAAGAAGAAGTTCACTCTGACTTGCACACTACAAAAAGGCAGCCAACGACTTCGGACGTACTCCGTCTTTCGAGCCTCTGTTTAGCTTCAAAAGATAAGGCGCTAGTGCAACGAACGCAGCTTTGGTGCGTCCCACCCCAACTAACTAGTGCTTGACTTTCCCCCGCGCCCTATCCAATGAATAAGGAGAAGGCCGGCCTATCAATGACCGAGCCAGTCTGATCTCCTTTATACTTACCTCAAACAACGAGCGAAGTCGAGATGTTGATGAGAAAGGGGCGAGTCTCAAGGCCAAAGAGTGCTCTTTGAAGGCTACTATGCATCCTTACGAATACAAGAGTGGTTTTTTTTGTTTTGGGTATAGCAGGACTTGAACCTGCGACCATTAGGTTAAAAGCCCAATGCTCTACCAACTGAGCTATACACCCGATTTTACAAGAAGGCTTGGTGCGGAAAAGAAAAGAGGGCGGCCTGGCCCCTTTTCTTCTTATCATATCACAAGGGCGCGGCTCTGTATGGGGCTCGTACTGTGGAGCAAGTCTGGGAGTCCTTTCCACTCATTGAGGATTCTATCTAAAAAAGAAGGTCAACGGGGGAGACTACAGTAGCTCGAACTCAGACTATCTACGAAAAAGGTAAAGTCGTCTTTCCTAGGGTTCGACCGAAAGGAGCTGTGTTCTATGGTTTGACGTTGTGGAGGTCCAGCACTCTTCTAAACGAAGAAAGAGGGGATTCGCGCTACCTCCTACTCCTACAGAAGATCGATTGGCGCGAACTTCCGATCGATTCCTTATTCATTGTTGCCGACCCTTACATCATCATAAAGAGAATCAAGATATCCCAAGAACCCAGCGGCGGGATGAATGACTAGCGCTCAAGAACAAGCAAGGGATGAGCGCACGGGAGCGGCGTTGCTTGTTGCTTTATTATCACATTAGAGAAGCGGAACCTCCAAGCTCAGACATCTCGAACTCAGAAACTACCCTTCTATCCCACCCTGCTCCTCCGGCATCGGAAGCAGAACTACCTGACCGAAGGAGATAGACAGGAAGGGAAGACGGTCATACAAAGGCCGAATAAAGCTCTCTTGAAGCTGCATCTGAATAGACCTAGATTCACATACAAAGGCCGAATAAAGCGAACCAACAATTAGGTGCGATTCAATTTCTTTTGTTGTCAGAATTGGTTCGCTCACGAAATAGCTACTATGTAGCGAACCGCATCGTACTGTACCAATGGGACCCATCGATTGGAAAGTAAACTAGTTTTCCCCTCACACAGTGGTGTTGCAAGCAACGCTGCCGCCCGCTCTGTTCGTGTGACAGGTAAAGAAAGCTTATTTAATCTACATGAGCCGAACCGAATTGTTGCTTCGCTTTTGCTGTCGGATTGTTTGATGCGATGCTCCACTATCTGTGGAACCGGTTCCACAGCCACCATGGTTCGCTTTGCTCCTACATAGTGGATGGTCTGAGTGACCACCCAATAATTCAGGCATTGGGCCAGTCTTGGAAGCTCCTAGTCGCTGATTAGGTAGCTGCCCTCCCTACACAGGCCACTAAAAAACCTCACAAAATTCCATGATCTGATCTTCTTCCGACCAGAGAGAGAGAGAGAGGGGGATGGAGGCTGCGGCGGCCGCCACTTTTGCGGGTAGGATCACGCCAAAGCTCTTCGAGTTCTTGGCTGCAAATCACAACCTCCGTCAGAACCTGGAGCATGACATCACCTACATCACAAATGAGTTTGCATTGATTTCTGCAGCCATTCAGCAAGACGATGATCATCGCTGGAGGAGCAGCGTCGGTGGAAACCATGTGCAGAGGGCCTGGATCCAGATCATACGCGATTTGGCGCATGCCATCGAGGATTGCATCGACCGTTTCATGCACCGGGTGACCATCTCCGGGACGTCGTGGATCCGTCAGGCTGTCCACCGGGTGAAAACAGTGACGGTCCGCAAGGAGTTCGCCTTGGCGATCCGCGAGCTCAAGAAGATATCACAAGAGTCATCCAAGCTGAGAGAGACTTATTACAACGCCAGCATCATCCCTACTGGCACCTTCTCCTTGCCGGTGGCGTCGTCGTCATCAGCGGCATCAGCATCTGAGGCGACGACAGAGATGGTGATAGACGAGACCCTCTCAGCTCGCAGCCCCGTGGGCATGGACACGCCCCGGGACGAGCTTCTCGAGCTCATCCGGCAGGAGCAGCAGCAGCTCAAGGTGATCTCCATCGTAGGCTTCAATGGTATAGGCAAGACTCTCCTAGCTAGGCATGTGTACGATAGTATGATGAGCCAATACGAAGCATGGGCTTGGGTTTGCGCGGCCAAGCAAGGGGGAGCAATTGGTGTTCTGGAGGAGATGATCTCCCAACTTGGCATCGCCACCAATGGCGGAGGCAACCTCAGCAAGCTCTGTGCAATCCTCAGACTGTACCTTGGGACCAAGAGGTAATTAGTTTAAGTGCTATTTCCAAACCATATTGGTAATTTTTGTCAACTCCTTCCCTGCTTGATGATTTGATCTTGATCTACAGCAGACTGCATCTTTCAAACTTTTGCCCTCACCAGTGTCATCTTCAAGGGCACAAAATGAATTTAATCTGAAATTTAGTTTTCCACTGGATATCTCTAAACCTTAATTCTGTCTGACCATGTACTCCTCCTGGTAGGTTCTTCATTGTAATCGATGACATGCGGGCAGAATTTTGGCATGATATAAAAGATGCCTTTGTGGGGTTGAGCGGCAGAGTTCTGGTGACGACGGCCATCCGTTCAGTGGCAAATGCCTGCAGCAGCTCAGCAGCTCATGATCATGTGTACACAATGAAAACTCTTTCCGATGAACAATCAAGACTGTTGTTCTTCAAGGAAGCTTTCCAAGATGACGATCCTCTGGTCGATAAAGAGGATCAGCTTGGCTCGGAAGCACTGAGGAAGTGTGATGGTTTACCCCTTGCTCTTGTTACCACAGCCCGGTACTTGCAAAGCACAGGTAATCCGACACGTGAAAACTGGGCAACATTGTGCCACAACCTGGGAGCACATTTGGAAACAAAAGAGATGTTAGCAAGAATGAAGCATGTGCTTGTCCACAGCTACACCAGCCTTGTTAAACATGATCTCAAGACATGCTTGCTATATTTAGGTATCTACCCAAAAGGACGTGCAGTCAGGAGAGGAAGCCTGATAAGGAAATGGTTAGCTGAAGGGTTTGTCCAAGAAAATTATATGTGCTGTGCCCAGGATGCTGCAATTGGAAATTTCAATGAGCTGGTGAACCAGAGTATCATCCATCCTACAGATGTGGAAAACAGCGTACATAAGGTGAAGACATACCATACTCACGGCATGATGCTCGAGTTCATCCTGCACATGTCCAAGTGCGACAATTTCATTACCTTGTTATATGATAAGCCGGCTCCCTCACCCCCACCCAGTAAAATTCGTTGGCTCTCCCTCCATGACGCAAGTGCAAGAGTAACCAATGATCTATCTCTTGTCCGATCTCTGACAATCTTTGGCAGGGTGCATGAATCTGTTTTTGATTTCTCCAAATATAAACTGCTCCGAGTTTTGGATCTAGAAGAATGCGGTAACCACTTGGAGGACAAGCATCTTAGGGAGATATGCATTAGCCTGTTGCTGCTCAGGTTCCTAAGCCTGGGGGCTGCTCTTACTGTTACAACACTCCCCAAAGAGATCAAGAAGCTTCAACTTTTGGAGACTCTGGATGTGAGAAGAACCAAGATAGAGTTTCTGCCCACACAAGTCATGGAGCTGGCAAGCCTGATTCATCTATTGGGAAAGTTCAAGCTCCAACAAGGTGTAGGGGGGCGAAAAATGCATAAGCTACAAACTTGGTTGTCAGATAATAGCAAATTGGAAACAGTAGCAGGATTTGTTGTCGATGACAACAGGAGCCAAGCATGTGCACAGCTCATGGAGCATATGAAGCACTTGACTACACTCATCTCTCAAAGGCCATCAAGGGTTCATCAAGAGAAGCACCAACGTGGTAAAAGCACATTCGCTCTCACTGAATTTCAATGACGAACGGTTCCAAGACTTGCTCGTGAACTTGTCCCTAGAAAAAGAAGAAGTTTCCTCCTGCTATCTTAGCTCGCTCAAGCTACAAGGGCACAACATATGCAGCCTGCCTCCGTTTGTGACCATGTTGGGTGGGCTCACTAAGCTGTGCCTTTTATCCCCTCATCATCAGCTGAGCGGTAACATTCTTGCTGCCCTGAGCAGAGTGCGCTGTTTGGCGTACCTGAAGCTGGTCGCATCTCATCTGGACAAGCTCATCATAGTAAAAGGTGCACTCGGAAGCCTGCGACACCTATTAATCGTGGTGGAAGTCATGACTGAACTGGAAGTCCAAGAGGGAGCTCTGCCCCTCCTCGAGACACTCCGACTGATGTGTAAGGATCTAAATGGCTTTTGCGGCACGTCAATCCAGTCTCTGCGACGTATTATGGAGGTCGCCCTCCATGATCGAGTGAGCGATGAAACAAAACACAATTGGAAAGAAGCAACAAAAAACCACCCAAGACGTCCCAAGCTCTTGTTTCTTAACACAGGCGCCGAAGAGGTTAATATGGGAAGTGAACCTTCAGAGAATTCTGAGAACTCTGCAGCGCCAACTACTGATACGAAGTTATCCACGACGTCCAATGCCATTTCTACTAGACATTCCGGTAATCAAGTGTTGTGCTTCCTGTTTTTCTCAATTGTTCACTTTGGTTAATTATTGGTGTTGATTTATGTATTACTCCATCTTCATGCACCCTTGTGACATATTTTAAATGTGCAGTACAAGTTGATGGTGATGGTCTGCAACATGATGATGATGAGAAAGAAGATATGGATAATATTGATATCCTACAGGATTTCGCTAGCAAAACTCATTTGGACCCTCTGATGAACAAGGAAAGTTTTGAACATGAGAAGGAAGGACTGGCAGGTTTAGATGAGCCGGAGATAGAAGAAATGGTAGGTTTAGATGAGCACGATGAGGAAATGGAAGATGTCACTCAGGCTACTGATCAGGCTGATCAGAATCTTGTACTTTCAGTGGTGAGTGAGAATAGAAGAAAGAGGGCTAGGACAATTGATGAAGGCAACTCAATGGATAAGGTTATTAATAGGGTGAAGCGCAAGAACCCGGAGGATGTCCCAGGTAATTTACACATTCCAACCGTCTTAAATTCTTCAAATGTTTCTCTTAGTGATATAGGTAGCAAAAGTGGGGTGAAGTTTGGAAGTAATACTCTTGATGTAAATATTTTTATTCACATGATTAGAGATTTAGAAGCCGTTGGATGTATAGTGGGGAATGCAAGCGGGGAAATTTGGATTCTTTTTATGTCCTGTTGCTAAATATCTGTGGGGTGTGGTTAGTGCACACTGAATATTCAGGCTGCTCCTATTTCTTTTAGTGGTCTGCACAGTTGGGTTCTGAAGTTTACTGGAGATGTTATAAACCTGATGATTGCTGGAGATCTTGCTTTAGTTTGGACTATTTGGGAATGTAGAAATGCTCCTGCCGTTAGACTATCTTTCCTACTGATCCTACTAGTATGGTTTTCCAATTTTCTTATTGGTTACTCTCGTTGGCTGGGTTGCAGAAACGAGGTCTACAAATCAAACAGTGGCTGGGCTCATGGCTGTTGTCGCCGATGGAAAATGAGGTTTTCCAACGGAGAAGTGGGTGGGCGCCAGTGGCTGGCAGATCCCTGATGATGTCGTTGTTTGTCTGGAGCAGCTGCGTTTGCGCGCTTGTCGAAATCTTGCTCGGGACAGGAATTTGGTTTGCTTCGAGAGGCAGGCATTTTGGTGTTTAAAGTAGCCGTTGCTTCGCCAACTGGACTGTCTTTTGATCCCTTGGCATGTTTTGCTTGCTACTTGCTACATGGGCATACCAGACCGACATGACTATTATGGACTTGTATCCTGAAGGTGGTGAAGTGCTTCCAATAAGTTTCTCCTTTAAATTTGTACTTGTAATGCAAATGAGTTTACTTTCATGCATGTCGATTTGGTGCTTTCTGTTGTAACAAAGTTCACCATCGATGCTGTATGTACATATTTGGTCCCAGTTAACTTTGACAACAAAACCTTATCATCATCCTTCACTCAGTTACAGTACCATCCATTTTTACTTTGTTGACAATAAAATATCCTTGCATTTCGCGTTCCTTTCAGTAATTTGAGTTTCCATGCTAGCGTACGATCATTAGTATGTAAACTGTCTATTTTGCTTCATTTTATATAATCTGATTTGTCACTGTAGTATATAATAATTAGCATGCAAACTAAGGCTAAAAAAGGAAGGGTTGTCTGATTTGTGCTGACCTGTCAGAACCTATGTGCTGGTCGCCGGAGATGGGGAAGTTTCTGACAGGAAGTTGGCTGCAACGGGGGGTGCTCCGGTTTGTCTGAATCTCTGACCTGTTGGAAATTCCAGTGCAAAGGTTAGAGGCTGAACCTGAACCTAGTGGAATTAGTATAACGCAAACATGACCCATGGAACTGGCTGAGGTGAGAGGTGAACGGTGGTGGAGCTGGCTGAGGGGATGAGCTCGATTCCAATGGAGGAGCTGGTTCTGCACAAGGCTGGGATCATCCGCCTGAGAGCACCGCCGCCGACGGTATACTAAGAGCAGCCTACGCAGGCGACGGCGGCAAAATCAGTTCTTTGAGGTGGGTATTGCCCGTGCGATCCGAAGGAGCGAGCCAGGAAATTAGCCGGGGAGTGCCGCTGGCGGTAGATGGAACGCAGGTGTGCGGCGGCGCTGTTCACGGGAGGTGGGAGGCGGCGGCGGACGCTGGACTAGCAGTAGATTAGTACATGGGCCTTTTGGACAAAAAGGCCTCAAAAGTAGTACGCGGGCGTTGCTTCGAGAGCCCGTCAAACATTTGGATGTCGACGGAACCTTCTTTTCCATCTAAACACACTCCAGTTTGGGTCCTGGATGATCTCTGAGGAAGTCTACTGGCGCTCGGGAACGCCGGGTGTGCGTCCATGGAATACTAACCGCAATACAAGGGGTGGGCGTGGACAGACTCCAGCAGGCCGCAATGGCGGTCGTGGACGTGGAGGTTTTACTGGGCAGGATGCAAGCACAGCTCGTGTTCTACGCAAATGGGTCCCTACGCGTGGAGACGGCCGCAAACGCAACTCAGATGATGCTGGCCTGGGAGATGAGAGGGCAGGGGAGACGGAGGACACGGCCTCAAGTCCTCTGAAGCCGCCACCGCTGAACACTGACGATGGCTCGAGTAGTGGCGTGCGGAAGAAACTGAACATGGAGGAGGCTGGAGACGATCGTGTGCCACCTCCTCCACCAATGTACGTGCCACCCAAAGCTCTGAAGAAGCAGAAGAAGGCAGCTCTAGCCAAAGAGAAGGCTGCGGGTGGGAAGGAGGATCCTGTTACTTCGGTGACCTCAGAGAAGACTGACACATTGGCGGCCTCCGCGACGGAGGGTCGCCAGGATCAATGAATTGCCTCAGTTTCAACTGTCGTGGCGTGGGGGGCGACGCGACAGTGAAGGAAATCCGCGATCTTGCGCGGGAACATGCCCCTGAGGTGTTATGCCTCCAAGAGACCCAATTATCGAAGAAGAGGGTAGAAGGTCTAGCAGGCTCTCTAGGTTTTGATTATGCTTTTGCTGTAAGCAGCTCGGCCGCAGTGGTGGCTTGGGTTTATTTTGGAAGAATGAAATAAACGTAGAGATTTTACCTTACTCTCAGTATCACATAGATGCCATTGTCTCCTCCCCGGGGATGGAACCGTGGCGCTTATCGTGTGTGTATGGAGAGGCACAAGTCAGTGAACGATACAAAACGTGGGATTTGCTGAAATTCATAAAATCTTCGTATCCGCATCCGTGGTTGTGCATTGGAGATTTTAATGAGGTACTCCGTAGGGAGGAACACGACGGCGTGCAGGAGCGCAGCAATGCTCAGATTGCAGCTTTTCGTGAGACAGTGGATGTCTGTGGTCTGGCTGACCTTGGCTTCACTGGAATAAATTGGACCTTCGAAAAGAAGGTTGCAGCGGGCACATTCTGCCGAGTTCGGCTCGACAGAGCGCTTGCATCCCCGGCTTGGACCGCGCGCTACCCCCTGACTGAGGTCCGTCATCTATCGTCGGCTGCAACGTCTGATCATATTCCCATTTTACTGAAGATGGAGCCCTCCTCGGCCTCAGACCTTAGGAAAAGACCACTGTTTCGATATGAGACTATGTGGGAATCTCACGATGAGTTTAAACCAATGCTGGATCAAACTTGGAGGCAAGCTGCTACAAGCCACACTATGCAAGGGTTACAGGAGAAATTGACATCCATCTCCGAGTCCTTAACAACATGGAATTCAACCACGTTCGGCCATGTTCGCAAGGAAATACGACAGCTCAAGAGGGAGCTGGAAAATCATAGAGCTGCTCCCCTCCGCGTTGGCCCATCTTATGAGGAACTGAAAGTTGCCGCCCGGCTAGTCGAATTGCAACACAGAGAGGAGCAGATGTGGCGTCAGCGCTCGCGAGTCCAATGGCTCTCTGAAGGGGACAGGAACACCCATTTTTTCCATCAAAGGGCAAGTAGGAGAAAGAAGAAAAATAAAATCGTCAGATTAACTCGTCCTGATGGAACTGTTACCGAAGACCAACGTGAGCTGCAGCAGATGTCTCGGGATTTTTACACTGATCTGTATAGGTCTGAAGGAACGAGTGGAATGAATGAGGTGCTAGCTTCGGTGCCGGTCACTGTTACGGGCCCCATTCAAAGAGCAGGAAGTGAAGACTGCTCTCTTTCAAATGTACCCGACAAAGGCTCCAGGTCCAGATGGTTTCCCGGCACACTTCTTCCAGCGGCATTGGGATATTTGCGGGGAGGAAGTTACTCAGTCGGTGCTCAAGATCTTGCGTGGGGAAGAAAGCCTGGAAGGTATCAACAAAACATTTATTGTTCTTATCCCTAAGGTGGCTCAGCCGGAGGAGCTAGGCAAGTTTCGGCCAATTAGCCTTTGCAATGTCATATACAAAATTGCCTCTAAGGTTCTTGCCAATAGGTTAAAAATTATCCTCCCAAAGATTATTTCGGAGGAGCAATCTGCATTTGTTCCAGGGAGACTAATTACAGACAATATCATTACTGCGTATGAGTGTCTGCATTTTATGAAAAGAAATGGAGCAAAGAAGCACCAACATTGTGCTCTGAAACTTGACATGCGTAAAGCTTATGATCGTGTGGAATGGAACTATCTACAAGCCATTATGCAGCGCATGGGTTTTCATGACCATTGGATACAGCTCATTATGCGGATGATATCTTCGGTGTCCTTTTCGGTCCTATTCAACGGAACACCGTTGGAGGAATTTCACCCCTCGAGAGGAATTCGACAGGGTGACCCTATATCCCCATACTTGTTCTTGATAGCAGCAGAGGGCCTTTCAGGCCTCTTAAAACAAAGTCGTCAGTCATCGCATCTTACAGGAGTCCAGGTGGCGCCGTCTGCTCCGGCAGTTAACCACCTTCTCTTTGCGGATGACAGCCTGCTGTTTGTCAAAGCAAGTGAAGCGGGAGCAAATGATGTGAAAGATCTACTGGATAAATATTGTGCTGCATCAGGCCAAAGAGTGAATTTGGATAAATCTTCTGTGTTTTTAGCAAAGGGTGCCCTGTTGCTATTAGACAAGCGGTCAAGGATACTCTTCAGGTACCGAATGAGACTTTAAATGAAAAGTACTTGGGTATGCCATCGGACATAGGCCGATCCTTGAATGGCGCATTCAAGTATTTGCGTGACAGAGTGTGGAAGCGAGTTCAGGGCTGGATGGAGCAATTGCTCTCAGCTGGAGGAAAAGATGTTTTAATTAAGTCGGTAGCTCAAGCTATACCGACTTTTTCAATGTCCTGTTTCAAGCTCCCAAAAGGCCTCTGTAAGCATATCAATTCCTTAATCCGTAACTTCTGGTGGGGGAGCAAGAAGGGTAAAAGGAGGACACATTGGGTCTCCTGGGAAGTTATGTGCTCACCAAAAGCTGACGGAGGTATGGGGTTTACAGATATTGAGCTCTTCAACTTAGCCTTACTTGCACGACAAGCTTGGCGACTATTGCAGCAGCCCCAGTCTTTAAGTGCAAGAATTTTGAAAGCGGTATACAAGTGATCTCCTAGATGCTCAGCTCGGCTCTCACCCTTCTCAAGTGTGGAGGGCTTTATTTGAAGGAAAAGAGACGATGAAGCAAGGTTTAATCCGGAGAATAGGTTCAGGAGAAACCACCCATGCATGGAATCAGAACTGGATCCCGAGAGACCACATGCTTCGGCCAGTAGCATGCATTAAGGATGAGGCTCCTGAAATGGTGAAAGCTTTTATTAATCCAGACTCGGTCACCTGGAATGTTGAGGCTTTGAATAAGTTTTTCCTTCCCATGGATGTGGAGTACATATGCAAAATCCCATTAAGTACACGAAGGCAAACAGACTTGTGGGCGTGGCACTATGATAGGACTGGAATTCTCTCTGTCCGGTCTGTATATCGTATGCTCGTTAGAACAAGGAAGAGACGAGTGGAGGTTGGCACATCAGTCTCTCCCAACAGGAGATGTTAGGCATCACCGTCACATGGCGGAGACCAGCAGCTGTTCAGTTTGCGGTGCAGAGGACTCATGGAGACATTCTCTAATCACCTGCAATATTTCCCAGTGCGTGTGGGCATTGGTTGATGAGGATATTACTCAGCACATGAGATTAACTGAAGAACCGTTGGCTAAACAATGGTTGTTTTCAATGATGGAGTCCCTAAAGCAGTCTGAGTTCACGGAGATGATCGTCACGTTGTGGGCAATCTGGTATGCTCGACGGAGACTGATCCACGATGGCGAACAACAAAGTCCCTTATCTACGTTCCTGTTCGTCAGACGGTTCCTTGATGATCTGGCTCTCACGCCTAAACCTGCTGCTGTGCCTCATAAGCAGGTGAGAGCAGCGACAACGAGATGGATTCCACCGCCGTCTCTTAGTTGCAAGATCAATGTCGACGCTGCAACGTCGAAGACGGGAGTAGCCGGCGCAATATCAGCAGTCTGCCGCAATGAAACGGGTGAGTTCATGGGAGCTTCTACCCTAACTGTGACAAGTGGTCTGAGCCCTGCAACGCTAGAGGCTATGGCGTGCCGTGAAGCTTTGGCCCTAGCACAAGATATGAATATCCATCGGCTATGTGTAGCATCAGACTGCCTGGAGATGATCAACAACTTGAAACGCCCGTATATGGGAGAGTATGGCATGGTTGTGTCCGAGATCCTGGCTACAACTTCATGTTTTGAGTTAGTTGAGTTTAGACACGAGAACCGGAGCTCGAATGGTGAAGCTCATCGGCTTGCTCGTAGTAGTATCAGTGAAGGTTTTGGACGCCGCTTGTGGCTCCTCACCCCCCCTGATGGTCTCTGTATCCCGGTAAAGTTGCATAATAATCAATAAAGTGGGCTGGTAATCTCAAAAAAAAAAAAAATCTAAACACACTCTTCTTTAACCAAAAAAAAAAAAC
Source organism: Poa pratensis (assembly GCA_947311845.1). Taxonomy (NCBI): domain Eukaryota; kingdom Viridiplantae; phylum Streptophyta; class Magnoliopsida; order Poales; family Poaceae; genus Poa; species Poa pratensis. The sequence goes on along the minus strand of CAMZMU010000038.1, from coordinate 85,046,723 downwards.
CTAAACACACTCTTCCTTGATGAACTATCGCAGTTCGAAAAACAAATATCCTAATAAATACATGATCCGGGGAGAGGGGACCAGCGCCCTGGCCGGTGGAGATCGGGGTAAAAGGTCCGCCTCCCTACTCGTATGCCTCATGGCGGCTAGGTTAGGAAAAACTGTCAAAGGATGAGATCTAGAGCGTTCAGTTCAAAAGGTAAATGAATACATGATCATTTTTCATATGGCCATCCACGACAACACCTTCACTTGTAGCCAATTCAAGTGTCAACTGAGAACTGCAATGAGGTCTTATTGTCATCCTAGTCATTGTTCTAAAATTATTGACCCGGTTTATAAAGAAAACAGATAAAAACCATACAACACAAAATGACCCTATTTTTATTTGAAAATCGGACCAAAAAGTCACACAAGCAACATAGCCTCATCGTCCACACGATGCAAGATCACCGTCGCACTAAATACACGAATATATATCTGGAGCCGCCACTCAAGCTTCCCACTTTCAGACGCGAGCCACAACGCCGCGCGTAATATTTCTTAAAGTGAATTTTGTCACGTATTATTTCTTGCACTTGGCGGGACAACATCAAAAAATGTTTCGCGTAATATATCTTAAAGTGCATTTTGGCGTATCCGGCTGCGGGTTGCGCTCGTCACCACGACGCACTAAGCATTCATATGTACCTTTTTTTTACCATACATTCATATGTACCTTGAAGGGGTACTTTGCTCGTTACGTCTAATATTTCGTATCACATTTGTTGTACCGTGTGTTACTGATTGCGCCTAGTTTTTTTTTTTGCGAAAGGACCCTGGCATTAAAAGAAACATCGAACCGTACAAAACATCTCAAAAAAAACGAAAATTACAACGAGATCCTTGAGATGCCTTTCATCCTCAACCTCCAGACCGTGTCGACGGCGCGCCGCCGCTGCCGCTCCTCCCTGAGCCGGCCTGACGTTGTTGGTTGCGGACGGGAAGTCGTCGAACGGGTCAAGAATACCACATCCGTCCCGGTGCCCAAGAAGAAGGATGAACCGCCGATGAAGCTCCACGACGATCCAGAGATCGTCACCGCCAGAAAAAGCCCTTGAAAAACACACCACTCCCACAAGCTTCTCGATGTCGCCTAGTTTAAAGCATGAGATCAATGCAATAGAAGGTCGGTGCAAGACAAATGCTCACGACAGGACATTAAAACACATTTATTGTAAACAAAATGCATCGGAAGGCAGAATATCAATGCAGTTTAAGGCAGCACAAAACAAGCACTCAGGACAGGACAAGCGCAAAACATGCACTCAGACCAGGATATAGAAGGCAGTAAAAAAATATGCACTCATGGAAGGACATCAAACATTAAGGCAAGACATAACATGAACTTGGGCCACGACATAACATGCAAGTAAGACAATGCAACCGAACGCACTACAGGAAAAAGGCATAGGCAGTGCAAAAAAAAGTTTTTCAAAACATATCAATATGAGATTTAATTTTGCTGACGAACGGGCTCGACCACTACCTCGTCCCCCGTCTTTCCGCCACTTCCGCCCGCCAAAGAGGCATGCTGCTGGCGTCTGTCGCGTCTACGGAGCTCACGGACGAGGCTGGCGCTCGCTCTCTGCCGCTGTGTGGCAAGGCCGGCAACAAACTGAAGACATCGGCACTCTACGCTCTAAACACGACCGGCGGTGTGCTGTCGCGCTTCTTCGACTTCGTCTGGAAGAACCACGCTCCTTCCAAGGTGCAATTCTTTGGCTGGCTTTTGGTGCAAGGCCGCATCCAATGCCGGTCGAATCAGCTGCGGAAGAACATCCTCACCATTGAGGAAAGCGGGTGCCCCATCTGCAATTCACCTCTCGAGACTGCTGAGCACATTGTGCTCACCTGCCCCTCCGCCGTCAGCTTCTAGGCGGCTCTCGGGGCCCGCCATGATCCCGCGATCACTCTCGCTGAGATTGATCGATGCCCTCTGCCTGCTTCTGCTCCCAGGCGATCAACGTCCATGCTACGCCTCCTCTGCTTCTGGCACCTTTGGAAGCACATAAATGGTGTCGCCTTCAATGGGCTGACTCCCTCCCTCGCCCTCGTCCGGAAGAACTGTCGCGATGACGCGGTGCTCTGGCGTGCCCGCCTCCCCCTTGATCACAGGCAGGACGTGGACCTGTGGCTGACCTACCTCCTCCCCGTTCAACTCTGATGAGTGCTTGTAAAATGTTGTTTGCGCGTGCGTGAGTGATACTCCCTGTGTGCGTGCGTATGTAATTCCCCATCCTCCCCTGGGGTTTCACACTATCCTTGCTGATGAATGGAAAAAATTCAGGTGGAAGCCTTTGTGCTCCCCCGGTGAAAATGTAAAAAAAAGATTTAATTTTGAAAATATCGACGTGACTAGCACAACCGTGAAAAAAGGTTCGTGATTTGAACGCTCAGTTGAAAAAGAAATTTCGTTTCTCGTATTTGGATCTACGAAAAAAAAGAAAAAACCACCCCGTCCCCTCCAACCAAGAAACTCAGCCATGACGCGACAAGTAGCATGGGGTGGTTCACCCGTGGGTGGAAGGACCTCCGCACGCAACATGCCACTGGAGAGTGGCTAAAAAAATAACCTCCTAGTAAGGAGGCACTTTTTCTATCAATTATCAAAAAAATTGAACATCAAAAAGATCTCGTTAAAATTCCAACTCGTTACCCAAATAGATATGCCGCTGCATGCTCGCCAGTCGCCATCAACACTGACACCAATGACACAGTGCCTCTCCATGTGTTCTGCTTCACAACCTAACAACCAATCCGACCTTGATCCAAACTACGAGATCTACCATGTAGCATCGTTCTTTCGTGACACATCCATTCTTTCCCGAGCCAGAGTAATAAAGCAAGCCCACCTGCTGCCTTAAAGGCCGGATCCAGATCCAGTTTGTTGAACCAGATTGAGAATTTGTTATGAATACCCCTGAAATAAAACAAGCACGACGACACCTTTCAGTGACATGCTCAATCCTTATAAAAGTTTACCACACACATGGCGACACTACACTAAACTCATGCGATCAACAATTTGAGTGACACATTGATTCATGTGTATATAGACGTGTTTCAGTGTGTTTATTCACTCATTTAACTTCGTATGTAAGGTTATATTGAAATATGTAAAACATCTTATAATTTGAAACTGATAGTATATAAGATGCTAGGTAGCCAACAAATAGAAATTCAATTATTTTTAAACCCACATCTTGCGAAACTGCATTATTTGTGGCAACAGTAAACGTTCTTCCTCAACATGATGTTCGATCGGTAAACTGAGCTGTGAGCATGCAATTCAGATACTCTGCTACAGATTCAACATCAACATTAATAAATAACTAGGGGATTTAATCTGCTCCCGGTGGTAGTACATAAATTTCGTCGCCAACTAATGGAGAGTAGTAAGATCGAAGGCAGCTAGCTCCACCACCCAATACGATGAACAAGTCGGTGATCCTCCGGAGGCGCTGAAGCGCCGGACTGAGGTTTCGGCGCCATAGCTGAGCATCTGCCGCTGTTGCACCTTGGGAAAGATCGCCTGGGGTGAGCTGAGGAGCTTCCTCGCCACGAGCCGAAGCGCAGCCATCGACGATTGTTTATTGCGAACCTGCGATCGGGTGGAGATCTCTCGATCAGGTTTTAGTGTCGCGGGCGACCTTAGGTGGAGGCGAAGAAGAGCATGTATCAGGTAGGGTCTCGAAGATGTGTGGCCGCTGCTGCCCGCTATAGCACGAAACCGTGTCAGTTTGGGTCTACAGGTCTAGAACACGCACGCTGGCTCGATCGATTTCTTCTTCTTTCCAAAATTGTACTACAAACAACGCAAAATTGTACTGAACACGACCCTTGTTTAATTTAACGGTTTTGCTATTTCTCACTCGAGTGAGAATTAAGTTAGATCTCACTCAACTCTAGTTTCGTTAGATTTACATCGTGATTCGTGCGGTATGTGCGTTGTACATGAGTTGCAACTGAAATTTTCTCTAATTGCACATGGGTTGCACTAGTTTGTAACTGAGATTATTCCGGTTGCAGATGTGTTTCACATGAGTTACAAATGAAATTTCTCCAGTTACACATAGTTGCACATGAGTTGCAACTGTGATTTTCCTAATTGCACATGAGTTGCAATTAAAAATTTCTCAGTTGCACATGGATTACACATGAGTCACTAGTGGAAAACAAGCAATAGGTTTCGACCATTAGTACCGGTTCCCTTAGGAACCGGTACTAGTGGGATCGAATTTCCTATTTTTAACGGCTAGAGCTCGCGTCCCGGTTCGAGAGGGACCTTTAGTCCCGGTTCCAGACACAAACCGGGACTAAAGGGCCACCACATGCGATAGCAGAGCTTGGGGCCCGCGCGAGAACCTTTAGTCCCGGTTCTAGGCTGGAATCGGGACCAAAGGTCGACCTTTAGTCTCGGTTCTTGTCTAGAACCGGGACTAAAGGTATTCCTATATCATCTTCCTCCCCGATCCAGCCAGCTTCATTTTTCAGCTCGGGTTTCATCTCCATTTTCTCTCCATTTCCCTTCCCTAGGTCGATTTCGTCCCCATTTTGTTCATCATTTGTCAAGATTTCACCCCGAGGTTAGCACAGCTTCATCCTTTCTTCCGGCGCTCGTTTTGTTGCTTGTTTAGCTCATTTAGCTCATTTCACATTTCTAGTGCTAGCTAGGTGTTTGATGAAATGTCTAAGTTAGGATTTGCTTTGTTTTATATGCAATTTGAGCTCAATTAAACTAAATTATGATTTGTAGGTTTTAGTGTCGTCCCGTCCCGTCCTCACCGCCGTCGATAGCCCGCGCCGTCCCGTCATCTCGGTGAGCCTCTTTTTTTATCTTTTATTTTTAAAAATTACTTGTATGATTTAAATGCATAGTTATTTCTTGTATAATTTTCTTATGTTTTTTTATATATATAGTGTCATGGTTTTGATATCCGTCCCCGTCGGCCCTCGTCCGGTCTATGATTCGGATGTGGTATATTTTTATAACTATTTGTTTATTTCGTGTTTATCACAATCATGCCGACCAACTTGACATAGATATATTTTTATCTAGGAGGTAGTTGAACCGGAAATTCCAGCCGACCCTATTATCGAGTTTTTTGAAAAAGAAAACAATGATTTGAAAGAAAAATTGAAAAGAAGTGAAGATCTTCGTCTCCAATGCTTAGAAGAGAAGATGAAATTGGAGTTCAAGTTGCCGACGTCGTCGATGATCACGAGATCAAGATGGAGGCAATGCGCTTGGATCACGAGATCAAGATGAATGCAATGCGCTTGAAGCTTAAAAAGATTAGAAAATATGCCATTAGTCAGGAGGCTTGGTATCATTATGCTGTTGGTTCAATAATTACCTTAGTTGCGATTCTGATCGCATTTGTTGTTGGATTTAAATTCTTTAGATAATTGTATGTTAGTTTCAATTGATGTATGTTTATGAGAACTATGTATTAGATTTGGTCACTACTCTACTTTGCTTGATGAACTTGTATTAATTAATTTGGTCACTTATCTATTCATGATCGATGTAGTATATATATATAATGGTTTTTGATATACTTATATAATGCAGATGAGACGGCAATGGATGTACGGTGACCGACGCTGTCCCGAGTTCATTAATGGCATGCATGATTTTCTCCGTGTGGCTGAGACAAACAAGCGGACGAATGGTTTTATATGTTGTCCATGCAGTCTTTGTAAGAATATTAAGGATCACTCTTGCTCATCAGTTATTCACGGCCACCTGTTGCGGAATGGTTTCATGCTTGGTTATTATTGTTGGACCAAGCACGGAGAAAGAGGGGTTATAATGGAAGACAATGAAGAAGAAGAGGATAATGACAACTATCCTATGTTCGATGAACACGGTGATAGGGAAGACGAAGTTGAAGAAGATCCCATTGTTGATGAGCCCGACGATGATCTTCGTCGGGCCATTCGTGATGCACAAATGGACTGTGGAAGTGAAAACGAGAGGTTGAAGTTGGAGCGCATGTTAGCTGATCACACCAAATTGCTGTATCCAAATTGCGAAAATGGCCAGAAAAAGTTGGGTAGCACACTGGAATTGCTACAATGGAAGGCAGAGAATGGTACTTCTGACAAGGGATTTGAAAATTTGCTGAAAATATTTAAGAAGATGCTTCCAAAGGATAACGAATTGCCCTCTAGTACGTACGAAGCAAAGAAGGTGGTCTGCCCTCTAGGATTAGAGGTGCAGAAGATACATGCATGCATTAATGACTGCATCCTCTACCGCGGTGAGTACGCAAATTTGAATGCTTGTCCTGTATGCGGTGCATTGCGGTATAAGATTGGGCGAGATGACCCTGGTGATGTTGAGGGCGAGCACGGTTGTCCAAGGAAGAGGGTTCCTGCCAAGGTGATGTGGTATGCTCCTATAATACCACGGTTGAAACGTTTGTTTCAAAACAAAGAGCATGCCAAGTTGTTGCGATGGCACAAAGAAGACCGTAAGAAAGACCATATGGTGAGACACCCCGCTGATGGGTCGCAGTGGAGAAAAATCGACAGAGAGTTCCCGACATTTTCAGATGACGCAAGGAACTTAAGATTTGGTCTAAGTACAGATGGATTTAATCCTTTTGGAGAGCAGAGCTCCAGTCATAGCACTTGGCCTGTGACTCTATGTATCTATAACCTTCCTCCTTGGCTGTGCATGAAGCGGAAGTTCATTATGATGCCAGTGCTCATCCAAGGCCCGAAGCAACCTGGCAACGACATCGATGTGTACCTGAGGCCATTGGTTGAAGAACTTTTACAGTTGTGGCGTGAAGAAGGTGTGCGTGTGTGGGATGAGCACAAACAAGAGGAATTTGACCTACGAGCGCTGTTGTTTGTAACCATCAATGATTGGCCTGCTCTTAGTAACATTTCAGGACAGTCAAACAAGGGATACAATGCATGCACGCACTGTTTAGGTGAGACTGAAAGTATACATTTAGGTAACAAGAATGTGTACCTGGGCCATCGTCGATTTCTTGTAAACAACCATCCCTTGAGAAAGAAAGGCAACATTTCAAAGGTGAGGCAGATCGTCGGCCGAAGCCTACCCGCCCTTCTGGTTCTGTTATTCATGATATGGTCAAGGATTTAAAAGTAATCTTTGGGAAGGGTCCTGGCGGTCTATCTGTTCCGAATGACGCTCTCAACCACGTACCCATGTGGAAGAAGAAATCTATATTTTGGGAGCTGCCCTATTGGATAATGCTAGAGGTTCACTCTGCAATCGACGTGATGCATGTGACAAAAAATCTTTGCTTGAACCTGCTAAACTTCTTGGGCGTGTATGGGAAGTCAAAAGATACACCAGAAGCAAGGCAGGCCCATCAACGTATGATGGAACGAGACGGCGCTCATTCAGAGAATCATCAAGGTCCTGCGAGCTACGCTCTTACGAAAGAAGAGAAGAAAATATTTTTTGAATGTCTTAGCAGTATGAAGGTTCCATCTGGCTTCTCGTCGAATATAAAGGGAATAATTAACATGGCAGAGCTAAAATTTCAAAACCTAAAGTCTCATGACTGCCACGTGATTATGACACAATTACTTCCGGTGGCATTGAGGGGGCTTCTACCAGAAAATGTTCGAGTACCCATTGTGAAGCTATGTGCATTCCTCAATGCAATTTCTCAGAAGGTGATCAATCCACTTTCTCTACCAAATTTACAGAAGGATGTGGTCCAATGTCTTGTCAGCTTCGAGTTGGTGTTCCCACCAACCTTCTTCAATATTATGACGCACCTCATAGTTCACCTAGTCGAAGAGATTTTCGTTCTCGGTCCTGTATTTCTACACAACATGTTCCCCTTTGAGAGGTTCATGGGAGTCTTAAAGAAATACGTTCATAACCGTGCTAGGCCAGAAGGAAGCATCTCCAAGGGCTATGGAACGGAGGAGGTCATTGAGTTTTGTGTTGACTTTATTCCTGATCTAAAGCCGATTGGTGTTCCTCAATCGCGGCATGAGGGGAGACTGCGTGGAAAAGGCACGCTAGGGAAAAAAGCAACACTATGTCAAGACGGGATTTCTTTCACTCGAGCACACTACACAGTTCTACATAATTCCAGCTTGGTGGCTCCGTATATCGTGGAACACAGGAATATTTTACGCTCCAAATACCCAGAGCAACCTGAAGATTGTATTGATGGAGAACACATGAAGACTTTCGGCGGTTGGTTACAAAGACGTCTCATTAATGACACCAATGTTGGAGAACAGCTATACTTGTTGGCCAAGCAACCATCTTCGACTATATTGACTTTTCAAGGGTACGAGATAAATGGAAATACATTTTACACGGTCGACCAAGATAAAAAGAGCACCAACCAAAACAGTGGTGTCCGCTTTGATGCAACAAACTGCAATGGGCAAAAGGAAACATATTATGGTTACATAGAGCAGATATGGGAACTTGACTATGGACCTTCTTTTAAGGTCCCTTTGTTCAAGTGCAAATGGTTCAACCTACAAGGCGGGGTAGAGGTAGACCCACGGTACGGAATGACTACAGTGGATCTCAAGAATCTTGAGTACGAGAACGAACCATTCGTCCTAGCCAGTGAAGTGGCTCAGGTTTTCTATGTGAAGGACATGTCTACCCTACCAAAAAAAGATAAGCAAGCGAATACATCATACGATGAGCCAAAGCGCCACATAGTTCTTTCAGGGAAAAGAAACATCGTGGGAGTGGAGGACAAGACAGACATGTCAGAAGATTACGATAAGTTTCATGAAATTCCGCCCTTCAAAGTGAAAATTGACCCAAGCATCAAGTTAAATGAAGAAGATTGTCCTTGGTTACGGCGCAATCAGAAGAAAGGGACACACACGAAGAACAAGTGAACACTAGATAGGGATGTTGTTGGTGATGTGTAATAATGTATTCAACTTTTATGAAACTGTGTAATAATGTATACATCACGAATAATATCACTAACTTTTGCCGGGTCCTAAGCCGGCAAAACACACGGTTTTGGTGGGATTCCGAAGCACTGGAGCCCGGCTCCGGCGAAACCGGAAGCTTGCGCATCCGTCTCGCGTCGTCGTGAGCAGCAAATCGACCTTCGATCCACAGCGGCAAGACGTCTCTGATGATCTACGACCGTCCCAAAAAGTGTTGGGAATGTCGCAGATCATCAGAGCGCCTTGCCGCTGCTTGGATCGGACCGAGGGGCATGGCTACCACTTCCACCACCACCACCACTCCCACCTCCTCGGCAATTCATCATTGCGTCAACCCTAATCCAGTGGCTGGATTCAACCTACCTGAGGGTTTGTGTTTCCAACAGCGTCGTTGTGTTGTCATTGTTCACCGTCCTACAGGAGGTGGCTCCAATGGCTGGCCGGTGAACAAGGACGAACACAATAATGCCAGGGAACATGCCAGCAGGTAGGCTAAATCTAGCAATTGGATTCGGTGGCGAAGGTAGACGCTCGTTGTGTGCCGTTCGCTGCAGGGACGCCGCTATTTATAGGCGATTAGAAAGTGTACCTGTGGATGAGGTGGGAGGGTGGTGGTGGTGGGAGTGCTGATCCAACAGCTCACAAGCCCTCAAAAGAAACACACCCCTGATCCAACGGCTCACAAGCGTTTGAAAGAAACACACGATCCGTGTGATTCTTTAGTCCCGGTTGGTGTTACCAACCGGGACTAGTTCTAAAAATCCAACGGCTCACAAGCCCTCAAAAGAAACACTAGTACAGAAAAGCTATTCTGTGGCGCACCATTTTTCTATTCTGTGGCGCACCACCCATGCGCCACAGAATAGTGGCTATTCTGTGGCGCACCGCGACTGGTGCGCCACAGAATAACTATTCTGCGGCGCACCCGTGTAACCATGCGCCACAGAATAGGGTGCGCCACAGAATAGTCCTGGGTGCGCCACAGAATTACTGCGCAGTACTGTACCCGTATATTCATACAAATACCAGTATAATACCAGTATAATACCAGAATACATGTATATTTCATATTTACACAGATATAACAGAAACAGAGATATATTTTCACAGATATATCAAAACAAACACATTACTAATATATGTCATCACAAGTTGATACAAAAGTGCGGAAGTTTTACACAATTGTTGAGATATACAAAAGTTCATCGAATCGTTGCCCACGTTACAAAATGAAGTGTTCACCGCCTACACTAGGATCGAATAGATTACATCTCGGCGTTGACGGTGAGCAATAGCGGGAACACGACGATCTCATGTAGCCTTCTTCGCGAGCGCTACGAGCGGAGCGGCGCCGGGAACGGTTTGCCGAGAGGCCCTTGAGTTTGTATTCCTGCATATCACAAGTTTCACTGACACCATCTCTGCGTCACATAGTGTCACAACATTTTAATCATCGGCATTCTAGAAATGAATTAGCTAAGGTCAACTAACAATCATGCCTCATACTTAACTGGTATCAACTTACAAAAATCATGCCTCATATTTTATATCAACTTACCACAAAAAGATCAAATAGAGAAAAACCCGTATGATGGATCCTTCTTCCTGATCCGCTCCGGAAACGGATAAATGCCGTCTTTCGTCATCCACGTCCTCCTGTCATTCTGCTTATCTAGGCGTTCTTCGATCTCCCACTTAGACAACGCTGAAAATCGGTTGGGATATATATTTGATTAATGCATGATATAACTAGAGTATGATTTATTCATCTAATATAGAAAAGAAAGAAGCAAGGTTTCTACCTCTGGCGTTGTGTAAGGACCCCCCTGCTGTCTTGACATCTTCCAGGATGATTTTCGATAACTGTAACTGGATGCGATGGAAGTCTGCTCTAAGGTCATCATCAGTGAGATCCTCATCATATTTGGCCCATTCTTGGAGACGATATGGCAAATTCGTTATCACTGCATCCCGGACATACGATTTCATGTGTAAGAGGACGTAGAAGGCATCCACGTTGCGAGACTTTTGCTTGAGGCAATGAAACCCCGTCCCATGGTAAAACTTGTGTGTGTTGTCAATTATACGTTTCGCTTTCTTCTCGAAGGAACCTCCGTTTTTGGCGTAGCCCTCGAGAGCCTCATCGAGAACACCCTTAATTCTAGTGTAGTCTTTCGGCGTAGTCCCTGAGTCTAAATATGTGGCAGTTGACCACTTCGGGTGCACGGCGATGAGTACTGAGTACTTGTCACTGCTCAACACAATTGAAACGGAATATTGGAAAGGATCAACAAAACAGAAGAAATCTATAAGAAAGCATAAGATACGACAGCGGCGACTAGATACGGACTTACTTAAAAAAGAAAGGCACAAGAAGGCTGGTCTTCGTGCTCATGTTCAGCATGATTCTCTGGAGGTACTCCGTGGCCTTAGCCCGTGTCGGTGATCCTTCCTCCAGCTGGCTGTCCCGCATGTAGTAGGGATCCACTACCTTGACGTACGGGGTTTGTTCTCTCCTGATCATCATCGCCTGGCTGAGCGCGTATAGGCGGACCAAGTTATAGTCCAGCCGTTTAAAGTGAAACAAGTTGAAGACGTCCTCGCACGATATGAAGAACAGATCCGCTGGAGATTCATCAACGAAGTCAACCAAGTCCCTTGGCACCTTGACAGTGAACACCGGGTAGTTCGGATTCTCGTCTTTAAGAAGGTTGTCCTCTAGCTTCAAGATAGCAAGTTGCAAAGGGGCCATGCATCCATCTGCGAGGTGGAGCAGCTCCGAAGGCAGTATCGGTTGACCAGCTTCATGCAACCGGGACGACAAGTCACCCGCACGGGGTGGTATCATGGGGTCACTCCGGACATACCCCGGTGTGCTAAGTTTCGTCTTCGGAGCTGGCTTACTCCTCTTCCTGTGCTTCTTCTTCTTCTCTGCTGTATCTGGTGTATCTTCCGGAGGCAGTATTGGGTACTGTCTGGAGCCGAAGCTGATCACTGGGGCAGGCCCTTTTTTCCCTCCTTCAGTCCAATCCCTGACAGACTCACATATGGTTGTAAAGAGCGACGTGAGCGTATTTGTCACCGCCGCTGAGATGAAACTCGGAATCATAATATTTTGCTCCATCGGTTCCTCGCCCCTTGTTCCAGAAACCCCAGCCTCGTCATTGCCGGCCATGTTTGCACTGCATTAAAAAGAGGCAAAAAGTTAGTATAACAAATTTAAGATAAAAAAATCACCTAACTAATAAGTACTAAGATACCCCGGCCCATGCACTAGTCGCAATACCCCATATGTCCTATTTTTAGCAAAGTCATGCCAAATTTCACGAAAAAATCCGGCATGACCTTTGCTAAAAAAGGGACATATGGAGTACCCGAAATTGCCGGAACGGAAGTTAATCGACGTTCCGGCAATCTCAAGGGCCTCTCGGGTACCTGCAAGCATTTCCAACAAAAAAAAAAACACATCTACGGCCGGCACCTCCGGCCGGCATCTCAACGACACGATGGTCGGAGCACAAGCACAATACCCCATATGTCCTATTTTTAGCAAAGTCATGCCAAATTTCACGAAAAAATCCGGCATGACCTTTGCTAAAAAAGGGACATATGGAGTACCCGAAATTGCCGGAACGGAAGTTAATCGACGTTCCGGCAATCTCAAGGGCCTCTCGGGGTACCTGCAAGCATTTCCAACAAAAAAAAAACACATCTACGGCCGGCACCTCCGGCCGGCATCTCAACGACACGATGGTCGGAGCACAAGCACAATACCCCATATGTCCTATTTTTAGCAAAGTCATGCCAAATTTCACGAAAAAATCCGGCATGACCTTTGCTAAAAAAGGGACATATGGAGTACCCGAAATTGCCGGAACGGAAGTTAATCGACGTTCCGGCAATCTCAAGGGCCTCTCGGGGTACCTGCAAACATTTCGAACAAAAAAAAAACACATCTACGGCCTTTCCTTCATAAACAACTCCCCAGCATTACATAAATACATGGGTAACCCAAGCACAGTTGAAATTTTTCAATGTTCATAAATTGAAAATGTGTATTAGCTATTTAAAAATGACAGAGACTATATTCGTTAGCTTAAGTACTGAACCTTTCTCGGCTCAAAATACTCTGAATTTTTGCTTGAACACATGCAAGCAAAGCATACTGCTGTAACTTCGGGTTTTTCACTAAGCACATATCTAACCAGCTAGTAAAATGTACTGCAAAAACAAACAGGGGCGATGCACCATGCCAAAAACAAAAGGCACATTGAGAAGCAACACTGCCATAACCTTGGTTCAACCAAATGCTCCTCACTCAGATCTCACTGGCATGCCAACATTTACACTTTCACACAACAGCCAGGCATACAGCTAAAACAAGATTCGCAGGCATTCCAGCAAGCACGTGATGAGCACCGATGTTTCGAGAGTCAGAGTCAAACAGAGACAGATGCGAGACGTAAGCAGACGACTGACTATGGGAGTAAAGAGGAAGAAGGAGAAGGAGGCGGGGACTCTAATCACCTGATGCGGACCTCGTCGGGGTCCTCGCCCGGGAGCAGCTCCGGCATGCCGTCGAAGACCCTGTTGGCGCCGCCGTCCGCGCACACCCGCAGCTCCGCTGCTCACACGGCGAGACGACACATGAGCCAGCCGCGCTAGGGAGAACCAAGCAAGCAATGATGCGAGGGAACGGGGGAGAGGGAGGGAGGAAGGGGGCGCATTCGTTACCTCGGGTCCAGACGAGGCACGGACGAGGGAGGCGGCGAGGTCGCGGACGAGGGAGGCGGCGAGGTCGCGGACGAGGGAGGCGGCGGGGTCGCGGACGAGGGAGGCGGCGGGGTCGCGGACGAGGGAGGCGGCGCCGGCGAGGGTGAACGGCGGCGGCGCGGGTTATGGGGAGAGGAAGAAGAATGAGAAAACGAAGAAGAAAACGGCGGCGGCGCGGCCGGTTTTTGGATAAGGTACCTTATTCTGTGGCGCATCCCCCTAGCGGTGCGCCACAGAATTAGCTTATTCTGTGGCGCACCCGATAAGGGGTGCGCCACAGAATAGTTGGTTTTTTTATTTAAATTTTCTGTTTTTACACACATGTTAATAAAAAAACAGTTAATAGTTGGTTTTTTATTTAAATTTTCTGTTTTTACACACATGTTAATAAAAAACAGTTAATACAAATATTGAAACTGTGCCATATATATCAAATTACATAGACCATATGCTTGTCTCTCATACAAAACAAATTATATATAATACACAAAAAAGTTTTCGATCTTCGTCCCGGCCGGCCCCAAACTAGCATTTCTTCTTTCCCTTCTTGGCGGTTGAATAGCTTAGGCCGGTCACCTTGAGACTTCTTCGCGTGAACGGACAACCTTTGGTAGGTAGGGAGGTCTTCCTTTTTTCTTTAGAATTAGTAGTAGGCATGTCGAAGTAGTTGTCGAATTCCTCCTCGATCTTCGGATCGCCGTCCAGGTCCTCCTCATTGGCGTCTCCTTCCATTCCGATGATGCTCCTCTTGCCCCTCCTCACGACAACACGGTTAGGCTTTGACGGGTCGGTAATGAAGAAGCATTGATCGACTTGGCTAGCGAGTACCCATGGCTCATTTTTCGCGGAGGCTTTCTTCGAGTTGGCTTCGGGTATAACCATGGTGGTGAAATACCGGCCTTCTTTTTCGACGTTCTTGGCCCATCTCACACGGAACATTGGCACCGACTCTCCACAGTAGTTGAGCTCCCATATCTCCTCTATCCTTCCGAAGTATCTTTGTTTGACGGTAGCCTCGTCATCGGCGTAGGATAGCATAGTTACTCCTGAGTTTTGATATTCGCTACTCCTGTCCTTTTCCTCGGTGCAGAATCTGTAACCATTGATGTCGTACGTCTGATAGGTCTTCACGTTCTGCGCGGGGCCCTGTGATATGGAGAATATGAGTTTTTCATCTTCCGTACTTGGCTTTCTGACCCGTGATTCGGACAGTTGTTTTTCCCTGAACCAACGCGTGAAGCTGGAGTTGTGCTCTCTGGTTACGTCTCCGTTCTTCCTCGGCCGGCCCAGGTCGATGTAGTTCTTCTCGATTATGCTTCTGTGCTCTTCCACCCAAGGTTCGATCAATTCTAAGTGTTGTAGCGCGACCCGGTGAGCCCTATCGAAGTCGACGTGTCGACCATCAATCAAGACAGGGAGTGAGCGGTAGCCCTCACGGTGACCAAAACCAGCGAGCCTGCCGACGTGCGGCCTGGTGGCCAGACCAACATCCTCGTTCTCGGTGCTTAGATAACTCTGGCAGAAGGTGATGCACTCTTTGGTCAGAAAGCCCTTGGCCATGCTTGCGTCTGGACGGGCCCTGTTGCGAACGAATCCTTTGATGACACCGTTCTGCCTTTCGAACGGCATCATGTAGTGCAGGAACGTCGGACCGAGCTTCAGTATGTCATCAACGACGTGGAGAAGGAGATGCACGCAGATGTCAAAGAACGCGGGCGGGAAGTAAATCTCGAGCTCGCATAGTATCCCCACGATCTCATCCTGTATCTTCTGGAGCTGCCTCACGCCGATCGACTTACGGTTGATGACGTCAAAAAAGTTGCAAAGTGCAGACAGCGTATCACGGACGTGCTCGTCCATTATCCCTCGGATCGCAACGGGAATTATCTGCGTCATAAGCACATGACAATCGTGAGACTTCATCCCGCTGAACCTCTTCTTTGTTTCGTCCAGATATCTGCTTGTCTTCCCCGCGTAACCGTAAGGAAATTTGACTCCTAAGAGGCACTTGTAGAACTGCTTGAGCTCCTCCGGACTCATAGTGAAGCAGGTAGGTGGAAGCACAACCGCGCTCTTCTTCCTCCTTTTGCGGCGACCTTGAGTCCCTTCCGTCTGGTCATCATTATCATCATCATCATCACTATCGGGGCCGTGAATATCTTTCTTGATGCCAAGCCATTTCAGATCGTATCGTGCTTTCTTCCCATCCTTGGTCTTTTCCGGCATGTTTGAAAGAGTGCCAAGAACAGCCTCGGTAACATTCTTCGTAATGTGCATTACATCGAGGCTATGGGGCGTGTGGAGGACCTTCCAGTACTCCAAGTCATGGAAAGCACACCTCGCTTTCCATACACCCAGCAGCGGTTTTACCCTCGGTCGCTTCTTTCCCGGCGCAGGGCACTCCTCCCAATTTGTCAAAAGCTCATCAATTTCTATGCCGGTCCTCGGGATCGGTTTTGTTTCTCTTTCTTCTTGACCATCGAACAAATCCCCGCGTTTTCTCCACGGGTGGTCCATGCGAAGCCACCTTCGAGCCCCTGGGTACACGGTTTTCGAAGACCCTTGTATTCTTGGTAGCTGGATATGCGGGGTCTCATCCATGCACCTGATACATCCACAGAATCCGTGGCCCACCTGGGCCGATACAGACGACATTCCAGGATAGTCCTGCACCGTCGTGAGCAACGCGGCGCTCATATTGAAATATTCTTTAGTGTAGGCGTCCCACGTACGGACAGGCGTCTTCCATAACGTTTCTAACTCCTCTTTCAACAGCTCGAAATACAGATGTATGTCGACACCTGGTTGTTTCGGACCCTGAATAAGCATACTCATGTGTATGTACTTTGACTTCGTGCACAGCCACGGGGGAAGGTTGTAAGGCCATACAAACACGGGCCAGGTGCTATGTGTGCCATTGAAGAACGGATTCATTCCATCTGTGCACATACCCAGCCTGACGTTCCTTGCGTCGCGCCCAAAATCTTCGAAGGCGATGTCCAATGCTTGCCAATTGATAGCGTCTGCAGGGTGTGTCAGGATGGTGCCCTTCTCCGGATCTTCTGCGGGCTTCTCCCTTTCCGCGTGCCATTGCATGAGCTTTGCTTCCTTAGGATCCACGAACCACCGCTGAAGACGGGGAGTGATAGGAAAGTACCATACCACTTTTCGAGGATTTTTCTTCTTTCCACTCTTGTACCGTCCGTGACCGCACACCGGACATTTGGTCAAGTCCTCGTAATCGCCCCGATAAATTACGCAATCATTGATGCAGGCGTGGTATCTCTCGTGCGGTAGGTCAAGAGGGCACAGGACTTTCTTGGCCTCCTCGATAGTAGTTGGTAATGTGTTACCCTCGGGGAGAATATCGTGCCAGAATTTCAGGTTCTGGTTGAAGCTCTTGTCGGTCCAACTGTTTCCCGACTTCATCTCCATAGCATTAAGCGTTACTTGCAAGCGCGTATCCTGAGGCCGGCACCCAGGATACAACGGAGTGATCCCGTCTATCCCCATTTGCGCTAGCTTGGCTTTCTCTCTGTCGTTGCTCGTCTGACTGAGAAGCAGTTCTTGAAAATGAGCATCCTGCAAGCCCAAACTTAGCGGGGTCTGCTCGTCTCCTTCGTCATGATGATCATGTCCGCCGGCATCTCCTTCGTCATCATGATGATCTTGTCCGTCACCGGCATCTCCTTCGTCATCATCTTGTCCGCCGCGGGCATCTCCTTCGTCATGATCATCTTGTCCGCCGCGGGCATCTCCTTCGTCATGACGATGATCTTGTTTGGCTTGTTCCGGCATGAAACCGTGCCTGAGCAGGTGCTCCTCCAATAATCCAGAATCAGGGTGTATCCACCTCTCATGTTTGCATTTTCGACACGGACATCTTATCTGCCTCCCGTTGGACCGAATCATGTCCGCCTTCGCTTGGTCCTTGTATGTTCTGATTTGACTGGAGCTCATCATTATGACCATGGTTGACTACGCGCTATACATAGAGAAGAAACGAGAGTACATAACTTAATTAGAGCCGCAACATGCATGCACACACAAACACACACAACACATCTCAGTCCGGCATCTCAACGACACGATGGTCGGAAGCACAAGCACAATTAATACCCCACATGTCCTATTTTTAACAAAGTCATGCCAAATTTCACGAAAAAATCCGGCATGACCTTTGCTAAAAAAGGGACATATGGAGTACCCGAAGTTGCCGGAACGGAAGTTAATCGACGTTCCGGCAATCTCAAGGGTCTCTCAAGGTACCTCCAAACATTTCCAACAAGATGGTCAAAGCACAATAACCTTTCTCACCTTGTAGATTTGATCCAAAATAGAAGATGGGAGAAAGGAGACTATGTATGGAGGAGTCTATCAACCAAAATAAGTTTAACTAAAAAAAAGGAGAAATATATGGTCAAAAATGGATGGGAAGGAGGAGCACCACGAGTTGGGAGGAGAGGAGGAAGAGAGGAGGAAGAAGAGGAAATGAGAAATGGGTAGGGGAAAGTGGGTGGAGATGGCCTTATAAAATATCTGGTACAGTTATTCTGTGGCGCACCCCTAACTGGTGCGCCACAGAATATCTGGGTGCGCCACAGAATAGTTCCCCCAATTATTTGTGGGGCCAGAGCACCTTATTCTGTGGCGCACCTACATGGATGCGCCACAGAATAAACCTATTCTGTGGCGCACCTGACCCAGTGCGCCACAGAATAAGGTCAAAAGTGGCAGACCCGTGCGTTGGTGTGGGGCCCGCGCTTATTCTGTGGCGCACCATGACTGGTGCGCCACACAAGCTTATTCTGTGGCGCACGTCTATAAGGTGCGCCACAGAATAAGCTTCCATAGAATTGGGTTTTCCTACTAGTGAAACACACCCCTGATCCAACGGCTCACAAGCGTTTGAAAGAAACACACGATCCGTGTGATTCTTTAGTCCCGGTTGGTGTTACCAACCGGGACTAGTTCTAAAAATCCAACGGCTCACAAGCCCTCAAAAGAAACACACCCCTGATCCATATTTATAGGCCGAGATGAGAAGAATTGGCGGTAGAAACGAGCGGGAGATACGATGGCGGGAAAAAAGGGCGGGAAAGAATTTTGGCACAAATATTTTACATTATTAGAAATATGTACATAATCCGGGTTACATTATTAGTAACTAGGAAAGAAAACTAATTTGAGCTGATTTGGACGATTAAATCAATAACTAGGAAAGAAAACAGAAAAAAGGAAAAGGAAACAAAAAAAAGAATATGTTTTCCATTTTGGCACAAATATTTTATTTAACTTCATAACCCGAGGAAATACATTATGATTATAGTTAATTAAGCACCATAATCAGAGGGAATACATTATTAGTAAACAAAAAGGAAAAGGAAACAAAAGGAAAAGGAAACAAAAAAAACAGGAAAAAGACCTTTAGTCGCGGTTCCAGCCACGAACCGCGACTAAAGGATGTGGGCTTGGCGCGCTAATTTGGGCGGTCCAAATTCGACCCTTTAGTCGCAGTTCGTAGCTGGAACCGCGACTAAAGGGTCTTTAGTCGCGGTTCCATCTACGAACCGCGACTAAAGGTCGATTTCGCGGTGATTTGGGTGGCCGCTCTCCGCCAAATTCGCATTCTCCCCCAAATTCGAACCGCTCTCCGCCTCGACGCCGCCGACGCCCCCGACGGCGAAGCCCTGCTCCGCCGCGCCGTCTCGAACTGCCGCTCCGCCGCCGTGCCCCCGTGCCGCCGGCGCAAGAGGTAGCCTCCCCTGCCTCGCCCCTCCCCTACCCCTCCCCTGCCTCGCCGCTCCGCCGCCGTGCCCCCGTGCCCCCGTGCTGGCCGTGGCCATGCCCCTCCCCTGCCGTGCCCCTCCCCTGCCGCCTCCCCTGCCTCGCCCCTCCCCTGCCTCGCCGCTCCGCCGCCGTGCCCCCGTGCCCCCGTGCTGGCCGTGGCCGTGCCCCTCCCCTGCCGCCTCCCCTGCAAATTTGATCAAATTTAGCAAATTTGAACCGCAAATTAGGACTTGATCAAAATTGAACCGCAAATTAGGACTTGATCAAATTTGAACCGCAAATTTGAACCACCAATTTTATAGATGCAATTTTATAGTAGCAATTTTATAGATTGCAATTTTATAGATGCAATTTTATATATCAATTTTATAGATGCAATTTTATAGTAGCAATTTTATAGATGCAAATTTATAGATGCAAATTTATAGATTGCAATTTTATAGATGCAATTTTATATATGCAATTTTAAATTAGGACTTGATCAAAATTAGTTAAGTGTATGACTATTTAAATTAGGACTTGATCACAATTAGTTAAGTGTATGACTATTTAAATTAGGACTTGATCAAAATTAGTTAAGTGTATGACTATTTAAATTAGGACTTGATAAAAATTGAACCGCAAATTAGGACTTGATCAAATTTGAACTGCAAATTTGAACCACAGATTTATAGATGCAATTTTATAATAGCAATTTTATAGATGCAAATTTATAGACGCAAATTTTATGGATTGAAATTTTATAGATGCAATTTTATAGACGCAAATTTTATAGATTGTAATTTTATAGATGCAATTTTATATATGCAATATTATAGATGCAATTTTATAGTAGCAATTTTATAGATGCAAATTTATAGATGCAAATTTTATAGATTGCAAATTATAGATGCATTTTATAGATGCAATTTTATAGATGCAAATTTTATAGATTTTTGTGTAGCAATTTTATAGATGCAAATTTTATTGATTGCAGGGGCATTGAGCTATATGGGTCCTAACTATGTGCGAGACGAGGAGAAGGAAGACGAAATTATGCGACAGATATATGAGGATGCCAATCCATATGATCCCGATTGAGAAGATGCCGGTGGAGAAGATGTCGGCGGTGGAACCGATGCCGGTGGAGAAGATGATGAGGATTTCACCTCACAATTTCTGATGGACTCTGGTGGGGAATTGAGTCCGAAGAAAGAAGACCGACGAGGTATATATTAAGGCTATTTTGTTGATCTGTATTAATTGATTTGTATGCACTCTCATTAATTGATTTGTATTGCACTTATTAACGCATTATTTTTCTTTTAGCCCTCCGGATCGAGCAAATCTGCTAATAAGGCTAAACCTCGAGGCGGCTCGAAAAGGATGACGAGCGATCAGCCAAAGTTACCGATCTATGTAATTGATGATAACGGCGACCCGCTGGAACCCAAAGAGAACCGCCATAAATTCATAAATCAAGCTGGAGTTATTGTTAGGGACATGCTCCCGATCACCATACGAGAATGGCATAAGCCGGCGGCCGCAAACGACGATGACCCCTGCTATGTCCACAAGATTACAAAAGATTTGATATATGACACACTCTTGTCACATTTTAACCTCCCGGAAGATGTCTCTGAAATCAAGAAGGAGAAACTCAAGCAGTGGACTCTCTCGAAGATGGCCGAACAATTCGGAACTGGAAAAAACAATATGGAAAAAATATGAAAATGAAGATCCAGATTTCAGTGGAAGTTCCGGAACTGGCCGAACACTAGTGAAGATACAAGATGACTGGGCCGCGTTTAAGGCGTATAAGAAATCGGCTACGGCTGTGGCCCGATCGGACAAAAATAAGGCAAATGCTGCGAAGAAGAAATACCACCATAGGTTGGGGACAGGTGGCTACAGGTCCGCCATTCCTAAGTGGTTAGCCACTGAAGACAGACTGCTTGCTAAAGGGATCACTCCACAGACAATGGACTGGCCCGAGAGGTCCAAATTCTGGTTGTTCGCGCATGGTGCATGTTGGACGAGCAAACAGGGCTGGTTGTTGCACAAGGAAGATGGAAGGAAAAAGTAGAAACAATCCTCCCGAAGCTTACACTTGCAATAGATGAAGCTCGCCGGGGTGTGTACAAACCCGATAGAGAGGACGACGAGCTGACACGGGCCCTGGGTAATCCTGAACACGTTGGACGATTACGAGGCCAACCCGGCGATGTCACCGTGAAGACTGGGTTTCCGGAGTGCGCTGATAGTTATAGAAGCCGTGCAAGAAAGAAGAAGAAGGGTGAAGAACGGCTATCGGAATTGGAACTAAAGGTGCAGCAGCTCCTGGAGTCACTTAATCAGCCAAGGCCGTCTCAATAGCAGCCGTCTCAACAACAGCTAAAATCCTCAAGCCAATACCGACCGATCTCAGCTTAAAAGCAGCGTGGGTTCCACGCAAGTAGAAGTCGATGCTCACTACGCCGTGGATGATGTCACGGAGAGGACAGAATGTGAGCTACATATGCCATTTGTGAACATATCCATGAAGGTGGCAGTCGGCTATGTTTTACCAAATGGACCCGAAGCAAGCTACCATACTGGTGACATTCCAGCTGGCTATGCTCGTGTCGGGGTGGATGAAATTATGCCGGGATTTCACACATTGTCTCTTGAGATTCCTGGAGGTGACGGTGAGCCGACATTGGGAGAAGTCAAGCATGGTTTTGCCCTGTGGAACAAGAAATACATCGTCTTGTCAAGGCCATCGACTCCTCCTTATAGCAGTCCACCTCATCAGCAAAGCCCAGAACTCCTAGACAGGGACGTCATGAGCGCGAGTCCATCTCCGCCGCGTGAGGAACAGCCTGTTAAGTTTCTCCCGAGGAAGCGCAAGGTCGGTTCGCCGATTAGGAGGAGACCTAGAAAGCAGAAAACACCGCCGCCTCCTGAGAAGTTACCATGTGATAAAACTGTCGAGGAAAACGCCGCCGCGGTGAAGGCCTATAATGCAGCATTCTTTGCACCGAAAGTGCCCGAGCCAAAATTTACCGCCGGCTGCGCTCCGGAGGCGTGTCATCGAACCATCGATAACCTATATAACCCTCCACCAGCGCCGCCATCAGACTATGAGCGTTATATTAGCAAGTCATATGACGATCTGATGGAGGTCCCGCCGCCAAAAAAAGGTAAACAATTTCCCCAGCTCGGAGAACAAGAAGTACAATCGGTCCCCCCGCTCAAGGTGTTTGACGAAAAAGAAATACATCGTATTGCCGCGGAAGCGCAATGTACTCCACAGCAAATAGGTTCGTCAACCGATTACCCCATCGCTGATCTAGCAAGACAATATGTTCCCGGGGAAAATTTGGTCGACGGCAGGTTATCAACAAAAATGCGTGCGTTCCATACCTGGTACAAGAAAGCCACAAATGAGGGGAATGTCAGTCTGCTGGTGGGAGTTAAGGAAGAGCACTACTGCCAAGTAGAATACGTTGTGTCCGTTGAATTTACCGAACTTTTTCAGTTATACAATATCCGGGCCCTCAACAAATCTATCCTCAGTTCCTATTGTCTGTAAGTGATTTATTTCTGTAATTTAAGTGTTTACCTCAGCTCGTTCATTGTCTGTAATTATCCTCACTATAATCTTTTGTGCGCTATATTTTGCAGAATGAAGATGCTCGACTTGAAAAGGAAAAAAACAAGGACTTTGGGTGGATTGACCCCGATAAACTTCATGAAGTCACCATAGAAGATCCCATGTATAACAAGGACACACCGGGGGATTTGCTAAGGTATTTCAAGCAACACCGTGACAAAAAGACTATATTATGGCCTTACAACTTCAAGTGAGTGTTACTGTCTCTTCTACACATTCTATTTTAATTTGCTCACCCGATGTTAAGTTTAACTGATGAGTTATGCATGACTGTGTATATAAACACGTGCAGGTACCACTTTATTCTTCTCGTCATTAAAATTCACGATGGAGATATTCATGTCCTTGACTCATTAAGGAAAAAACCTGAAGAATACAAGACATGTTTTACAATGCTCGCAAAGTAATTTCATTTCTTATCGCCTCTTTCGTTCATTTCCTGATATCAAGTCATTAATAACTCCTTTGTTAATTTTATTTGTCGGGCAGCGTTTGGAAAGAGTTCATCAAGGAAGAACCCGGTCAATGGACACCGAAGCTGACATGGCGTCTGAACACTGTAAGTAGTACTACCTAGGTCCACGCACCATTATCATACTTGATTATTATTTGATTGAATTCTATTCTTGTATAGTCTTGCGCGGAACAGCCACCGGGAACTGATTACTGTGCATACTTCGTCTGCGAGTACATACAAGTTCTGACCTCCGAGAAATTCGAGGGCAAAAGAAGTAAAGAAGTACGTAAACATTATTCACAGCGTTATTGTTTTACCATCAGTTGTGCTGAGTTTCATTCATTTCATATATATATGTATACACACACAACTCATGTATTTATTTTGATCTTATTCTTGTAAAGTTGGCAAAAAAGCGCTGCAAGCTACCATTAGAGACCCGCTTCAAAGCCATTGCGGAGGAGTTGGCGGGATTTTACCTTGCGGAGGTCATACCTGATACAGGAGAGTACCACTATAATAAATAATTAGTATGCCTCCATGTAATACTGATCCGCATGTAATTAAGTACCTGGAACCGGGAAAACATGATCTTCATGTAATTAATTTGTTTGTGTCATAAACGTGATCTTCATGTAATTTGTATGTGTTAAATATATATGACTTCATCTTCGTGTTTTTGGCGCATCGACGTGATCCCTGTACGATGAAACCATCCGATACCCCTAAACCCCCTCCTAAAACCCTAAATACAGAAAATTAATCGAAATAGAAAAAAAAAGTAAACACACTAGTCCCGGTTCGTGTTACGAACCGGGACTAAAGGTTCCAGCCCCACGCGCCTGCGCCGCGCCCACGTGGGTGTGAATCTAGTCCCGGTTCGGAACCAACCGAGACTAAAGAGCTGGGGCTCTAGTCCCGCTTTGCTAGTCTCGGTTGGCTAACCGGGACTAGAGGCCGTCTGGAACCGGGACTGCTGTCCGTTTTCCACTAGTGAGTGTGCAACTATGATTTTCCTAAATGCACATGAGTTGCAATTAAAATTTTCTCAGTTGCACATGGATTACACATGAGTTGCACATGCAACTGGATGACATCATCTGAGTGAGAGTTAACTTAATTCTCACTCGATTAAACCCTAATCACTCCAATTAAAATACGCATTCTGACAGGTCTGCTCATAAACCAACGAGAGGGCTAACATTAATTATGCGTTCAGTATGTGCCGAATACTTTGTACAAGTTAGGTTACAGCTAGACTCTGAGTTGCATGGTGTGTGGATTGGGTACGAAGTCTTGTTCAGGTCGATCGGTCACTTGTGATAAGCCTGCTGACAACAAAGTTCAATTCACTCGTGCCTGGTGATCACCTCACTAAGGTAAAAAAAAGGTAAAAAGAGTGTCGTATATTACTTACTCCCTCCGTCTCAAAATACAAGGCGCCCTTTAATTTCGTTGGTCAACGACGTCCAACTTTGAACATGATTTGTACTTATAATATGATCACAAAATAATTATAAAAATATATAAAATTTAAGAATTTTACAAGAAAAATCTAACGATATAAATTATACATTCTAGATCCACATAGTTTATTATATATTAACGGTCAAAGTTGAGCAACGAAGACCAGCATAAAAATAGCGTGCCTTATATTTTGACACGGAGGGAATATCTTTTATAAGGAGTATATTAATTCTCGGTATCATTTTAGCTTACTTTAATAAAGTTGTGGTATTTTACGGACAGTAGAGAAGATGGGGCGGTACGGCTAGAAGATCCTGATGGTAGCACTTGGACATAGATCTTTACTATTAAAACAGAATCCGTGGTGCCTGGTGTCACACTTCGCTCTATTTACATACAAAATGCCACCACCCATCTTTCCAGAGGATAAGCCTATATGCATATCTCAAGTCTCAACCATATTTATCTTGCTAACAAACCATCTTTTCAGTGCATGCCTAACGAATCTTTTGTTTATCTCAATAAACACGCATGCATGCAAACGGGAAAAGAACGAGGGGACTGATGGTGCTGCCAGTCGACGGAGGAGAGGCAGGAGGCGGTGTCGCGCTGCAAGGTGCGGCGTCGCCACCACCATCCCCAACGCCCCACGCCGCCGTCTCCGAGGAGATCATGCCATCATGGCCAAGAACCCAAGACAGAGACCCACACCTTCGTGATCGACGATGTCCTGTCCGATGCCACAGGACGCTGCCCCGCGCGCACGTGCCTCCCCTCATCCCATCGCCGGCAAGATCCAGTCACCCCGACGATGAGAGGGCATGGACGCCGCAGCTCGACGTCGCCCCACCGCCTTGGCCGCAGTTTCCCGGAGCGCTGCTAATACCACGGCCTGGACGACGCCGCGACGACTCAGTAGGCCAGTACACACGACACCGCGTTGCTGGAGCCTAATTAGGTAATTTTATTTATACCCCATCCTACGGGAACAGTTTCAATTTCATTATAGAAAATACTGCACTTCCATATGTGATCTACTTCCATGGAAATAAGTACTTGCCCTGCGTGCTCACTGCTAGCTTTTGTTTGATCATGCGTAGGACGCCTCTTAGTTTTGATATTCTTTTATATGCACATGTACAAGACCGTGGAACTGGCGCATTGGATTAGTAGTAAAATTTCTTCTTTAGTAGTGTGATTCAGCTGATCAGTTTTACCAATCACCAGTATCTTCTCTAATATTTCTTCCTGCAAACACCACAGGTTCCTATTTTTAACAGACCGGCTTCAACTGAAGCTGCCGCAAAATTTCTTCCTACAAACACCACAATTTTCAGGCTAGGCCTTTTCTGATCTGGTCTGTCGGATGGAGATGTTCTTTTGAAACAGTACGGATGGAGATTATGTCAGCCTTGGTTCGCATGAGAAGTAGATTACACCAGTGCATCATTCAGAAGTGTAAGTCAGATCTGAAAAGGCCTAGCCTGAAAATTGTTTGGTCGATTACACCGGTGCATCATTCAGCCTTGGTTCGCATGAGATTACAAACGAACTGAAACTAATTTGATCAAGTTAGTTTCAGTTCGTTTGGTCGATTACACCAGTGCATCATTCAGAAGTGTTAAGTCAGTGTGCATTTGCATTTTTCTGGTGGGTGAAAACCAGGTTAGTCCTGCTGTAATACCAACGCAGCAGCTTCTGGCAGCACGGATGTACCGATGGCTGATCTTGTTGCCTTGGCTGTTGAGGATCCAATGGATTCGAGCGCTGAAGAATGGCGTTTGATTGCGTGAGTTCCAGTATAGGTCTGAAGAACTTGGGAATTTGAAGTCCGGCTGTTAAGAAAGACATAGATTGCAAGGCCCAGCCATAGCTGGATCATATAAAGAAGGGGCTGCGGGAAAGCACAAGATAAGCATTGCTTCAGTTCAGTTCTGACAGGGGAATGATAAGCAACCGGTATAGTTTTGTTTCTGCTCTCAATTGTACTTTTTCTGCAAAGCGACGAACTCTTATTTTACTCGACCTTCTACTCGTTTTGTCTCAGTTCTCATCACTACTAGAAAAATGCCCTATGGTCCCGGTTGGGTTGGGCCATCAGTCCTGGTTGCCCAACCGGGACTGGCCAATCGGGACCAATGCTGGTCCCGGTTGGCCCAAGAACCGGGACCAATGGGTGGCCACGTGGCCAGGTCTGGCTAGGCCTGGGGGGAGACTCATTGGTCCCGGTTCTTAGTACGAACCGGGACCAATGTGTGCCTTTTTTTTTTTGGTATTTAGGATTTAGGGTGCCCCCTCTCCCTCTCGCCGGTTCCCTCTCGCCGGTGCCCACTCTCCCTCTCGCCGGTGCCCCTCTCCCTCTCGCCGGTGCCCCTCTCCCTCTCGCCGGTGACCCCTCTCGTCGGTGTCCCCCTCTCCCTCTCGCCGGTGCCCCCTCTCGCCGGTGCCCCCTCTCCCTCTCGCCGGTGCCCCCTCTCCCTCTCGCCGGTGCCTCCGTCGTCTCCCCCTTCTTCGCATCGCCGACGTGCTCTCCATCGTTTCCGTACGCATATTATACGCTCTACTATATACACAGTACACGTTGATGCATACATAATTAATATTCGATCTCTTGCGAGAATACAACTATTTAATTACATGGAGATAGATCAAGCCATCAAGGCATATGTTGTTCATCGTCCGAAGCATAATGTTCTCCCTTTTCATCGATGACCTCCCTAAGCAGAAATCCCGCCAATTCCTCTTGAATTGCTCCTACGCGCAGTTTTGGGTCGAGCGTCTCCCGCATGTCGCTCAAATGAGTTGTTTTCCGCTCAGTGGTCAACTCGCGAATGAACTCGCAAACGTAGAATCCACATAAATTACTCCCCGGTGGCTGCTGCGGACTTTTCACCGATTTAAAAGTTAGCTCATCTTTGAATGGACCTTGTACCTTCTGTTTGAAAATTGTCCAACACCTGCTTTGGCAAAGAACATGAACAAAGGAGTTATTAATTACTTGACATCAGGGAACGAACGAAAGAGGGCGATATAATGCGATAATGATTGAAATTACTTGTTGAGCATTTCTTTCATGTCGGACCACAACGCTTGGTCCCAACTTAATGAGTCTGGACTTCAACTATGGACTTGTCAGGTTGAATGCTTAGCAGAATCCAGTGGACCTGTGGACGTTTACATAAAGCAGACATGCATAGCTCATCAATTACACTTAACATCGAGAAAGCCAAATAAAAATATGTACAAGACAGAAACACTCACCTGAAGTTGTAAGGAAATAGTATTTCCGTACAGAAATGTTGCATGGTTAAAAAGGTGGTCAGGTCATTCTCCACGTCTTTGGGGAAATTGACTAAATTATGTGAATTCACGATATATGGGTCAACGAACCCAACCTCAAAAACTCTAGATCTTTTGCATTCCAGCATCTTCATTCTGCATAATAGCGTACAAAAGGATATATATATAGTCAGGATAATATAATACAGGCAATGAACGAGCTGAGCTAGAGACTTAATTACGAAAATAAATCACTTACAGACAATAGCAAGAGAGGATAGATTTGTCGAGGTCGCGCTTTTGGAATAACTGGAACAGTTCAGTCAGTTGAACCTGTATAATGTAACGTTTGAAGAAATGCTCCACTCTAACGTCCACGGAAACCACTCTTTCGCGTCCTTCTTTGATGTGTGCACCAGGTACCAGGTATGCAGATTTCGCATATGTGTTGATAGACCCGCGAGCTCCTCATTACTGACCATAGGCTCCCCTTGGACATATTTCCGTGCCATCTCTAACATTGGCGCATATTCATAGCCTAAAAGTTGACCAAGCTCATACCCAAGGCGGTAGCATTTTCCTTGGCCTGCGATACAGTGACACCAAGTTCTTTAGCAGCAGCTATGGCTCTGGGGTCCAATAATTCCAGGTCCTTATCCATAGCGGCTCTGAAGTCCTTGTCGACATCGGAACACACTATGAGCGGGGGACCGATTGATTTTTCTGCTGTCCGAGCTGGGCAATTTGTTTCCCGCTTTTTGCACTTCTTCCCTTGTTCTGCTCAGACTGGGCACGTGCTAGCTTAGTAAGTTCACGACCATAGTCAGATGGCAGATTCATCGATATCTGGGATGGCTGCTCAAGGAAGGACTTAGCCCACTTTTTGGTTTTTGCATCATATACCTTCTTTGGCTCGGGCTTTTTTGGTGCAAAAAAAGCCTTATTGTAGGCAGCCACTACCTCGGCGTTTTCCGCTTCAGTCCTGTCATAAGGTCTCTTGGGAGGAACCGACGGGATGTCGACTATCTTCTGAGTGCGGAGCGGGGGAGCGGCGTTGTTCCGTTTCTTCTGCTGAGACGGCTGCGCTGGAGACTGGTCACGCGGCGGCGGAGACGGCTGCGCTGGAGACTTGTGAGGCGGTGAAGAGGACGGCTGCGCTGGAGAATGCTGAGGCGGTGAAGAGGACTGTTGCGCTGGAGAATGTGAGGAGTCGATGGCCTTGGCTGCCAGTTCGGAAGCACGATGAATTCCTTTGGCCATAGAATTGGCGCTTTCTTGGCTTCTCCAAGTTCAAGCACCTCCCCATCTTCACCTGCAGGGTGGTGCAGCTTCAGCTCCTCAAAATCTTTCATCACTGCATCCACCCCGACAACAGCGTAGCCATTTGGAACCGGAGCAAAATGGTAAGTTGGATTAGGTCCAATTGGTAGGGCATAGCCGACCGCCACCTTCACGGATATGTTATAAACTTTCACATGCAGCTCACAAGGTGTGCTCTCCGTGATATCATCCACTGGGTAGCGACGAAGAGGAGCCACTGCATCATCATTACCATCCTGGAGCTCCGTGGAAGCCACGCTGCTTTTCCGATTCGATGGGCCACCGGTACCATCGCATGCAGCTTCTACCATGTGCCGCTGAGATTGGCGCTAGTACCTTGCTGGCTAAGTGCGGTAATTTGTTCCTTGTGCAGCTTTAATTCTTCTTCTATATTACGCAGCCGGTCTGCAGCAGCGCGTGCTTCCATTGCCTCCCTTTCCTTTCTCCTCTGATGGCTTCTATCAGGAAATTTCTTCCTGTGCTCGGGAATCGCAATTGTCTTGGGCTTGGAGCCTATCACGCCTCGTAACCGTCCGTCGTGTTCCTTATTCCCAAGGGCGCGTGTGAGCTCGTCATCCTCTCTATCGGGAATGAACCGTCCCTCTGCAACATCCTTGAATGCATTTCTAATTTCTTCGATGGGTAGTAGGGGATTATCTTTGTGTCGTCTGTTATATATGCACTTCCCTTCTGCGTCCAACGTGCCCCCATGCCCGTAAAACCAATTTCTTGCCCGTTCGGTCCATGAGTGGCTCTGGAGTGATCCCTTTAGCCAGATCCGCCTCAAGTTTCTCCCACTTAGGATGTTATGGGCGTAGCCACCAGGCCCCATAGTATGGTGGTACATCTTTAGAGCAGCATTTGCCGCATTTTTTGCAGACTTTTCCAGAGCTTCCTCCGATTTCTTGTACGCCACAAATTCTTCCCAGTCGTCCTTTATCTTCTCATACCCTTTATCGAAGTCTGGAGTCTTATTTTTCTTGACAAACAGGTTGTTCAATCTTTTCTTCCAGTTCTTGAATAGCTGCCATCTTTTAAGTGCCCAGTCCTTGACTTTTTGCTCCATGATTTCCGGGCAATCTTTTCTGCCTCATCTGGATCCTCCTCATCTGAATCCACCTCTGGCGCCGGCAGGGTGAAATTAACCATGAGTTTTCTCCAAAGTCTTTCTTTGCCCTTATCGCTGACATATAGCTGTCCTTTCTCCTTTGGCCGATGCCATTCTCGAACGGTGATCGGGATGAAGTCCCTAACAAGAACTCCGCATTGCTTAACCATTTTTTGTGCAACACCAGGGGGAGCAGTCGGTGTGCCGTCTTCAGCGACTCTTTCGATCCTGTACCTTTCTTGGTCGCCCAACTTTTTGGCTGGGCCTCGTTTTGTCCTTACAGAAGATTTGCTCGATCCGGAGGGCTAAAAGAAGAAGAGCGTTAATATATGTATATAGACAGCAGAGGCTTAATTAATACAATCTTCGGCTTCATTAATATATGTATATGCACCTCGCCGGAGTTTGCAACATTTAATGTTCCACCGGAGCCTTCGGCTTCTCCCTCGTCGGCTTCTCCCTCGCCGACTTCTCCCTCACCCCGGCCGTCGGGTTCTACCTCACCGGAGCCGTCTCTTCGGTTGAGAGACTCATCTCCCTCACCGAGTTGTTCAAAAACTCCGTGGTGACATCGACGATATCTTCCGGCCCGTGGATTATATCATCCGGCCCGTGGATTATATCTTCCGGCCCACGGATTATATCCTGGAGTATGTTTTCCTTTATTTCGTCTCGTTCCATAGTTTCTGCAAATTAAGAACAATGCACAAAATTTTAGTTGGGTAACTTTGTTCCTCGTAAACTCGTATCGTAAACCCGTAAACTCGTAAACTCATATCGTAAACCCGTAAACTCGTAAACTCGTATCGTAAACCCGTAAACTCCTAAACTCGTATCGTAAACCCGTAAACTCGTTAACTCGTATCGTAAACCCGTAAACTCGTTAACTCGTATCGTAAACCCGTAAACTCGTTAACTCGTATCGTAAACCCGTAAACTCCTAACACAGTACTAACAATTCCTAACACAATTTTACATCACAAAAAATCCTAAATGTTTTCCCTAATGCAGCAAGTAATTCACTATATACATCACACTAAAATTGTAACCTACAATTTTAATCTAATATATTACTTCTAACCTAACAATTTCTATATACATCACAATTGCTACAATTTTAATCTAATTACTTCTAACCTACAATTTTAATTTAATCTAATTACTTTTAATCTATAATTTTAATCTCCAGTCGCACATTCAGTAAATCAACCAGTGCAGCATTTAAACATATTTAAACACTGTAAATTGGCTAACATTTTGGTGAACAACAAATATACATTGTACAAAAAAAAATCTTGCCAACATTTGGACGAATTTTGCCAACATTTGGACGTGTACAGTACGTACGTAGCGGCGACGGCGGCCGGGGATCGATCGGCAGGGACGGCGAGGCGGCGTCAGGGCAGGGCGGGGGTGTGGGCGTGCGGCCGGCGTCGGGGGTGCGAGACGCGTCGACGGTGTTGGGGCGGCGCGGCGTCGGGGCGGCGTCGACGGCGTGGGGGTGGCCGTGGAGGGCGCGAGCGGGGGCGCGGCCGTGGAGGAGAGGTGGCGCGTGTGGAGGAGGTGGCGCGGCCGTCCAGGGCGCGGCGGACGTCGACGGCGGCGGCGGGGCGCGGCGTGGAGGTCGGGCAGCCTGCCGGCGTCGTTTCGCTCTGCGTCGCGCCTTCCGGTCCTTAGTCGATTTTGCCTGAATGGGGAAGAAGAGAGGGCGCGAGCAGCTATACTAGGACTCATTGGTCCCGGTTGCTGGCAAGAACCGGGACCAATGACCCTTTGGTCCCGGTTCTTGCCAGCAACCGGGGCCAAAGAGTGGGCAGTTAATGCCAGATCAAGCGCGGGTCCAGGGACTCATTGGTCCCGGTTCTTGGTATAAACCGGGACCAAAGAGTCCTTTTTCAAAATTATTTCGAACTTTTCAGTTCTGAAATTTTGTTCCCGCCTTTTTTTTTCTTATTTAGGTGTTTGGATATGAATTTCAAATGGTTTTGAATCTGAAAAGACTTTCAACATGAAAAGTTTTTAAATTTGAATAAATAATCCAAAACCATTTTCTGTTTCTAAAATAATTATTCTAACTATACAAACTATTAACCATTTGTCGTCTCACGACCACGCGATGATTTGCAGTATACAGAGCATTCAGATTCCCGTCATACAGCCCTACGGTGCATTTGATATGCAGTCACTCACGAGGCACCGTAGGGCTGTATGACGGGGAAACCGTGTGTTTTGCTCCACACCGCCCTCCGTCCCCTACCCAGGGTGCTGCCCTCTCCCTCCCCTACCTAGGTGTTTGATCAAATTCCCCACTCATTTTTTCAGATCTCGGCGACGATGTCCGGCCTGTTGGATGCGAGGGGCGATGTCCGGCCTGTTGCATGCACTCTGTATTATGGTTTTCACCACATAAAGGTTTAATACATTACTACACATCACATAAAGGTTTAATACATTACATTGATTTACATAAAAGCCATGAACCCTTCTTCGCGTATGATCGCTTCGGCCGTAACCATGGAGCATCTTCATTATTTAACGGGATGCTTGGGTCAGTTCTCACTGTGAAGGGCGGAATTTCATCAAACTTATCATAATCTGCTGACATGTCTGTCTTGTCCTCGACTCCCACGATGTTTCTTTTCCCTGAAAGAACTACGTGACGCTTTGGCTCATCGTCTGATGTATTCGTTTGCTTGTTTTTTCTTTTTTTCGGTCTGGAGGACATGTCCTTCACATAGAAAACCTGAGCCACATCATTGGCTAGGACGAATGGTTCGTTCTTGTAACAACCAAGATTCTTGAGATCCACTGTTGTCATCCCGTACAGCTGGTCTACCTTTATCCCTTCTCCATTCATGTTGACCCAACTGCACCGAAACAAAGGGACCTTAAAAGTAGGTCCATAGTCAAGTTCCCATATCTCCTCTATGCGACCATAGTATGTGTCCTTTTGCCCATCGTCGTTTGTTGCATCAAAGCGGACACCACTGTTCTGGTTGGTGCTCTTTTTATCTTGGGCGATCGTGTAAAATGTATTCCCATTTATCTCGTACCCTTGGAAATTCAATACAGTCGAAGATGGTGACGCGGCCAACAAGTAGAGCTGATCTCCGACAGTGGTGTCATTCATGAGCTGTAATCGCAACCAACTGCCGAAGGTCTCCATGTGTTTTTCTTTAATCCAGGAGTCATCCTTCCCCGGGTTCTTGGAGCGTACATAATTCTTGTGTTCCTCGATATACGGAGCCACGAAGGTGGAACTTTGTAGAACTGTGTAGTGTGCTTGAGTTAAAGAATGCCCGTCCCTACATATCAGTGCTTTCTTTCCTAGCGTGCCTTTTCCACTCAGTCTCCCCTCATGCCGCGATTCAGGAACACCAATCGGCTTAAGGTCAGGAATAAAGTCAACACAGAACTCAATGACCTCTTCTGTTCCATAGCCCTTGAGATGCTTCCTTCTGGCCTAGCACGGTTATGAACATATTTCTTCAAGACTCCCATGAACCTCTCGAAGGGGAACATATTGTGTAGAAATACAGGACCGAGAATGGCAATCTCGTCGACTAGGTGAACCAGGAGATGCGTCATAATATTGAAGAATGATGGGGGGAACACCAACTCGAAGCTGACAAGACATTGGACCACAGCCTTCTGTAAACTTGGTAGAGTTACTGGATCGATGACCTTCTGAGATATTGCATTGAGGAATGCACATAGCTTCACAATGGGTACTCGAACATTTTCCGGTAGAAGCCCCCTCAATGCAACCGGAAGCAACTGCGTCATAATCACGTGGCAATCATGAGACTTCAGGTTCTGGAATTTTTTCTTTGCCATATTTATTATTCCCTTTATATTTGACGAGAAGCCAGCCGGGACCTTGATACTGCTCAGGCATTCAAAAAAGATTTCCTTCTCTGCTTTGGTAAGAGCGTAGCTGCTTAAGTATTGACGCCCTTTATCCGTCTGCTTGTTGTATGGGTCTTTCATACGTTGCTGGTCTGCCCGTGCTTCCGGTGTATCTTTTGTCTTCCCATACACGCCCAGGAAGCCTAGCAGGTTCACGCAAAGATTCTTCGTCACGTGCATCACGTCGATTGAAGACCGGACCTCTAGGACTTTCCAATAGGGTAGCTCCCAGAATATAGAGCACTTCTTCCATATGGGTACGTGGTTGTCAGCGTCATTCGGAACAGATAGACTGCCAGGACCCTTTCCAAAGATTACTTCTAAATCCTTGACCATGTCATATATAACATCACCATCAGGGAGGTTAGGCTTCTTCCGGCGATCTGCCTCACCGTTGAAATGCTTGCCGGGCTTTCTTACGGCATGACCGTTCGGAAGAAATCGACGATGCCCCAGGTACACATTCTTGTTTCCCAAATGTATACTTTCAGTCTTATCTAAACAGTGCGTGCATGCATTGTATCCCTTGTTTGACTGTCCTGAAATGTTACTAAGAGCAGGCCAATCATTGATGGTTACGAACAGCAACGCTCGTAGGTCAAATTCCTGTTGTTTGTGCTCATCCCACACACGTACACCTGGTTCGGACCACAACTGCAAAAGTTCATCAACTAATGGCCTTAGGTACACATCAATGTCGTTGCCGGGTTGCTTCGGGCCTTGGATGAGCACTGGCATCATAATGAACTTCCGCTTCATGCACAACCAAGGAGGAAGGTTGTAGATACATAGAGTCACGGGCCAAGTGCTATGACTGGAGCTCTGCTCCCCAAAAGGATTAAAGCCATCTGTACTTAGACCAAATCTTAAGTTCCTTGCGTCATCTGAAAATGTCGGGAACTCTCTGTCGATTTTTCTCCACTGGGACCCATCGGCGGGGTGTCTCAACTTCCCGTCTTTCTTACGCTCTTCTTTGTGCCATCGCAACAACCTGGCATGCTCTTTGTTTCTGAACAGACGTTTCAACCGTGGTATTATAGGAGCATACCACATCACCTTAGCAGGAACCCTCTTCCGGGGGGCTCGTCATCGCCCTCAACATCACCAGGGTCATCTTGTCTGATCTTGTACCGCAGTGCATTGCATACCGGGCATTTATCCATATTCTCGTACTCACCGCGGTACAGGATGCAGTCATTAATGCATGCATGTATCTTCTGCACATCTAATCCTAGAGGGCAGATAGCCTTCTTTGCTTCGTATGTAGTCTCGGGCAATTCGTTATCCTTTGGAAGCTTCGGCTTCATTATTTTCAGTAACTTCTCAAATCCCTTGTCAGAACAACCAGTCTCTGCCTTCCATTTCAGCAGTTCCAGTGTGGTACCGAGCTTTGTGCTGCCATCTTCGCAGTTTGGGTACAGCAACTTTTTGTGATCCTCAAGCATGGCCTCCAACTTTAGCTTCTCCTTTTCTGTATCGCATTCTCGCTTTGCATCAGAAATGACCCCACCAAGACCATCAGCGGGCTCATCTGATGCCCGATGTTCACCTCTTTCTTCTTCAACGTCTTCCATTACAGTATCACCGCATTCCTCAGGGAACATAGGATAGTTGTCATCATCCTCCTCTTCTTCATTGTCTTCCATCCTAACCCCTCTTTCTCCGTGCTTGGTCCAACAATTATAGCTGGGCATGAAACCTTTCCGAATCACGTGGTCTTGAATGGTTCTCGGGTCAGAGTACTCCCTGACGTTCCGACACTTCTCACATGGACAAGGCATAAAATTATTCACTTTGTTTGCCTCAGCCACATCGAGAAATTTATGCAGGCCTGCAATAAACTCGGAACTGCGTCGTTCGCCGTACATCCATCGCATCCGTGCATCCATCTGCATCATATATATAATTAAGTTTATCAAATACCATTACAATAACATCTTGAATAGTGAAATGACCACCGTACATCGACACGTGCAATATTTCTGTATCAATTACAGATGAAAAGGATAAAGTTGCTAACCTCGGCCGAGGATATCATCTTGTGTGAACTTAAGTGTGGCTCGGGCATTTCATCGAACACATCTTGTGCGTGGCAAAGAAAAAAAAACTAGCACCCACTTCCCACCAATCCAACCAGAAAAAAAAACAGAGGAGAGAAGAGAGGGGGGTGGGGGTTATATATAGGCAGGGGAGGTATTGGTCCCGGTTCTTGGCACGAACCGGGACCAAAGCTCCGCGCACGCCACGTGGCCGGCTCTGGAGCTTTGGTCCCGGTTCTTGCCAAGAACCGGGACCAATGCCCCAACCGAACCGGGACCAATGCCCCACGGGGCCTGGCAGCTCGAACCGGGACCAGTGCCAGGCACTGGTCCCGGTTTTTACCTGAACCGGGGCTAATGGCAAACAGTACTCCGGACGAAAGGTCCTTTTTCTACTAGTGCATATGCAGGTTGGTGTTTTATCGATAGTTGGATTGCTCTCGCGGCGGGTTTTAGGGTTTACTTGCCTCGATGCCTACCGCTTACCTATGGTAATACTTGCTGGACAAGCTGCCGAATTGTTGGGCTTGGCCTATATGGATGACCACTAGACTGGGCTGATTCTGATCTGTGAGCTTCTCATTTGGTAATAATTTTGCCACGTAGGATTGACCACGTAGGATCTGACGTGGCCACAACAAACAACATATGACCAAAAATTTGGTCATAAAGTTATGACTATTTTATTTGGTCATAAACGGTTATGACCATTTTACTAAAAAAGGTCATTTTTATCGAATAAGACGCTCGGCATGTGACCATCGGTTTTTGGTCACAAAGGGCTTACAAATTAAACTTTGTGACCTTCTAGTGACAAAATAGAGGGTCAAAAGTGAGCATATTTCTTGTAGTGACAACAGGAACATGTCAAAGATGCCACAACGGATTAACTGATAGCGTGCTTCATTTCTTTCCATGTCTCGCTATGATTGTTGTTAGTCGAACTTTGTATTTCTATTAAGCAAATTACGGAAAGGGGAATTAATAGCCCAGTTGGAAAAAATATTAATTTGTCATAACAACAAGTCAACAAGTAGAGTTCTCTTACATCTCTCACGTCACCGCAACAAAAGATAAAACCTATAAGAGAAACAAGCCAGTAAATTAGAGGGTACGTAACATAGCCACAGTTAACATGCAGGATAGATCATAGACTAGGGAAATTCGCGCGGCGACACGCCGCGCCCGTGTGGTGACACAACATAAATAAATTGTGGAAGGTCAAATTGCTCAAAAGTAGTGTAATTGCATCAAAATTCTGTATTATGTATTTATATATTATATATTTTTTATTTTGTATGTAGCAAATTTGTAAGGAAAAAACATAAAAGTTCCTGGATTCTCCATTTATTTTGTAAAAAAAGAGATTCGCCGCCCGTGTGGTGACACAACATAAATGAATTGGAGAAGGTCGAATTGTTCACAAATAATGTAATTGTATCGAAATTTTGTATTATGTAAATATATATTATATATTTATTATTTTGTATGTAGTAAATTTGTGAAGAAGAAAACATAAAAGTTGCTGGATTATCCATTTAATTTGTGAAAAAGAAGATTCTCGTTCGTAGAATCTCGATAAAGAAAAAAAGCCGACTATGGGATTTGGACCGGTGACCCTCGCATTTGATATGAAGTAACATACTTCTAAAAGTGCTTTATTTCGAGGAGTGCTTGATTAAAAAAGTGATCTTCTTTATAGACCATAACCAAAGTTTGCATGGGGAGTTAAAAGACATATATAACCTATTAAAGTGTAGGAAGAAAAGACATATACTGTACAATTAGCGAGAAGTTAAACATGTGTTAAAAAGATCGGATTACAGTCCTTTTATTTGTAAGCTAAAAGTATGAAACAACTGTACAAAAGACCTAACTTTCAGATTTATCACGACTGGACAAAAGATATCTTGATCCATGAGACATGAGTGCAAACACAGGTTGGATATTGATGGAAATAAGCTAGGTGTCAAAAAAGCGCTATGTATTCTTAAAAATGCCTTGGATTTGATACTGCATTGGGCGCCAATGTCTAGACTAATTGTCGCCACATAGCTGAGTTTTCTTCTAACATCATTTGCATCATAGGATTAGATATTGTATAAAAGGTCAAAACAAAACAGGCACTACATAAGCAGAGAATTAAATAGAGTGAAATGAAAGGAAAGCAAGAAAAACACAAATCAAAATTATAGGAATCCATAGGAGCAAGGGCTGACAGGAAGAACGGTGAGACGGCGCCGCCGGGGGACAGGAAACCAGACAACACACGTGAAGCCTAGTACGGACAGACCCAGCCGACGCATCAAGAGAAGAGCCAAGAGGGGAAATATCCCGTGACACATGCCAACGATAGGCGAAGCATCAGATTAATTAGTACTGTTCACCACACAAATAATCTTTGGTTGCGGATGCTTATTTAGAAAACAATCCAGAATTTGAATGGTGTTGAGAAGGGTGTTTATGATCACAAAATCTTTTTTTGTATGTG
The DNA here is from genome assembly GCA_947311845.1 of Poa pratensis. NCBI lineage: Eukaryota > Viridiplantae > Streptophyta > Magnoliopsida > Poales > Poaceae > Poa > Poa pratensis. The sequence goes on along the minus strand of CAMZMU010000038.1, from coordinate 85,007,483 downwards.
AACAACTTACAATTTACATAATGTCACCTATGCTATAGCTGAGTGATATAATATACGATGTGCAAATATGATATCTGAATTAGTACTTATGATCATACATGTATGTCATTATATGTGACCAAGTACATGACTTTCGGAACAAATTCAGTGCACTCGTCAAGAGAATAATAGAGGGAAAGGGAGAGGGGGGTGCACAATTGGGTTTAAAAGGTAGGAAATATTTAGTGTTTTTTCTATGGAGTAAGTGTTGGAAGGTTATGTTATTTGGCGAACTTAGGCATCCAAATGGAATTAATGTAGACCGTTAAGAAGTAGTTAAAAAAATATACGAGAAGCAAAAGTTAAAAATAAAAGTAGTGGTAATTTGAATTTAGAGAAGTGGGGAATTAAGATAGTAGGAATTGCAAATAAGTAAGTAATAAATTTTAAGTTCGCAAAAATAAATTTATGGGGGAAGTAAAATTAAAAGTTTAGAAAATAGAGTAGGGGAAAATGGGAAAATAGGAAGTAAGCGAGCAGTCCTAGAGTCATAAAAATAAACATGTAAGGGAGGTAGAAGAAAAAAAATATACAGTAGGGGATAAATAGGGAGTAGAAATAAGTAAGTAATTTCGAAGTCGCTATCTGTGCGCAATGTTCGTAAAAAGGAATGTGAAAAAATAAATAATAGGGGAAAACTAAAACGGGGAGAAATCTATTAGAAGCCAAAAAAAATCTATTCATAAGGGGCAGGACTATTTACGCGTGACCGGAAAAATAGATAAGTAATTTTAAAGTCGTTATTCGTGCGCAATGTTCGTAAAAAGAAGTGCGGGGGAAAAAAATAGGTTTAAACTAAAAGTGGAGAAATATAAGGGGGGAGGGGAAATTGTTCAATTGTACCGGAGGACCGATTTGCAATTTTGGATAAACGCGGGGATTTTGCTGGGAAAATGTTTTATTCCGGGAGGCCGTGTAACAATTTCTGAAAAACGTGAGGACTTTTCTGGGAAAAAGCGGCACGCGTGGTATTTTCGGCAAAAATGTTTCATTCCGGAGGGCCGATTCACAATGTTTGGAGAACGCGAGGGCTTTACTGCAAAAAAATGGTATATCTATATGTCCGTCAAAATAAGAAGGTTAAAACATGGAAGTTGTTTGGTAGGTTGATATGCATGTACTCGTGTGAGGAAAATTCAGAACGGATAACTGAGTGTGACGAATTTGACGAAATCCGTCGAATGTTTTTGCGAATCTGGATCCAAAATTAAGGAGTTAGAGTCGGTCAAACTCGAAACCGATCACGGGAATGGAACCTACTCGTTGGCGTGCATATATTTAGTATATATGTTTTTATCAAAAGGAGGGCCGTCGGAGCCAGATCGGACGGCGCGGATCGGCCGCGCACTGTATGAACAGTGAAGCGCGCACTGTGGAAGCGAATCGATGAATTTGGATCAAAATTGAGGAGTTAGAATCGACAAAACTTGAAACCGTTCAGGGGAATGGAACGTACTCATCGACGCGCATATATTTCTTGTATATAATTTTTGGGAGAACAAAAAAAATTTAAAAAAAATTCGCAAAAAAAAAGAGTGCACTGCTGTTTATATGAACCGTGCTCCGAGCGGTACTGTTCTTTGAACAGTGACCCGGTGGCTGTCAAAATTGCATAAGTGCATCTCCTTTATATATAGTAGTATCTATATTCCAGTCACTGATCCGTTTCAGTAGTACGATTGAGTCGATGGATCCCAAACCCTGCTAATGTGAGAGCCGCAACGCCCGCAAGACCCACGCCACAAGCACGGGCTTCGCGTAATTCTCCAGTATACGGCTTCCAAAATCAAGAGCAAGCCAAGAACGTTAGATGGATGTATATAGTTTTACAGAATCAGAAAATCGAGGCCGACCGATCTTGCATATGTACCTGGTATAATCGAGCAGCTGGGCTTCAGTGAAGCGATACATGCCGTCGCTGCACCCACGCACACAGTTGGTTAACTTGGATCGTCTAAGAGTAGACCGGCTTGCGCACAGTTGATCCGATTGAGTAGTACTAATAGAATTGTGTCGAATCGAAGACAGATCAAGACTGTGGTACGGAAGAGGGAAAAGGGAGGAGAAACGAACGAACCGGAACGGCCGACCTGGTGGTGGCCATTGCCCGGTTGATCATAAGGCTCCGGGCCATGTCGCGCAGCGCTGCCGCCATTGATTACGACGACTAGGGTTCCTGCTCCGTGTCGATCGATGGTCGACCTCTCGCCTTCAATCAAGTCGAAGATTGACACGTAGAGGGTCCCACCTGTTTGCTTATTGAGGCACCCAAAAAAAGGGACTATATGGGCTGGCTAGTTTCTTTCCTGGGCTTGGGCACCATCACCTCCTCTAGAGACCGGTCTTGAGCGAGAGAGAACTCGGAAAGGAAATCGCTAGAAAAAAAGGAAACCTTTGCGAAGGTCACCCCGCACGGCCACACGCCTCTCGTTGCGGCACTTTGCGCATTCTCTTTCGTGCGGTCTCTCGCGGTTGTCTGCATGTTCGGCAAGTGTCGCAACGACAATAAAAGTGGGATGATGACGAGAGAGAAAGGGATACGGGAGGTGGGAGTACAATTTTTCCCTTTTATTTTCAAAAGGAAAGTTTCAAAAGGAAATAGCTTGAGAACCGTTTGTCCAAATTACGAACCGTTTTCACTTTTGAGCTCGTAGCGTCGAGATCTTAAAACTAAACCCCATGTTGATAAATTTTGAGTAACTTTTTTTTTGTACTCCCTAAACTATACGGTTGTACTCTGAAATATAGTGTAAGTGTACTCCATCTTCTTTGTACTCCGATTTGTGTGTATCTGTACTCCGCCTTCTAGATACTATACTCTCTTTTCTGTGTACATGTACTCCGTATTCTGGGTACGTGTACTCCCTCTTTCTGTGCATCTGTAATTCGCCTTCTGTGTACTCCTACTTCTATGTACCTGTACTCCGCATTTTCACATACTTGTACTCTCTACTCTATCTACTTGTACTTCACTTTTTCATGTATTTGTACGCCTTCTTTTGTACTTTCAGATTTTTATACCATGTACTCTCTTCTTCTTATTGTTTGTACTTAGGAGAGAAAAGGTGAAGAAAAGAAGCATGGAGACGGGCGCGTTATGGTGACTAAAATGTTTTCGCTGCATTTTTGGTTTGGAATGAACTCCGGCTTGGACACTTCATTTTTGTTGCCCGTGACCATCCATCTATTTTATATATACGGTAGCTAGCACTGGCATATCAGTTCATATAATTAGTTTAAGATTTAATCGTCATGTCTCACTGCTGCTCCACATACAAGCTAGCAATATATTTGATCTTGGCAGATTGGATTGTAAAGAATTTCAGAAGAAAGCGCCTTGCCATATGCTTCGGATTTAGCTTCTTTTCTTCCAGACTTATCCTGCCATGACATACAAGAAAATATGTGTCATGACATGCACCGAAATAAACTATACTAGATTCAAATAGCTATCTATGTGAAACACTGCCTAAAATACAGTTTTCCTTTTTAAGCTTTGGTCTAGAATATAGGTTTCTTATTCTTTCTATTCCGCTGCTATGTACTTAATCGGTTAGCAAATCTACAAAAATACCCTGGAGCATGATTACAAGCTAAATATTCTAATGAATTGTGGGCCAATAATGATTTTTTTTGTAGAGTCATCTTGATTCCTGTCTTCTTACCTCACCGATTCACCTTTTTTTTACCGTATGAGTGTTACAACAATATGTGAGACAGAGTCCTTTTTAAGGCAGGATCCTTTCTGGATTGGTTTATTTTCTTCTTCACCTGAGTAGAGTATTTGGATGTGTAGCAGATTTGTTTTTTCATGGGTGCTGGTGGTCACTGTATTAATTGTCAATTATTAGCAAGAAATAGATCCCTTTTGTCTCCATGTTGCTCTGTAATCAGTTTCTGTAAAAACAACCAAGCACTCAAATGAACCAAGTTACTTAGTTAATCTCTATTTTCTTAGCCAGTATTATTTGGAGTAGTTGATCACCTTTGATAAGTTCCTTGTGTTAAAAATCCCAGGAGACCAAGGCAAGAGAGAAAAAGAGATCCTTCTAAGCCAAGGAAGAGATGGGAAGTGAGTAGTACTGGAGCAAAAATGAAGTGGACTATGTGGTCCCATGTTTGTTATGCACATGGAGTAATAACGTTTGTATGCTATAAGAATAACATTGCTTACTTTGGCCAACTTCTGTGTAGGCCAAAATTTACAGGCTTTTTTTTAATCAATTCAGTTGTTTAGTAACCTTGATCACCTGTTTTGTTATTGATCTGTCTCAGGATCTTTAAGATAGGTAGACTTCGGTGTTATCAACTGGAATGAGTTTTCCTTTTTCCTTTTTGGTAATTGGCTAGGCGGTTATGTACGTATACGCTAGCTTTGTTCTTGACGAGTTTTTGTACTTCTTTTTCTGGTGCGCGAGTGTTGGCACTTCGACCAAGCATACAGTTTAGCGATACGCTCCTTAGAAAAATCTTCAGATAATTCAAGTCATTGATCATTTACCATTCTAATGAACCATACGCATGCTGGGCTAGCACAATATGTCTACGAGATACTATTATGCTGGCCACACAGTGCCAAACGAGATGCAGTCGGCTAGGCGAAGCGCGCCTATTCGACTAGTATAAATTAACTTCCTTGAAAATAAGACAGAGAAGGGAAAACAGCAAAGCTATAGAGCTAAGAGGTGGACGTAGTGGAGCTGCAATTGATTAATTAAGTACCTTGGATCAACCGGAGAGAACACGGATCCTGCTGAAATTGATGAGCTGCTTGCTCTCTGGGAAGTAGCCAGCCAGGAGTCATGGAGTGAAGGAGTGAGTGAGGAAAACCTTTAATACGAAGTCCAAATCTTGCTGCAAGAAGTTGTGTGGCAACCGATAGATCAATCATCAATGATGTGATTGTTACGCGAATGGTGTGAGCACTGGGTAAGGTCGTCATCTCCCTTAATTTTCCACGGCTACCGGGGATGGAATACATCGCTCTCACTGGCGTTGGCGAAATCAATTGTTGATCGAAGGAGCACCTTCAAGCCCGTCCCCACTCCCAAAACCTGATTTTACGATCGGTGGAATTCTATGTGCACTGGGAAACCGACCTGGAAACAATCACGGGTGGAAAAATATTCAGAGTTGCCAAGTGCGGCCTTAATATGAAGCCCAATCTTGCTGCAAGAAAAATGCGTGGCAACCGAGGATCGATCATCAACAGAGGTGATTGTTACAGGAATGCCATCTCCCTTAATTTTCCACGGCTACCGGGGTTGAAATACGTCGCTCTCACTGGCGTTGGCGGAATCAATTATTGATCGAAGGAGCATCTAATTTGGTCCCAGCGCAATTATGGAGTGAGCTTTAATTTGGTCCCATTGTCACCTTCAGATTCTTCCTTGGTCTGGTCGGCGCCACGGTAATTGATTCAAGGAGCATCTACTCTATCCACGGATCTACCTGCTTGCACGCACCTGCACCTGTCTATCGAGGAGGTCCCAGTGGTGATGGAACGGAGGTCCCCACTCCCTCCCAAGCGCTGACGTGACGACGGCCCCGTCAGCTCCCTTCGCTGGCCCCAGTCATATCGCAGATACGTCCCTCGTTCGCTCGCGCCTCTGCGTGTACTTGGCTCGCTGTACGCTGACTTGCTCGCGCGCGCCTCCACGGCTCCACGTGTATGTAAGTGACCTTCGGGAAGGTATCCTTTTCCTAGGCCTACCCACTCGGAAATCGCTAGAAACTAGAAAAATGGTTCTTTGTGAAGGGCACCCCGCGCGCCTTGTCCTTGCGACACTTGTCGCGTTTTTCCTTATCGCGCGCTATGTAGCAGCACGAGAGAGTTATGGTGGGATTTCTCCTTCCCACCATAACGTGTCCAGCAATTTGCCGTGAGCATTGTTTTGCTGTGAGGTTTTCTCTTAATTTGCCGCAGGCATTGTTTTGCCGTGAGCTTTTATCCGGATTTGCCATGAGCTTTTTATTTGCCGTGAGTGTTTCGGATGGCCTACGGCAAATTACTCACGGCAAATTGATGGGCCCGCTGAAATGCTCACGGCAAATTGATGGGCCTACGGCAAACAACCAGTTTCCTGTAGTGTATGACAAGTGGGTCATCATGTTTAAATATTACTAAAAGACAAATTTATGATACTATGCATTATAAAGCTAGTATCATATTACATGATATTTGCATTGCGATTGGCCTTAGCTTGATAAGTGCCATGGGAATCCATGTGACTCATTTTGAGACCACCAATTAATTACCGTAGTACTTACAAGCACCACTAATCGATCCAGCCGTAGCTTGATAAGTACTTTGATAGGTGCCTTGGGAATGCATCTGACTCATTTTGAGACCGCGCATTAATTGTAGTAGAAGCACAATTATCGATCAAATCCAGCTGTAGCTTGATAAGTACTTTGATAGGTGCCATGGGAATGCACATGACTCATTTTGGGACCACCAATTAATCGGAATAGTACAAGCATCACGATCAATCCAGCTGTAGCTTGATACTAGGTGCCATGGGAATACATCTGACTCATTTTGAGACCACCAAATTAATTGTCCTGCCGCCCGCAGAGCCACTCGCTAGACTTGCTAGCTTGCTATCATCGCGCGATCGCATCATTGCTACTCAGTAAATTAATTACGCATCGATCATGCGTACATTTTGATCACATGTGTTTTTAGTCTTTTAAATTACTACTTTACGTTTTTTTAAATTAGTACAAGGAAAACATAATTCCACTTGTACGCAAAGGAGGCATAGGACGAACGCGATTGGTCACATGCCATGGAGACATACGAAGCGACTACGGTGGCCACGAATAGCAGCATGCAACGGGATATGCTACCCGGCACTGTACGCTGTCGCTAGGAGAAGTGTCTATATAAACGTAGCATAATGTCCATGAAACATCTACAAGTCAGAATTCGGAAAAAAAAAACATCTACAACTCAGTTGATACAGAGAGAGGTAGCATCTATGAATTGCTTTTGGAAGGCCAGAGATGCAGCAGATCGAGCTGTTGCCAGATGTGATGCAGCACGTGATGATGCTATACGAGAAGCTGGACTGGTAGCTCTAGAAGTTGCTACTGGCACTGATGTGGAACGTCGCGATGCAGCAGCATTGGCGGCTCTAGATGCTTCTGTCCGCTGTGCTGCTGCATCTTCGGCGGCTCTAAAAGTTGCTGCCCGATGTGGAGCAGCAGCAGAAGCAGCCGCTGCAAACGATCATAGAGATGCAAGTTTTGCAGCTGGACAAGCTCGAGCAGCTGCTGCTCGCTGTGATGCTGATGGTGCTGCTGCAGCATCTCTAGCAGCAAATGCTCTTGCTGACAGCTGTGTCGCGGCGTGTGGCGATGCAGCAGCACTAACAGTGGCGGCTCGAGAAGCTGCTGCCCGCTGTGTTCTGGCACGTGACGATGCGGCAACAGCAGCATGGGTAGCACGAAAGGCGGCGCTTCGAGAAGCTAAAGCCCGCTGTGTTTTGGCACGTTATATTGTGCCAATAGCAGCATTGGTAGCTAGACGTTGCCGTGATGTGGCCCATGTCAACGCAGCTCGAGAATCTGCCGAGGGCCATAAGAAAGCACGAAAAGATGCAATCGCAGCAGCATTCGCAGCTCGAAAAGTCGCGGTCCGCTGTGCTACGGCAAGTCGCCGTGCTGTATCAGCAGCTTCGGCTGCTGACCGTTGTCTTGCGGCACGTGCCGATGCTGCCGTCGGCCTTGCTGTGCCGCTTGCCGACCCTGTCAATGCTGCTGCCCACCCTGACCCTGTGGTGCCCTGTGCTGATGCAGCAGCATTGGAAGCTCGGAAAGCAGCTGCCAGTTGTGATGAGGCACTTGGCAAGCATGTTGATAAAGAGTATCTGGTCAATTCGCGTGGTTGGCAGATGACGGTGGCCACGCTCTTTGTGGGCATCGCATTCCAGGCAGTCGTGCAACCGCCAGCCTGGATGTCCTGTCTTCAACCCACAAACGCTGGGAAGGCAACCTCTGGTGATCCTTCGCCTGCTCCTGCCCCTTCGCCTGCAGCAACTGCGGATAATGTCACGTCCACTGATGTGCTATGTAGCCTATACTTCTTTTTCAACATGACTACTATGGCAGGAGCACTAATAATCCTGGTACGGCTGCTGACGATGAAAAAATCCACGCATGCACTTGCACTTACTCGCTGGCAGATAAAATATACGCTGGTGATGCTCGCCATTAGTGTTGCCTGTTCCTTCATCACCGCTACATGGGGATCTGCTTTTTATTTCTTTGTTTACTTCGCCATTTTAGCAATAATGGGTACTATCCTTGTGCCTTATGTGGAGCCAGCTGACCCCGCGAGCCTGTAATACGATAGTTATTATTTAATAAAGAAGGATCTGATGCTAAAAAAAAAGGGACTTGACCTACTTTATTTGATGCCATCTAATGATGGGACCAATGTTTGGTGACCCAACAACGCTGTGTACTTGTCGGAAATTACAGAAACATTACTTACCCTCGTAGACAATGGTCCCACCAACGGCATATTACTAGCTCCTGGCCGACATCATGCAGGCATATATGCAAATTTGAGGGGGCAAGGCCACATGAATATGTGGCCTAATTTAGGCTCTAGGATTTGAGGGGCAAGACCACATGATGGTCCCACCAATGAGAAAACTCTTACAGCTAGTCGTCGCCTGCCCACACTCATATTAATTTCTGATAGATCAGGCAGGCAGGCAGGCAGGCGAAGAGATGGGCGAGGTCCGGGTGCTGGCCGTGTCGCGTGTGGCGCCGTCGCAGCAGCAGCAGCAGCACGGTGGAGTTGAGCGCGTGAAGCTATCCCACTTGGACGTGCCGTGGGTCGGGCTGCCCGCGGTGCAGTATGTGTTCCTCTACGACCTTGGGGACAGGGACGGTCATGGGGGGTTGGTCTCAAGCCTCAAGGCTGCGCTCGCCGACACGCTGACGCGGTACCTGCCCTTGGCCGGGAGGCTCGAGTACGAGGCGGAGACCGGCGACCTCGTCGTCGACTGCTCCGACGCCGGCGTCGCCTTCCTCGAGGCCGACGCCGACGACGCCATGGACGTGCGCCGGCTCGCGTACGACGAGGCGCACGACATGCCTGCGTTCGTGGGTCTCGTGTCGGACCTCGACGCCCGCGTGCTCCCGGCGCCCGTGCTGTCCGTGCAGGTCACCCGACTCGGCGCTTCCGACCTGGCGGTCGGACTGTCATGGCACCACGCCGTTGTCGACGGCCGCGCAATATGGCGCTTCGTGGCGGCTTGGGCTTCCTCCTCCCGCGGAGGCACCGAGGCCCTGGGCCGACCGGTCTACTGCCGTACGTGACGCCGTCAACTACCCCCGAGCCGACGAGCTCGCCCGCCAGTGGCTCAAGATCATGGCGCCCAATCTCCCCGTGGTACCTACTCCTCTTATTCCTCCTAACAAGTAACAACACTCCTACCTTACTTACTTATGCCCATCCCATTCCCATGTAAGCATTGCACTGCATTATTGCAGGTGAGCTCGAGGGAGCGCGATCCGTTGTTGACGCTGGCGCGTCGGACGTTCCACCTCGGCGCCGACGACATCCAATCCCTGAAACGGCGGATCGACCATCTCGCGGCCGCGGGCGCGCCCAAGCCGAAGCCGGTCTCGACCTTCGTGGCGCTGGCTGTTGGAAATAGGCTTGTGTGTCCAGTCGACGATCCTTCGGGTGTGAGGAGTCGACAAGTGTATCGAGTGCCGACTTCGGGGATCTGTCCCAAGTCGAGGATGTGTTCGACTCCAGGGTCTGTCCTGAGTCGAACTAGTTACCAGGTTCCTCTGTTACAGTGACTCCTTTGTCCTGTAGTCAGTGTCCTGAAGTGATACTCCTGCATCAAGTACAGAGTAGGACGTGCTAGACGTCACCTACAGTAGTTTCTAGTCATGACATCGCCAACAGTGGCATGTCAGATAGAAGTATGACCGGTCACGTCGTCTGTGATGTGACTGGATAGTTGAATTATGCAGCCAGGCTGCAGCCCCTATTTAGAGGGGTGAATACAATGAGAAAATTGAGGCAAACCATTTCTTTGGCACACACTCCCCTCTCTCTCTCTCGAGCAAAAGATCTCACGGGCAACAATTGGTACCAGAGCCTGAGTTCTTGAGAGAACTCACCAGAGATGGGCGACGGAAAGGCGCTCATGCCGGCGGAGGTGAAGGAGGCCGCGAGCACGCTGGCAGTCCAGCGTGTTGTGCGGGAGGCCGGTAGTTCGTGGCCGCTGCTCACGCGGTCAAACTACGCGGACTGGGCGCTGCTCATGCAAGTGAAGCTTGAGGCACGTCGTGTTTGGTCCGCCGTGCACGATGGCACGGAGGAGCGCGAGACGGACCGGGCAGCACTCGAGTACGTGCTGCTCGCCGTTCCGCCGGAGATGATCTCCACACTGGCGTCGAAGAAGACGGCCAAGGAGGCGTGGGAGGCGATCAAGACGATGCGGTCGGAGATACCCGTGTCCGGGAGGCGAAGGCAACTGCGCTCAAGAAGCAGTACGCACTACTAGGAAACTAGCTATAGGTGGAATCACTTTTGCGGCGCACCAAATAGCCATGCGCCACAGAATGTTTTCTGTGGCGCATTTTTGCATGCGCCACAGAAATTTTGAATTCTGTGGCGCACGGAAACCACATGCGCCACAGAAATGTGACTTTCTGTGGCGCATGTAGGATGTGCGCCACAGAAATTCGCCTTTCTGTGGCGCACGTACAAGATGCGCTACAGAAATGTGCCTTTCTGTGGCGCATGGGGTGGGATGCGCCACAGAACCATGCGCCACAGAAATCAGTGCGCCACAGAATTTTTTTCACTCGAATCGCACCACCCCCCCCCCCCCCCCCCACCCCCCCGTGGATCGCCTTTTCGTTTTTGTAGACAAGAAAAAGAAAATGATAAAATGTTCAAAAAAATAAATCCTTTGAGATGTAGTTAGGTTTTGGTGCCTAGTTGGTATAGAAATTTTGAAATATGAATTTTGACCTTTTTTGCAAAAAACAGAAGAAAAAAAACTTTGAACGGCCATAACTTTTGCATACGACGTCGAAAAAGATTCTCAGATTCTCCAAATTCCAAAAGAAAAAAAAGTTATTTCAAACAGAAGATTTTTTCTACAAATTCAAAAAATTCAAAAAAATCGTAATTTCAAAAAAATTCAAAAAGTCCAAAAAAAAGACACAGAAATGTGTAACAAAGAAGATTGTTGAGTTATTTGGCTTTTTTGATTTTTTTGAAGTGTTTTGACTTTTTTGAAAATTTTGGATTTTTTTGGATTTTTTTGGATTTTTTAAGTTTTTTGAATTCTTTGAAACTTTTGAATCTCCTTTTGAAACTTTGTAAGTTTTTGAAAATTTTGAAATTTAAAAACACACATATATAACACATACCACATATATACACATACCACATATATACACATACAAGACTTAAGAGGGTTCATATGATATATATATCAATAAGACTTGAGTAGCATAGGGGTAGGTGGACTGGATAGAACTTAGAAGTTAAGTGTGCTTAGGTTGGAGCAATCTGAGGATGGTGACCTACTGGGAAGTCATCATTTGAGATATGATTGGAGTGTTAAAAATGTTCAAAAAAATAAATATTTAGGTTTTTTCCAAATTATTTCATATTTTGAATTTTTATGATTTTTTTTGAATTTTTGAAAATCCAGATCTAGATCTGGCCGTCCTTTTTTTAAAATTCGAAAAAATTCTGTGGCGCACCGGGGTAGCGGTGCGCCACAGAATTGTTGTTTTCTGTGGCGCATCTGGGGGTGCGCCACAGAAAGGCTAATTCTGTGGCGCATCTGGGGGTGCGCCACAGAATTTATATTTTAGTGGCGAGCTAACTGTGGCGCACCACATGCGCCACAGAAAGCGTTTTTGGTGCGCCACAGATAGGCGTTTTCCTAGTAGTGGAGGAGCAGATACGTCGGTGCAAGCGTTGCCGGAGAGGAGAAGATCCGGCGGGGCGCCTTGTCGTAGAGAAGGGCATCCGGCGTCGGACTTGTCGGAAAGGTGGTGGCGGCGCCAGGGAAGCACGACTACGGCCAGGGAGAGAGGCCTAGAGGTCGGTAGCCACAGGGCGAACCTGTCGATGGTGGTGGACGCCGACACAGGGACGGCCGCTCATGCGTCGTCGCCTCGCTGAGGGCGCCGCCCAGAGTCACTCGATGGAGTTGCGCGCTACCAAAGCGCACGCAGTACCGGCGAGGCACCTGAAGGACGCCGGTGCCCCTTCTTCAGTGGCGCAGGCGCTCGATGCGGGAGTTCTTCTCTGGTCGGCGCCGCGAGAGAGGAGAAAGGGGAAGAGATGAGAAAGCATCTAGGGTTTCCTCGGGATGGCGGCGATGCGCTGGTTTTATTCCAGACACACGCGCTCCTGACCGTCGGATCTCCAACCGCTGTCCAACGGCACAAACGGCTGGGCTAGGCCATTTTTGGCCCAGTTCGGCAGAATAATTATGATAGCAAAAAAAACTATTTTCTGAGTGGAAAAAAGGTTTGTTGCGAAATTGGACCACACAATTTTTTGAAAATAATAAATCTTTGTTGCGAAATTGGACCACACAATTTTTTGAAAATAATATACCATATTTTATGCACAAATAACACATTGGTTGCATAAAAAGGCTTTCCGTCCACCTCTTGTCAATATGACAAATTACTAAGGGCCAAAAATGACTTTTTTGTGAAACAAGTACCAAAAATATGGTGCAAAATGGCACCCATCAATTATTCACACAAAGTAGTCCATATTTTATGGATAAACCCCAAGTATTAGGATTTTCTCGCTTTCTACCTAATTTCGCCTATTTAAATGACTTTATGCCGATTTTCCGAAAGTAATTCAAATTTGAACTACAACCGTGTGATAGTTTGCTCTGATTTTTCTTCAAAAATCATTTTAAGGTACACAAGTAGTGATTATATCACAGAACCATCGATAGTTTTTGAAAAATTCGACCTCTTTCAATGAATAGAGACGACGGTCATTTGACCATATTTTAAAAAAAATCTAAGAAAGTGAAAATATAGTCAAAAAAGAAATCCTTTGGCATGGAGTCCATTTATGTGTAGTAGTTGCTAGGTAAAATGATAAACTTGAGTCTTTACAAACTTTGCAAAAAATTACTTCACAAAAAGGTATATCATCTATAAACATGTTTATGTTTCAACCCAAATAACCAAGTTATGGCCATTCTCGTGCCATAGTTTGTTATAAAGTACTCATATTTGGCACATAGGTGTATCCATGTAAAGGGAAACAATGGTGCCAAACAGAGTTTTCAAATTAATTATAGAAATAACATTTTCTATTTTCTAAGGGCCAAAATGACTTTTTTGTGAAGCAAATGCCAAAAAATATGGTGCAAAATTGCACCATCAATTATTCACACAAAGTAGTCCATATTTTATGGATAAACCCCAAGTATTAGGCATTTTATTGCTTTCTACCTAATTTCGCCTATTTAAATGACTTTATGCTGATTTTCCGAAAGTAATTCAAATTTGAACTACAACCGTGTGATAGTTTGCTCTGATTTTTCTTCAAAAATCATTTTAAGATACACAATTAGTGATTATATAACAGAACCATCGATAGTTTTGAAAAATTCGACCTCTTTCAATGAATAGACACGACGGTCATTTTGACCATATTTTTAAAAAAATCTAAGAAAGTGAAAATATAGTCAAAAAAAGAAATCATTTGGCATGGAATCCATTTATGTGTACTAGTTGCTAGGGAAAATGATAAACTTGAGTTTTTACAAACGTTGCAAAAAATTACTTCACAAAAAGGTCTATCATCTATAAACATGTTTATGTTTCAACCCAAATAACCAAGTTATGGCCATTCTCGTGCCATAGTTTGTTATAAAGTACTCATACTCGGCACATAGGTGTATCCAGGTAAGGGAAACAATGGTGCCAAACAGAGTTTTCAAATTAATTATAGAAATATCATTTTCTATTTTCTAAGGGCCAAAAATGATTTTTTTTGTGAAGCAAGTGCCAAAAATATGGTGCAAATTGCACCCATCAATTATTCACACAAAGTAGTCCATATTTTATGGATAATACCCAAGTATTAGGAATTTTCTCGCTTTCTACTCTTTCGCCTATTTAAATGATTTATGCCGATTTTCGAAGAAATTCAAATTTGAACTACAACCGTGTGATAGTTTGCTCTGATTTTTCTTCAAAAATCATTTTAAGGTACACAAGTAGTGATTATATCATAGAACAATCGATAGTTTTGAAAAATTCGACCTCTTTCAATGAATAGACATGACGGTCATTTTGACCATATTTTAAAAAAATCTAAGAAAGTGAAAATATAGTCAAAACAAAAATCCTTTGGCATGGAGTCCATTTATGTGTACTAGTTGCTAGGGAAAATGATAAACTTGATTTTTTACAAACTTTCAAAAAAAGGTCTATCATCTATGAAAAAATCTGTGAGAAACTCACAAATTATTTATGTGGGAAAAAAGTTGTATGCCGACGACCTAAATAAGGTGGCCGTCAGCGTATAGGTGGCGCCGTCAGCTTGGTAACGGATGCGGACACATGTATTCCGACGGCCAAACATATGCCGACGACTTTTATAAAGCCTTAGGCATACAACCATATATGCCGACGGCCCCGACAAAATGCCGTCGGCATACATTTAGCCGTAGGCAACTATCCGTTTTCCTATAGTGATGTCAATTCATGTGAACCTGGCTCGAATTATGAAACTATTGATGTTCTCCAAGATTAGGTGATACTACCAGAGAATCATGCAACAAAATCATGACTCATGTAAATCCCTACTTTAATTCACGAGCGGCAGCACCGAAAGTCCAAGCAGAGCGAAGGAGATCATCTCCAATAATGCAAGTACTAACCTGGGGTGTACATTGGTTGTATCGAATTAAGTGGTCGAGGAAAAAACATAATAATGAGTAGCAATTAAGACAAACCACTCTATGTCAAATCATGTGTACATGGCTCGAAGGATGGGCACAAAAAACGGATCTCATTGAATGGGAATTAAGAAAATGTCCATTTCTAACAGGTACATGTCGAAATCATCTTGACTAGCTCGAAGTAGGAGAAGACACATGTGGTACCCATAAAGTGATGTTGTTTGGTCGCTGCAATACGTTCTAATCAGGTTAATGCATCTAATTGATTTGAGCCCATACACAAGGTTAGAGGCTAGTAAATTTAAAAATTAAGGGCAATTATCAATCTATCATACACAGATTGTCCAACTATCAATCTACATTAAAAAGATACATCCGTTTTAGCGTCAAATAATATGGGATGGACGGAATATAAATTTATCATTGCAAACAGGTGAAATATATCAATCTACCATTCTTTATGAAGGGTCAATGGTGTTTGACCATTGTCAAATTACCTTTTTGCCTTACATGAATAAAAAGATTGTTTTAACAATTAAAAAGGGGCTTCAAAATACTAAAAAAATGTAAAATAAATCCTATATGTAGGGAGTGATCTTATCTCTTCCTGGACGTTCATCTTATTCTACAGTACACATCAGGCGAATGCGAGGCGATTTGCGGAGGGGAGCGCTTGACCTTCACAATGGCGGTTCCCCTACATCTCCAACGTCCGTTTAGTCTCCGGTAAACTGTGGGAAACCAGATCTGGCTCGTGGAGGCATGAGATGTTAGGGTTAGGTTACGTAGATTTTGTAGATGTTTTAGGTCAACAATCGACGGGGACGATGGAGGAGGGACGCCAGGAGGCAGAGTAAATGTTCGCTTCTAGCCCTCTTACCGTCTGTCGGCCGGTGGAAGGCTTCTCTAGAATAGGTCCAGCGGACTAGAGATCCACAAGCTAGGCCTCGACCTTCTTTGACGAGGGTTCCGGCGAAGCAACTCAGTGCACGCCATCGGCCACATCCTTAAGGGTGTGTAAGATTCCATCTTGCAGGGTGAACTACAACTCCGGCCATAAAATCGTTTCGGCAATTGTGTCTCG